>CAHIKZ030005457.1:872500-1273502 GCA_903632075.3 Acanthosepion pharaonis | reverse complement strand
ATATACAGTGTCGGTTATCTCTGTATAGCTTCACCAATTTCAACACAAATTCATTAGAGAGTATTGTTAAGCACCTATAAAAATGGGACACTTCCTGTCATCACTCTCTTGCTTCTCTTTTCCTTCCAGTATGCTTTACTGACAACAGCACCAGGACATTGTTCCCTGAACATGGAGATATCTTTCCCCTTAGTAAATTAACTTTTTCAGGCATGCACATGTGTTTATCACCAGTACAATTCCTAATTTGTAATGCCTTCCTACTTTTGCATGCATACTCATGTATTTTCACCTTTTTATTCAGTTATGTAAAAACAAAAATATAAAATATTGTCTTGTTGAAATTGTTTAGAATTCAGAACTGTCCTTTCCCTAGATTGACTGTTCCCCAAGGGTAGAGAACACAGTCTACCCTTCTATTTAACCCATATTGAATTGCCATAGAAGGATTTCTCATTACCTTCACATTAGTCAGATTTCACATTCATCAAATCAGTTTCACATTTCGAAATGATCATTTTCTTAGAATTGAATTTTTTTCTAGAAACTTCCACAGAAATAAATTAGCTTGATGGGTAGTTGGAATAAAAGCTGGTGGGGTTGGAATATGTTTTTCAAAGATTAATAAGCAGCGATTACAATTACTACAAATGCCAGAAGGTGCTTTTCTTGCCCAATGGTGACCAAGAACTGTGCAAGGCAGGGATATTTAATCAAGGTATTTTTTACTACAATTTATATGCTTTTTCATCACTCTTACAAAACCTACTTTGGAGGCAACGAAATGAAAAGACGTAGCCAAAGACCAGAGTGAATCAATCTACGCATCCAACTTTTCAACCCGTCTATAAAGATAAATTCTACATTAGTGAACGGGATTGAAAATAAAATAATCTTCGTAATATAAACAGCTATTGATTTTCTTAATGGTTTCCTGGAATTGAGAAAGAGAAAAAGCAAGCCACATCTTTGCTGGATACTAGCTCTACACAGCTTTATACACTGTACATAGCCAGTTCGGATGAACAATGGCTGGCATGTTTTCAGTTAAAGAGAGGGACTTTTCCATTGAATCAAAAAGTTATTTCCATGTGTTGCTACTACTTGCCATATATTTTGTAACTGAGCAATAGTTTGTCAGCTTGTCTGGCAGACTATTAACTAGAGTAGTGAGATTGATCCTTACACCTACCATGGTGCTCATAACAGGCTCATCTTGCAAGACAATTTATCCTAGCATCATGCATTCAATATATAGTGTTATATATATTTCTCACTTACCATGCAGGAAAGACTTCCATTAAATGTAGCAGCATCAAGAATTAACAATAAATTAATGCAGACATGTCTGTATGAGCACATCGAATGAACTACATTCCTTGGTTTCACCATTTCAAATCTTCATGTCAAGAACCTGCCATGCCACTTATATAGTAGCAAACCATCTACATTCCCTCTGTCTTCGATCAGTGAGAAGTAAGTTCCACTTGAACAGCTTCTTCCCACAAACCACTGCTCTATGGAACAAACTCCCAAGAGGATGTTTCTCTGATTACTACAATCTTAACCTGCTAAAGTCAAGTGTATATATATATATATATATATATATATATATATATATAGGTACACCTGCTGAAGATAATAGTTAACCCTACTACACTTGTACCAATTATTTAAGAACTATTCAGAGAAGTATTTTCTCCTTTTGTACATTTTATATGTAGTTTTTCTTTTCTGAGGACCTTATGCAGCATTATAATTTTTATTGTAAAAGGGCACATTTTATTTGCATTGATTATTTTTACATACATGTTCTTGGCCATCATTTGGCACACAATGCATTTAATTTGTGTAATTCATTTATTTTTTATGTTAATAAATTTGTTGTTTGTTCTTAAATTCAGCTTGTGTCATCTGTCTTTGTTGTGTGCCTATGTAAATTAAATGTTACCTCAAACATTTGCTTGAACTATTTTTTCATAGGGTTTTTTTTACCAAATAAAAAATTCCTCTAAAAGTAGAAAAGCTATAAATGACACATTTTGCCAAGAATGTCTGCTGCATTTGGTTTCTTCAGATTAGAATAAAAGATGCAAATAAGGTCATTTTTATTTATGGAAACCTCTTATGCTGAGAAATTCCAATGCACTTTTCTTACATATAGTTTTATCTCTCATCCTAACCTGAAGGAACCAAACACCCCAGATATTCTCTCGGCAAATCGTATCATTTATAGATTTTTCTCTTTGTCTCATTATCTTCACTTTTGTTTCAGATACTAATATAAATCCTACAGACACACACACATTATATATATATATATATATATATATATATATATATATATATATATAAAAAAAAAAAGAATGTTGGTGTGACCAACAGACAAATTGCCAGATGGTCTAATAACTTAGACAGGAAAAAAATAGTGAACAAGGAAAGAAAGACCAAAAGGTAACCATCTACCTTCACAGTAAATTAAAGTGGTCTTCACTATCTAGACAGAGCAAAAAACCTGAAGATTTAGCTGCCTGAAGATCATGAGTGTGTGAAGCTTGAGTTGCAACTTTAGTTGTCCTTCAAGTGAGTATATGTCGCCTAAAAGAGAAAGTTTATATATATATATATATATATATATATATATATATATATATATATATATATATACATAAATAACTGTGTGTGTGTGACCTTAATATGATGGTCATCTGGATAGCCTGGCAAACCATACCATTATCAAGTGAAAGGAGTTTTCAATCCTCTCCGATGCTTCATTATAAAAGCAGACTACCCATGTTGTGATGGTTAACAAGTTCATGTTGCAGGTCAGTTTGTTAGTGTTGTGTGTTCAGATTTCAAAAGTGTTGTGGCCTTTTACCAGACTAAATTAGGATGACCATACATGTTTATAGTTTCACAAGTGAACGACCAAAGTTGAAGCCACAAGTGAATACCAAAGTTGAAGCATATGACTTTTCTACAAAGCCTGAACATTTACCAACTAAATTGGAAGTCAATAATGAGTAAAAACATGAACAGCTTAATTAAATTAATTACTGAATTAATTGCTGAATCAATGCATATGAAGAAGTTTTTTATTTATTTTAAATGCCTACAAGTATGTATATTTGTACTCGGTTAATGAGCTACAATTACTTGATCAAATTGGCAATTCAATTTTCCTCTTAATGTATAAGCACAGTAGATCAAAATAAATAAATAAAAAACTTTCTCATCATGCATTATCATTAAATATAAAAAAAGAAAGCAACTCTGAAAAAAAAAAAACATGCAATACACCTCTTCCTTGGCCTTTTGAACAGGAGTAGAGGTTTATACTTTGTTTCCTGTTTAGGATTGGGTTTCCGGTTCCTTCTAAAATCTTTCCATTCTCTTTCACACCCAATAGCCTTTGCATCTTAGTGGCATTATCGCCTTACTTGGGGTGGATTAAAAAAAAAATTCAATAAATGTGTAGGTGATTTTTTTTTGATATTTCAGATATGGCACAAAAATCTGAAGGCAAATTGGAATGGGAAAAGTATTAAGAAACAAGGAGACAAACAAGGAGAGCTCAACTGCTGTGTAATATCAATTCTGGCAGTGAATAATGAACAACTTCTATACAGATGATGGAAAATGTGATACAGAATTCTGATTATATTGGAACAGTGTAAGATGCCTTCAAAAAGCTAAACAAAGTATTTAGAAACAGGAAAATTTTTTATACAAACAAGGAATGCTCAACTGTCCTAATTTTCATTGTTTTTGCTGTCATTATCACAATATTTCAGCCATTGAACTCTCCAACCTTCTTCAGGTGTCTATCAATCTAGATAACCTTCAGAGAATTTCAAACTGAACCCTTTATTAAATCTCTGGAGTAGCTTGTTCTCAATCTAAGAATAGCTCATCTTGATTTTTAGTACTGCTCAGTTATTGAGCACCTTTTTCCATTGAGTTTAAGTTTCTACTACCCAGTTCAGGGATTGAACTCACAATTGCTATTCTACCAAATTAATGAACCAATGCTTTAATCCACTAGACTATTATCCTGAGCAACAATCCTGAACCTGATGCAGCTGGGTTCCCTTCCCAAATCGAACCCATAGGCCCTGACCGTGGTGATGGAAAGCGGTCGGATGGAATTACCATTTCCCCTTTTAAAACAGGGAAGTCGTTGATTTGGTACATGACTTGTGCAGATATATTTTCAATTGGTAATTTGATCATGTCCACAGTTGAGCCAGAGTCAGTTGCTCAGGAAACAGAGATAAAAAAAATAGTTAAATATTCTTCTCTTGTTGATAGATTTTTTTTTTTACTCCTGTGGCAGTGGAAACTTCTGCAGTTATTGGCCCTCTTTTGATGGCGTTCCTTTTAAGGATTGGTGCAATGGCATCTCAATTAAGGGACAAGCAGCATGTCTTACTGGTGATGGTTCAAGGTAATGCTTTCTCCATCATTGCGGCTGGCAGAGGATAACAAAAAAAATTTGATCCTGAACTTAAAGCTTGGGGACTTAAACCTAATATTCTCCATTCCTGTATTAGCCCAAATATTATTATTAATAATAATAATAATAACTCTTTATACCAGAAGTTCAGAAAATATTGAAATGTTTCATCTTTATTTTGATTCATATCCAATATATTGTTAAATATTTCTGTTACATTTTTTCATCTATAAGTTGATGGACTGAACATGGGAGCAACAACAAGGTTTTGGAGAAAGTGGAAACAAAGAGGAAACTTATACTTAGCATCAGGAAGAGGCAGTTGAAATTTCTGGGGCACATAATGAAAAAGGACAGCTTGGAAAACATGATACTCACAGGACAGATTGAGGGAAAGAGGGACAGAGAAAAGCAGCATGAAATATACTTGATACACTTAAGTAAATGGATGGTAGAACAGGGTTTGGGAGAAATATCAAAAAGACAAAACTTATTAAGAGCTACAAGAGACAGGAAAATGTGGAGGGCCATATTTGTACCTTAATCAAAATGCCTTAGTTTAGAGATTGTCATATTGTTTTAGGAGATTCTCTTTTGTATTGGTCTGCTGTACATATCTTCTACTTTGCCATTTACTTTATCAGTTTGTCATGGATAAATATTGAAATGTTTCATCCTTATTCTATTGATCCATATTAAATGTTTCTGTTACCTTTTTATCTATAGCTTGGATAATTCCTTGTTTTTCTCCTGTTTATTCAAGTGACATCAAGGTAAGCCTTTTTCATTTAATTGAAAAAAATAAATAACTTTCCAACTTCACACATGGATTATTTATGAAACAATTAGTGACCCCCAAACACTATTAACAAACTTACTACCATTATGACAAATATCTCCTTATAGTTAAATTCATAAAAAATAAAAAAATATATACAAAAATAAATCCTTGAAAGACATAGAGCAACTGAAGCAATAAACCTTCTACAAAAAAAAAAAAAAAAACTCCATCTACATGGATTCAAATAAATGAAACCAAAGACGTTTCATAACATCTTGTACAGTTTCAAATATACTTGACTGTTTATAAAAATGTTTAAAATTCAGATTTGCTCTTTGTATACTTTTGTTTGATACTTTCACAATTAAAATTAACGTCAGATATCTTGTCATTAAGCTAAACTGATATCGATGCCTTTTTCTTTTAATACAAAATAAAAAGACTTTCATTCTAACACAAGTTTTTTTACAACATGAGCGTTCAAATAAGATTTAGTTAACTAAGCAAACCAACAAATCCAGTCACATGCATAAATCAATAAATATGAACTGACGTAAACTTATATGCGAACATTAATACACACACATATTTATGATCTTAAAATTGGCTACAACTGTATGCTCACCCTCGCAGACATCAATATAAGCTCTTGTATCCCTTGTGGTTACATGCCAGTCCAGTCTTATAAGGCATATCCTCAACTCTCAATACGCGCATTTTATTGATAAAATGTAGTGCCCATCTACAAGGTTAATGAATGATTCCCAAAGGCCAGCAAAGTAGGCGGAGGAGAGCCAAAGACTGATTTCCAATATTCCCAAATGGCTTGGTGATTTTAATCAAGATGAGAAAACTGGGGGAAAGGAAAAAGATACAAGGATTAAAAAAGAAAAAAAAAACTCCCTTAACAGTTTCAACTGGATCAAGAACTGTGGCCTTAGAAACGGATTCAGTTTGAGGTAAAATATCAAACATTCATACATGACTAGATATTGGGAGGTCTTGAAGGAAAAAAAATAAACCAATAGAAAAATTTTGAAGCAATATCCCATTTGCGTACGAAAAACAAGAAATACCAAGGGTAGATTATTACTAGGGCTCAGAGTTGGATTATCCTTTAGGCTAGTATAGGCTGCAGTCTAGGGTCCAAGGCCAGATTATCCTTTAGGCTAATATAGGCTGCAGTCTAGGGTCCAAGGCCAGATTATCCTTTAGGCTAGTATAGGCTGAAGTCTAGGGTCCAAGGCCAGATTATCCTTTAGGCTAGTATAGGCTGAAGTCTAGGGTCCAAAGCCAGATTATCCTTTAGGCTAGTATAGGCTGCAGCCTAGGGTCCAAGGCCAGATTATCCTTTAGGCTAGTATAGGCTGCAGTCTAGGGCCTCTGAAGCTTTCATAAAGCAATGATTTTAGTTTTCTAGATATTATAACTTCTAAATAGTTTCAAAAACTGAAATGACATCAATATGATAAACTCATATTTATTTGATTTTGCAGGAAGCAAAGCAAAGAAAAAAATGTTTTAGTTTGTGTCATTGTGTTTCAAGAAGATAACATGTTTGATTTTAGTTCACAATTTTTAGAAAGCTGTGATTTAATTTTATATTATAGTTGTTATAACTTCTAACTAGTTTCATAAATTGAAATGATATCAATATGACAAACTCATTTATTTTGACTGTTTTATTGTTATAATACTGATTATAAAAAAATCTGTTTTTTTTAACTATGGTTGTGTTGAAATATTTTCTAATTTGGTTTGCAATAAATAGTAAAATAGTAGTATTTCTTAAAGAATATTTTTATAGACAAACAAAAGAAAAGCTATTCTAGTTTATTTAAAGAATTTGCTATAAGTTTACTTCAAGCCATGTAAATGTCATTAAAATATATAATGACAGAAAATACTCAAGACCGGTGTAGGCAAGTTAGATAGTTACTCCATCTGAGAGGGCCCACATAATTTCATTCGAGTTGGGGCACCAAAAGGTCATAATTTGGCCCAGCTAATGATGTAATATCTCCAGCATAGAGGTCCAAAGTGAAGTTAAGTGTTACCAAAATAGGAGAACAAAATTGTCAAGCTGAATTCAGATTTCAGTCAAGGATCTTTATATTCGCTTGGCACTAATATAATATTATAGTACATTACTAATAAATACACAATGCTGAAACTTTCATATGTACCAATACTGTTTATTTTACTCCAGACTGTCAGTCACTATCAATCACTTAGTGTGTATCTCTGAGGCTTTCTCCAAACATTAACCATATTTTTTTTTGTAATCATTTCACCCCAAGCAAGGCAATAAAGCCACTAAAACATAATAAAAGAACAGGAATTAACAAGACAGAAGATAATGATTGGCATTGCATTTAAATTTTTGAAGATCAAAGTTGATTGAAAAGCAACAAGCTGGAAGAGAATTCCACGAGCAAGAAGTGTGAGAAAAGAAACTATGAGCATAGAACTTAGAGTTAAATCTATTCATTTCAACAGTAAAATGATGAGATCTTGATGCCAATCTAGTACTGCACTTAAATTCATAAAGTCTAAGTACCATAGAGGTAAGTTCATCAGAACAATTACCATGAAAATATTTATAGAAAAGGTACAGGGAAGCTGCATTACAGCAGTGGGAAAGTGACTGAGGCTGAGATGACAGGTCAGGACTAATAACATTACAGAATTTTCTTTATATTTTAAATACATTGCTGAAATCCCAGACCAGATGTGATAGCAATATTCAATGCATGATTAAATGGTACATTTATAAATTTATAAGATCTAAAATGTGTATGAATCTAAGGTACCCCCAAGACCTGTCAGGTAGGAGGTAGAATTTACTACTAATCTGTTTAAGGGGCTACAGAGCTGGTTTGGAATTAGTTGTCAATCTCCATGATTAGCTGCCAATAAACAAACTAGTCTGCCCTGCCATTTGCCTATAGTTGGGGGAGAAGTGAGATCAAAATGATTATAAAAAGCTTTGGTTGAAACTGAAACTTGGTTAATGCCTTCTATTTTGTCAGGTACAAACAAACAGCTTCATGAGTCACATAACAAAACTTATCTGAATTCTGATGTACTGAGCATGCAGCAAAATTAGACTGAATATAAGACAAGAACGGTGCAGTTTCCTTAAAGACACCGGAACAATGAATGCAATATTTATGCTCAGAATTATAGCAGAAAGCGTTACAAATGCAAAAGGACATATAGCTATGTTTTATAGATTAAGAAAATGTGCTTGATAAAGTACATCACAAAGAAATACTTGAAGTACTAGGTAAGCTTGATTTATTTGAAAAATATATTAGTATAGAACTTATACTGAGAACAAGCGACCTGCATATGGATAACAAAATCAAGGTCAGCAAAAGGGATAACCCAACAAACAAAAAATTCTAACCACCTCTCTTATTCAAGTCACATCATCTATTTGTTGGATCTCAAATATAGGAACTGGATTTTTATTTCATTCTGTATTGCAGGAGCAATTGGATGTGCAATAGAGAAATAGTGACTTGGAACAAGAATCAGAGAGCCAAGTTCAAATTTCAGCTTATTACATTGACTTTCACATAGATACCCTGAGGAAAGGTATGAATCCAGCTCTTCCACCCACCAGCTATGGGTTAAATAATAGTGCACACTGGGCTAAGCAGCCATGGTTGGCAGCCAGTCTAAGAGAATGATAACACTGAATTTAATTTGAGAAATATATTAGAATAATATAGAATTTATACTGGGAACAAATCACCTGCATATGGATAACAAAATGAATTCAGTAAACATGCTAAAATAGAAAGGGGGGTAAGACAAGGGGACGTCTTCTCACTGGACTTATCCAAACTTTATAGTGAGGCAATCCTGAGAGAATTAGGTGTCTTACCAGGATTCCTTATTGATGGCCACAGCGTTAATAACATGAGATATGCAGATGACTACAGGCACTCCTACAGAAGATTTTTTTTTTTTTTTTTATAGAAGGTTCACTCTGTACAAGGGGCCACTCAAGGTAGAAGGTTACATTAAGATGCAGTTTATATGGATAGGGGGAAAAGATAACAGTTATCTATAGACTTAAACAGGTTTAAGATTGTAGTGATTGGAGAAATATCTTCTTTGGAATCTGTTCCACAGAGCAGTGGTTCACGGGAAGAGGCTGTTCAAGTGGAACTTCTCACTAATGGAATATGGAGGGGATGTGGGTGGTTTGCTACAATGTAAGTGGCATGGTGGGTCCTAGTTGTGAAGGTTTGAATTGGTGAGACCAGGGAATGTAGTTCATCCAAGTACATTCCATGGAAGTAGTGATAGAGCAGTGAGAGGCTTGCCATGTCCTACTTGTGAGAGAGAGAGAGAGAGAGAGGTTGGAGGGTGGAAAAAAATTTGTCATTCATAAGGACTTGGAGACACTTTTGAACTCTATTGAAACTGGAAAGTGAGGACTGGGCAGCTACCACCCAAATATAACAACAGTACTTCATTTTCAGTCTGATCTGACTCTTAGTAAAGGAAAACAAAATGAAAGGACTAAACATCAATTGTAAGAAGAAAGAATGTAATGAGGAAAGAGGGCTTGAAGAATTCTACACTCACAGGGATATATTGAGGGCAAGTTTATTTTGAGTCCTATTTCTTGGAATACTTGGTAGTAATGAATACCTGGAATGAGAACAGTCTACTCCTGTAGATTAAATAAAGAGTTCAGTTTAAATTTTCCTGAAGAAGACTAGAGGGCACAATGGCTGAAATGTGATAATATCAACAAAGATAAGGACATTAGTCTGGCTATAAATAATGTAAATACTGAAAATAGTTATTTTCCACATTGGATTAAAAAAAACATGTATAGAGTGAATGTTAGAGAAAAGCTGATATTGATGATATAGTCAATTAACTGACTTTCTGCCAGTTCTAAAAATGAAACCAGAAAGAGGTGCTTTTTATTCAATTGAATTCATTTTAGCAGCTACAGAGGAGCTGTTATTGTCCAATCAAATTTCAGCTTCAATTAATCTAATAAAGAAAACCAGTTTTTGATAATCAAGCTCCTGATAATATCCATTGGTCATCTAGTTAGTCAGTTATTCTGGAGGCTTTCTGCCTTGACTGCTGGCTCTTGAGTACCTTCAAATCTCAACTAGATAGGGGGCTTATAGGCATATCATGTTGGAAACACCAGTTCTCATACAATCACCAGTTAAGCAATGTTGAGCCTGGTCAGAATTTAAATGAGTGACTGCTTGAGAATACCCAGTGCTGTGAACTTGGATGTATGGTAGTGTAATGAATAATGGCTTGGAATTGGAACTCAGCTCTCAGATTTCCAACTCCAGTTGGGCTTGTTATATTTACTTATGCGCAAATACCCTTGGGGAAAGGTATCAACTCACATCTTCTTCCCCCAGCTATGCGTTAATTAGGACTTGTACTATTAAATCATGTTTATTTCAAAAACAAATTCTTACAATCTAAAAATATTTCCTGGCTTTAAACAACCTGCAAAAGGTTGATAAGCTGTAAAAAAAGCAAATTAATCAAATAGATGAGCCTGTAGAATTATTCTTTGGTAAAGGGAATAGAGTTCTCTCAGTCACTGTGTATTTATCCCAAAATAAATACGCTTAAATTCACCTTCATCGCTGCCGCGTGCCAACAGCTTAGGGGTAGAATCTCCAACTGATGCCAATTCAGCCAAGTTTCAATCCTAGCTAAAGGTAACTGCACGTCTAGCCATACTGATGAGCTGTGATACAGCTAAACAGTCTGCCTGTGGATGACTATATATATATATATATATATATATATATATATATATATATAATAGATATCTTGCTGAATATACATTTTAGGTAAGTAAGCAAACTTCTATGACAACTTTTCTGTTTGTTGGACAGTTATTTGGCTGGTATATATTATAACCAAATTTTGCAAGTCATGTCTACATTACTTCTTAACCACCGATAATCCCTTTCTTTCTGATTTTCAATGCATTTTTATAGTAAAATCATTAGCAATGCATTTACGTTATGCATATGATATATCACTGCTTATCAGATGTGTTTATATATCAGACAACCAAAAATATTTGAAAGAAGAAATTGGAAAAAAGTTTTTTTTTCCTTGTACTTCATAGCTCTATCCCTAATTCTATCCACTGAATAGCATATTTCAAACCTGACTAATCATGACTATTTCATCACAGACCAAGAAGAATTATCAAATTTATGGTAACTATTTAGAATGTAATAATTAGAAGGGAAGTTAATTCTCATCACCGACCTTCGATTTATAGCATGCAGGGTGGTTTTTGGGGACATTTTATCTATATATAAAATTCTGTTTTTAACTCCATCTGTTCATCACACTCTCTAAAATAGCCATACATTGACCAATCAAAACCAAATTTTAGAGAGGAGTTCATTTTACTCGGGCACGTAGCTTAGTGCAATAAATGGATAAAAAAATTTGATGGAAGAAATAAGAAAAAAAAAGTTTTCCCTTGTACTTCAAAGCCCTCCTTGCTATCCTAAATACTATCCTTGCCACTAAATAGCATATTTCAGCATGAAAACCTGACTAATCATGACTATTTCATCACAGACCAAGAAAAATTATCAAATTTATGGTAACTATTTAGAATGTAATAATTAGAACAGTTAACTCATCACCGACCTTCAATTTATAGCATGCAAGGTGGTTTCTGGAAATATTTTTATGGGAAAATAATGCATCTTATAAGCAGTAAATACAATATTCAAATTTGTTGTTTGTTTGGTTTGCATGTTTCATTAGTTTGATATTTTCAAAATCAAAATTAACATGTTGGATCTTTTGTTATTGGCTAATTTGATATATGATATGATATACAGTTTCAAGTAGACTGTTTAGGAGAGTATGGATCATTGCTAGATAACTTAGTCACTGTTGAAAGTAAAAAAAATCAATCTCAAAAATCACTGATTCAGTAGCTTATACTATTAAGATTGTGCTCAGCAATAATAAATCCTGGAAAAACTTTCTTTTATCTATTCAACTGACATAAAGACAAGTGCCTTCTCCTTTTAAATCAAAATAAAAATGATATAACTACATATAATAGCCCAAATTCGACTAGAATTCAAGCAGAGTTTGAATTCCAATCAAATCCATTACATTCACTTGCGTGCTAATACCCTTGGGTATGAATCTTCTTTTATCCCCAACTATAGGTAAACAGCAGGACAGACCGGGTTGTGTAGCCTTGGATGACAACTGGTCTACCGCAGAAATAAATGGCAACCTACTGTAGGAAAAAATCTGCCTCATCAGTCACGTATCAAACGATACATGATTGCATATGCATGTATCACACATGGCACATAACTGACTGAATGCCTGCATTACTTAACATCTGACAATATCTTTCTTCTTGACTTTCAATGCATTTTTAAAGTCAAATCATTATCAATGCATTTTACATTATACATATAATAGCTCTTTACTATCTAATGCTCATCCCAGAAATGCAAACTATTTTCCAACATGAAGAGCAACAGGATTATCTTCAATGATTTTTGTTCTTGCCTTCTCCCCTTTATGTTGTTAAATTTTGTTTTTAAGTTGTATTTTTTTGTTTTTCATTTCCTGTTGCTGTGGATTGAATTTATAAACACCACTCAATTCTGCCAACTAAAAGTCTGGGTTTCAAAAAAAAACAAAAAAAACAAAAAAAAAAAAACTTGGTCAAGGATGTGGCCCTTGTAGTCATCTTTGGATAATCGAGCAAGCAGTGATGACCAGTCACCATTCTCCAGAGATGAATTGTATAAGAAATCTTTTACTTGGCAACCTTCTTATGTTTGAGCATACTCACTTGGATTTTAAATCTGGTCTCCATGGATACAGCATTAGCAGAAGGAACACTTTGTGATCAAAAACAAAGTTTTGGTAAGAGATTTTCTTTTAAAAATACAATAAATGAACAAGTCACCAGGACAAGTTCCATTCATAAATAAGCTTAGTTTTTATTCTTGTGCTTTTTAGATTGAAAGATTCACAGCAGTGTCTGCACAATACAATATGAGAATCTTGGAATTTATTCTTAATCCAATCATAACAACTTCAATGCAAAAAACTTATACATATATCAGTAGTTTTCTGCTAGTAATGTTTGCATTAATTCCTAAACATATCTCTATATTAAAAGAATTAGCAATACATTGGCTATCCTTTCATTGTTGATTCTCTATAGCAAAACAATTAGCAATGTATTAACATGATACAGATATTATCTATATTTTATTAATAATGCTTATTTAAATTGCTAATCATCGCTATCTATTCATCATTTCTATAGCAATTTTTTTATCGATTGATTTTTTTTTTACAGCCTGTCAACCTTTTGCAGTTATTTAAAGTCAGAAACATTAATTTTTAAATTGTAAGAATCATGGGGGGACAATAATGATTCACTGATACAAGTCCTACAAATGAACCCATAGCTAGCGGAAAAAAAGGTGGATTTATGCCTTTCTCAAGGGTAAGTGAATACAACAAATCCAACTAGAATTGAAATTCAGCTCTCTGATTTCCAATTCCAAGCTGTTATTAATTACACTACCAGCACATCAAGCTTACTGGATGAGGTATTCCCAAGTGGTCACCCATCTAGGTATTGCCGATGATCAATATTGCTTAACTTCCATGATCATACAAGAACCAATGTTTCAATGTGATATGTAAGCCTTCTATAGTGAAACAGTTAACAATGCATGAATATGATAGAGATATTAGCCATATTCAGTCAATAATACTTACATTAATTTCTGACCATTACATTAATGTTAGTAAAATAATTAGCAATATATATATATATATATATATCGCTAATTATAAATTATAAAATAATTAGCAATATATATATTGCTAATTATTTTACTATGAAAATAACTTGAAATCAGGAAGAAAGGGATAGTCAATGGTCAGAAATTAATGTAAGTATTATTAACTGAATATGGCTAATATCTGATTACAAAAGCGTGAAACCCAGGGTCACAAACTCACATCAATTCAACCAAATATGTTAGCTCTATCTCTGATATTGAGTGTTTTCTAATAAGAACCGCATATATATAAATAATTATATATATATATATATATATATATATATATATACATACACACACACACACACGTATATATATATATATATATATATATATATATGTATATATGTATGTATGTATGTATGTATGTTAAGTCCCCACCATGCCACATACATTGTAACAAAACAACCTCATTCCCTTTTTATTCCATTGATAAGATGTAAGTTCAATTCCAGCAGCTTCTTTCCACAAAGCAGCATCTTTAATTTTTCCTGTCATCCAGTGAAAAGATTGTCTTGGCCTTTGTTTCAGGAAACATGACTGCTGCTGCTGCTGACTTTATAGCCCCTTTAAGGCAATTCCAATTCTCAACAGGGTCTAGAGTGTCAAGATTTTCTGGTAGTTGATTGTTGACTTTTGCTGAAAAACGTGTCAGGCTTTGACTCTTGGTTTGCTGATCTTCTTAATGTCTTATCATTACATCATTTAAAAAAACAAAAAACAAAGTCACATCCTACACAATAGTGACATTCAATAGTGAGATTCAAACCTAGGTTTCATGGTCAGAATGTTAACATTCTCACCAATTGGTCATGAGTTTACATAAGGGTGCGATGGGTAAATTGTCGCCATTTTTAAGTTGTTTTTGATTTTGTTGATTTCCCAGTATAGTAAGATCAGTTGGACACTGTAAGAAAAAGAGCATCATGACGCAATTCACTAGAAATTTGGAAAATGGCATGCTGTACTGATTGGCATTCATGCCGAAAGCACCAATAAGAAAATTTCAGAGTGTTTGGGTGTCAATCTGAGGACAGTGCAGAGAATTCAAAAAGAGTTGGTGATTACGAAGGTATCTGAAGTCATCACTAGTGATGGCGACGTTATGCCTCTATTCATTTTCCCACAGACACTGAGGCCTACATCAAGTGCCTTAAGGAGGTAGTGCTGTGCTGGGTCAAGAGGGTGGTTGTTGGAAAACCCTATGTCTGGTAACAGGATTATGTCCCATGCCACACAAGAAGAAAAACCCAGTGAGGCAATTTCTGCAACCACATCACCCCTTATATCTGGCCACCTAACTCCCCAAACTGTGAACTACTTGATTATTATGTGTGGGGCGCAGTTGATTGAGAACTCCTTGTAATACCAAAGATGAACTAATGGCAAGGATTATGGCAGCATTCACTAACTTAGACAAAGAGACAATACAGAAGAGATGCAAGAGATTCTGAAGTCCTCTGGAGGCCATGGTTGAAGCCAATGGCAATTTTATTGATTGAATTTACTCTTTAGTATTTCAAGATATTTTTGTATAATTTTGGTAAATATATCTGTTAAAATGAGATGTTAAGTGTTATTTTCATTTTTGGATAATTTAAATGACAATTTATCCATCATACCGTGTGTGTGTGTGTAGGTAGCATATCTTCATTCAAGCATGTTTAGTTGAATAATCTAGACAAATTACATCTATTTTTTTTATCCTCTCAAATTCATGGATCAATTTCCTTGTGCTTTTACAAAACTGAGTAAGAAATATGCTGTAGTCATTTCTTTTTGTCAGGCAGTCGATTTTTCTTTTTTTGTGGGGGTTATAATTGTGTGTATATGGCTTTATTTGATCTTGGTTGGATGTGTGCTTTCCTCCTCTCCAGATGAGATTGGCTGATGTATGCATGGTGTGCGCACACTGTCCACATATTTTTTTTTCCATCTTAGTCCTGCCTGAGGCAATAAAGGTTCCCATTTTCACATTACAGCTGCTGACCGCCTGACAATTGTGTAAAAGCATAAAACTTATATTACTGGTTAAACAACTAAAAGATGATTCTTAATTTAGAAAAGCTATGTCATTTTATATGATGATCAGCACTTTATTTCCAGTGTGAAATTCAAGGAAGATTCTTTTAAGAGCTGCTTATTTCTATTATATATATCTTCAAGACAGATGGAATAACATTCCAATAGCCAAAAACACTATTCTTTAAAGAGTGCTCAATACAGAGTAGAGCAAATAATATTTATTCAAAATTATAACATATACATGTTATAAAATCACTACAAAAATAGCCATTTTGTTTCAGTACTTCTGCTGTCTTGTTGATTGCAAAATAAAAAGTTTTAAGAGTTCAAAACCAGCCAGACCCCCACTCAATAGAGGAATCTGTTATGTAACCTATGATGACCAATCAGAATAGAAGTATATGGTATCTGTCTATATTTGTGAGATGAGGTATTATGTACACTATTTACATTATTTGGACTATTGTCCTCATCTTTGTCGCCATGTTTATTACTGACGTTTCGTTGTTGTGCTCCGGCCTTCTTCAAGTGGTTGGAATGTTGAACTGAACCCTTTATTTCACTCACTAGGGTAGACTGTTCTAGTTCCATGTGCCATGTCTAATGGATGTCAGTTATCTCCTGTTAATTCCTCTCTGAAAGTTCTCCACTGCCTTTGGGTCCTGTCACTGGATCTAACTAACGCCTTTATCCACTGTGTCATGTGTCCTTGAAATAAAGGGTTCAGTTCAACATTCCAACTACCTGAAGAAGGCTGGAGCGTACCACAGTTGAAACATTTTGATAAACATGGTGACAAAGATGAGGACAATAGTCCAAATAATGTAAAGTATATGGTAATTGAAAATAACATGCCAACATACCTTAAGTACAATCTATTAATGGATTAAAGTTAAGATTATATTAAATCAGAGATCAATATAACTAATTAAGTTTCAATTTCACAGTACAATTAAAAATTACAAATGTCAAATTCTAAATTTAACCAAGTATCAAGTTTAAAGTTATTACAAAATTATTCAGAAATGAAACTAAGAAAAATATATTTTTTTTATTGTTCTTAGTGAAGTACCAATTTATTAGTTAAGTTTGACACTGATGTAAGAAGTATCTACATTCGCTAGACATATATGATACATGGAAATCTGAATTCAAATAAGAAGGTAAATAAGGAAAGGGATTTTTCAAATGATAAGACAAACACATTCACATCCTAGTACACAAACATGTATATATAATCAAATATATAAGCACGCAAACATAAAGACAGATATTCACACAGGAAACAGAAGGAAAGATTAAAAAAAAAGGAAAATAAAAATAAAGAATAAAATAAGAAAAGGAAGAAGAATAAAGACAGAGAAACATGAAACCATGCAAAAGAAAATTATGTCAGATACATGTATATACAGGTAAAAGTATATACAAACAATCGCACACACACACCTATATACAAATAATCAGACTAACCAAAATTCAAGCACAAATACACTAATAGACAACACAAATCAACTATCAATATATTACATATACATAATTGAAATACGCATATCAGGTATTGACAAAGCAAAGAAAAAAGATATATATATATATATATATATATATATATATATATATAATTATTCACACAAAACTAATAGTAATAAGAGGACATCGAAAATATATGTGTATTGTATCCGAAATGCTATTGAAATTAGATGTTGGTTTTTGAATTTTGTATTTGGTATAAACGCAAACACTTTAAAAAAAGAAATTTAAAATCAAACTCAGCGTTGCTTTGGCGCGTTCAAAAACCAATATCTCATTACTAAGAGAAAAAAAACAAGAACAACATCTATTATATACCTGAAGATGTCTGTAGGAACAGACGAAAGCTTGTAGTAAAAATAACAACTAATACGGCAGAAATTTATATAAACAAGGATCAATTCATTCATAACGGATCTGGAGGTTTTTGTGTACTATTTGAATTGTTTGCAAGATGGATGTCTCGCCATTTAAATCATTAACCTTTGCATTAGTTTTGTGTGAATAATTCATGTATTTGTAAATTGATTGCACGTTTATTGTAATATATATATATATATATATATATATACACACACACACTATTTCAAACCACATTTTACCATGATCAAAATTCCCCCTTTTACAAGCCTTATTTAAATTTTAATTTGTTATCTGCTTTTGAAAGGAGACACAATTTGAGTGATTAAACATGAAAGCTATTGTGTAGTGATTTTTAAAAGCATTTTGAGGTTTTCAGTCACATTTGCCAAGCTTCATACAAAAATTCGATACCAAGATATTAATCAAACTTGTCAACCATCGTAAAGCTTGCAGAACCATTCCAGCACAATATTATAAAACTTTGCATAGTAATCAAACATGAATAGATAGAACAAAGCCTACTGGCAAACTGGCTTGGCAGTAGTGAGTGTTAGCCATACACACATTTCCACCAAATGGTACAATCGTGGTGTATACAATCATGAGAATTTTCCAATACCAATTCTCATATAAATTGAGACAGCAAGATAATCAATATGGTGGTTAAAAAAAAATCCTTTTGAGAGTCAAGTCTGAATTCAAATTAATTATGCTTAAAAGTAACAAAAACAACACAGACTGGATTTGCCTCAGACAAAATAGAGAAATGAATACTGTTACAATGTTGAATTTAGTCATTAATTACAAATGACTTTGGATAAAATTAACTAAGTGTGAACTCAGAATTCATTAATCAGATCATCAAACTGAGATACTCACAAAATCATTATGCATAAGATTAACTATTTGTAAGTGCCCTTACAAGACATGAGTAATCACTGCTCTTCATAACTTCCAGTCTCATGTAGAGATGGGCAATTTAACTGAAAAAACAACTTTTTTCAGTTTCATCTTTACACCGTGAAACTGCATCGAAATTTTTTATGAAACCAAAATTGTTCGGTTTTTTTAAGTGCTATCACTACTGAGATGTTTTCAGATGTTAATAAAATTAAATTTTATCAACATTTATACCATTGTAATAGAAAAAGATTGAACAAAAATATGTCAAAAACATTTAAAATAGTTTTAGGAAATAAATGTAAAATCTATTTGTTTACAAAAAAAAAGAAGAAAAAAAAGGAAATATGACATTTGGAAATCATAGAAGGTTTTCAAATAGAAAAAAATGGAAAATTAGACATTATGTCTCAAATTTATTTGTTTCAGTTTAAAAAAATAAAAAAAAAAAACTTTTTGCGGTAAAATTAAGCTAACAACAAAATAGCTAGTAAAAATAAAAAAATAGTTGCCAATTTTATGTTAAATTTTATGAAGCCGGATTTTTTTTGTAAGGGTAATTGTTTTCTAGTAATCCAGTACACCAATCACAATATAAAGTTGTTGTAAACAAAAAAACTGCATGAAGATGTTTTTTTTATAAATAAATTTGTTTTTTTTATCTAGGAAGTTCTTAATTTCATTTTTAAAATGTGTATATTTCTAGATATGATATTAGTGTAAAATTATCTTTCTATCTAGTAAATACATCTAAAATTAGATATTAAAAAAATAAAGTAAGTTTTAATTTCCCTTTTAAAATGTGTATATTTTCAAAACTGCAAGTTATTTTTTTTATTCTTTTTTAGCCACTAGTGTTCTGTGGGTGTTTTGTTCTGCCTATAAAATTCTTCTAAACAAGAAAAATTAATTCATTTTATTTTTACAAATATCTTTATGGTTTTATCTAGTGAATACACTTAAGATTATATATTAAAATGATTAAAATAGTTTTTAATTTCAGTTTTAAAATGTATATCTAAAAAAGAACAAGTGATACTCACAGATTTGGAAATATACACATTCTAAAAATGAAATTAAAAGCTTTTAATTATTTTTCATATTAGGTGTTTTTGCTAGATAAAAAATTTATTTAGGGGAAAAATAACTCATTGATTTTCCTTGTTTAGAAGAAATTTATTTGCAGAAAACACCAATAATAGTTGACTGGCATACCAGAAAAGAATTGCCATATTTTTAATTATTCTAAACATGGGGGGTTTCATTTTTTGGCTTTTTAAAAGCCACATCATAAACTAATTTCTGGAGAACTATAGCATTTTCTCTCTCAAATATGTTGTACAAATATAAAGGGTGTTCCAATAACTTGGACTGATTTTAAATGTGAATTAAGTTTAAGCATCTAAGGATTTTTTCTTTTTCTTTCAGATTTAACAACTTAAGTCTTTGGCAATTTCAGCCATAACAATCAAACAACGTGTTAAAGTTTCAAGAGTGCAATTGGAAAAATTGTTCGTAAATTCAAAGAAACTGGGTCGATGACAGATATGTGAAAACAACATTGCATGCTCGTTTACACCATTCAGCTGAAAACATTGCTGCAGTGCACGAGAATGTGGCCAAAAATCCAGACACCTCAATTCGTCATCACACGCAGGAATTGAACCTCTCCACAACGTTACATCATTTCCAATTGCACTCTCGGTTGGTCGATTATGTTGACCAAAAAAATTGTGAAGTGCACAAAATGCATTTCTGTTTGGACATCCATTTTTGCAATAGGCTTCGATAACTTTAACACGTTGTTTGATTGTTAATCTTTCCATAGTTTCTGTTTTCCAATGAAACTTTCCCATATCTCAATACATTGCTTAGTTTCTAGAAGGCGTCTTTTGCTATTTCAATGAACCTTTATATCTTTGTTTCATATTTTCCATCATCTGTTACTACACTACCCTGATAGCAAAGGGTAACGGCTACATGACGTTGAAACACTGGTTCCCATACAATCAACTGTAGTTAAGCCATGTCAAGCCTGGTCAGCATTTATGTGAGTGACCACTTGTGAATACCAGATGCTGTAAGCATAAATGTGATAATGGTGAAATAGATAACAGCTCAGAATTGAAAATCGGAAAGCTGAGTTCTAATTTCAATCAGGTTCACTTGCAGGCAAATACCCTTGGGAAAGGTATGAATCCACCTCTTTTCCCCCTAACTATGGGTTAATTAGTAAGACTTGTATCACTAAACCATTATTATCTATACAATCTGAAAAGTATTTTCTGGCTTTAAATAACCTGCAAAGGATTGATAAAACATAAAACGAATCAGTTGTTAGTTTGCCAAAGTATATATTCAGCCACTCTCCTCTTCATCTTATACTGTAGCAAGCCAATGACAAAACATTTTTGCCATGATACCTAATAGGACAGTATGCAGGGTAAAATAGATTCATGCCTTTCCAAATGGCTTTTGTGCAAAGTAAATACAAACAACTTCAGCAAGAACTTGGTTTGCCGATTTCATTCTCTGTATCAATAACTATTATATCACACCTCCCACAAACCCCCAGTTATTTTTTTATGTGCACGCATGCATAATGACATAGAAAAAGAGATGCAGCATTTGGTGAGTTGCTCTCTTTCTGATTCAGGTTATAAGATACAATAAAACATCAACAGGAAAGTGTGTTTTTTCTTACATCAATAGCAAAATAGATTTCAATGATTAATCATGCAATACAAAAACTCACAGGTCTGATTCAGCTCATACACAAATGACATTAGTAAACTGAATGATTCATGGCATATATATATATATATATATATATATATATATATATATATATAAGGCATCTTTCTTCATGTGGGATCATATATTGAAGTACATATAAAAAAAAAAAAAACATTAAAATACACATAAAAATTCAGTATGACCATTACAAATGATGTCACCATGAATTACTTGAAGTTGGTTCCAGCAAATGAGGGAACAAGTTACATAGACACACAAAAAACAAAATCCTTGAAAATGAAAATTAATGTAGCAACATTAGAAAGTACTCACTGGGAAAAAATAAAAATGAACTTTGGTAAATTTACCAATTATATCAAACAACTAATTTGGAAATTTGAAAAAGTTAAGAAATTTGATAGATAGAACTTGTCAATATTATTCAAATTTGAAAGAATTCTTGTTACTTAAATACACACACAGACTCACACACATGTATATGAGTGTATTTTAGGAAAATCTATGACAAAGTGGAAAAACGTTTGTGTGATGCATTCCATCATTTAGGACTTTGACTAAAGTTATGTTTACGTTGATACAACTACATAAGTACACAAAGGAGAGGGGACGCTGAGAATTTTAAATTTCAATTTATTTATTTTTTTTTTTAATATGTAATTCTGGGTATATAATCTAGCTGATTTCATTTAGTTTCTTTTTCCTTTTTGCTTATGTTTTGTAATTTAACATTCCACACTGTGATAATAGATCTGCGAAAAAAGGTCAACTGTTGTAAGAACCTGGATATAAATTTGCTGTAGATGATTTAGCAATTAAAGCACTTTCTATATATTTTCCTTTTAGTAAATTAAGTCTTTTAATTAGAGTAGCTTTTTAAAAAAAAAAAAAAAAAAAAAAAAAAAAATCAAAATTATGGTCAGACTTAATACAATAAGCAACTAATGCATTGAATACGTTGGTTTGTAAAAGATTGATTTTGATTCCATATATAATCTTCAAGTCTTAGCTTATTAGTTTTTGTATTAATTAAATCTTTTACTGTTTTAGAAGTAGTAATAAATGTATCACATGAAAAAATTTTTTCCACTTTGTCATAGATTTTCCTAAAATTGTTTTTGATATATAAAAATTTATATAACATTTTCATATATATATATATATATATATATATATATATATATATATATATATATATATATATATATATATTTTAGTTTATGAAAAAATAGGTAATCCGTATGGGTAAACCTAAGGAGGATAAAATCCAGAGATCTCAATGTAAATCCAGAGCAAATAATTTAAATAAAAACTTTTTTTTTTTTTTTAATAAAGATTTTACTTCCAAACAAAAAATGAAAAGGTTTCATTTTTTGTTTGGAAGTAAAGTCTGATGATCTGCAGTCCTTTAAAAGGGCTGTGGTGAAAATTTATTATATGGAACCTTAAAGTGGTCTGTTTTTATTTAAAATATATATGTGTGTGTGTGTGTTTGTTTATGTGTATGTATGTAAAAATTCAGCTATAAATAAGATATGTACAGGGTGATTAAAAAGTAATTTTAAAATAATTATAAATTATTTATTTATTGTAATTTCTGTTTCAAATTTTTTGTGTACATCTTTAGTGTACGAGAATTTAATTTGTTTGTATCTGTCTTTTCAGATTGATTTTTTTTTCTTTTTAATTTGGAATCCCTATAAACATGTGTGAATGTCTTATCCTGCAGTTGTGCATCCAGCCAGTGGCATGTTATGAAGTTTGGAAATCCATTGTTCAAGTGCAAAGATGGTGGAGGATCATTAGAGGAGTACATGTTCAAGTTGATGCAAAGATAATCCAGAATTGTCATGCAAAACTCATGACTACAGCTGATACTCAAAGAAGCAGTTGCCTTTACAAGTCCAGCGACCAGAAGACATTGCAAGCAGTTCAAAAAATGTTTACACATCACCCAAGAAAGTCAATTCAACAAGCAGCAAAGGAAAGGGGGCTCTCCTTTCACACAATATGAACTGTGCTCAAGAAGGAGCTTAAATGGCATGCTTGGAAGCCACTCTAATGCCAATCACTTTCCACTGAAGACTGTGATATTCGCATAGAGTTTGGGGAGAATATGCTGGTTTGGTATGAAGATTGGTCAGATCACTTTAAAAATATCCTCTGGAGTGATGAAGTGGTATTTCACATTGGTGAGTTTGTGAACCATTACAACTACCTCTATCTTTATCAAGGTAAATGTAGATTATATTTACACTCTCTATTCCAGATATTGAACACTTATTTTTTTTTAAAATCATATCACTCCATACAAGGAAGTAAAAGACACTAAGTAAAGCCACAAAGGGTTACCGAGTATGAATGAATATGAAAAAAAGAGAAATAATATTGTTATATATTACCTTAGGATTCTGTGGAACACTGGTTGAGAAACACTACTCTCTCTCTCTCTCACTCTCATATATATATATATATATATATATATATATATATATATAGTGAGCATGTATATGTGTACATATATGCACAAGTTGAAAAAGAAAAAAGGCTCTAAAATATGTATCTACCTGGGTGGGTCTGTCTGTATGTATGTACCAAATAACTGATTAATCCCTCAATTTGTTATTTTATTTTGAAAATATATTTCAACTCCAATCTGTGTCTTTCTTGTTGGCTGTTGAACAATGTTTGTTTTGATCACACACACACATACATACACACATTATATATATATATATATATATATATATATATATATATATATAAAAAACACACTCATTTCAGTGGACTGATTTAAAATCCAACAACATGAAATGCCTCTGATATAGATAAAACAAACAAACAGGCGGAGACTCTCATGAGTCTGGACATTGGAGGTGATAAGGTGTTATATAGCATACCTATGAACACTAATGGGTATGTCCCAATCCTCATAAATACGATGGACACTATTGTAAGTGGGGGGTAATATGGTGTCTATGTAGTCCACCACAAGCAGTGGTTTACCTACTTCACGCTGCTGGCAAGTATTGTATTTTGTTGATGTTATAAAGATTACCATTTCATTTCCAACCTCCGTTTTGGTTATTCCTCATTCAGTAAACTTTTCTAGGTTAGAACAATTATTAAAGAACAAGAACAGAAGCATAATCAAGAAGACAGTACCTAACAATTGACATCACATTTAAATTTTTGAAGATTAAATTTGGCTGGAAAGCATGGAGCCAGAAGAGAGTTCCACAAGTGAGAAGTGTAAGAAAAGAAACTGTTAGCATAGAACTTACAGTTACATCTAGCCAATTCAACTGTAAATTGATGTGACCTTGTTGCCAATCCTGTACTGCACTTAAATTCATAAAGTCTTGCTACCATGGCATTGCAATTACCATGAAAGTATTTATAGAAAAGGCTCAAGGAAGCTACATTACAGCTGTGAGAAAGTGACTGAAACTGAGACTCCCGATCAGGATCAATAATATTGCTGATTCTTCTTTGCATTTTATCAAGAACTGCTAAATATATAGCAAGAGCACCATACCATATGTGGCAGCAATATTCAAAGCATGTACAAATGGTAGACATATGTAAGATAGATTCAGGAGCGAAAAATTGTCTAGCACAACACAGTGAACCAACTTTCTCAGCAGTAGACCTAGGAACAGATTCAATATAATCTTTGCACTTCATGTCTGCTGAGAATGTAAGCCCCCAGTAGGCGCAAGAATTACTCTCATGGAGATTAGTATCAGCCATGATGATGGGAGGCAAGAAGGGATCTTTTTCCATAAATATAGCATACTTTAAAATTATAAAAATTTAGATATAAATAAAATATATATCTGTAAAGTCAATAAATCAAGAAAAAAGGAAAACTTTTCTTTACCAACACATTTTGTCCCAAGGGACTTTACCATGGTAAATGAAGAGGTTTTATTTTGAGACTTGTATTAATGAACAGAAGTGAAATTGAGGAAAAATGTTTCAAATTTTACATTTAAGAATGCTTTAAAATATTCTTAAAAGCCAAGTTAGTAAGTAAAGGTAAAGAATGCTGAATGCTAAGTGATATAATACATTGCCTACTAAACAGAGTGAGTAAATGTTAACATTGTTGTATTTTTATATCTATTTTTATTTATTTTTTAATAAATTATTTATGTATTATTTATTTTAAATATTTAAAGGCCTTTTTATGGTCATGTATATTGGCCTGGGAAAGGTGTATTTCCTTTAAGAATGAAGATATTTGAAAAAATCCAGGATGCAAGTTAACATTTTAGCAAGAATTGATAATTGCACCCTCAAGATCTTTTCATCTAAGTAAGTTATTTTCTCTTTTAACAAGTGTTGCATTCCTGAGATGGAAGTTGTGGCTGAACTTATTTTATGCCTATTTTTCTTGTTTATTGTTTTTGTTACTGTTTTCCTTTTGTCTGTTTTTTGTTTTCATTTTAAACAGTTTAAATTATACCTTGGTTGATTCATTTCTTTTCTATAGGTTACCAAGCATTTGCAGGTTATTTAAAGTCAGAAAAAATTATTTTAGATTGCAAGAATTTTCAAGGAAGGAAATAATGTTTTAATGATGCAAGTCTTACTAATTAACCCATAGCTGGGGGAAAGATTTGATAAGCAAACAAGAAATTATAATGTGGATATAAAGTGGGGGATCAATACTATATTACAATCAATATATAACTTTGTGACCACGGTAGTTTTTATACAGTTTTATTCCAGAGAATATAAATAAATCTAAAAAATATGCATGTGTAGCTAATCAGTATTTGATTGATTGATTGATTGATTCCTTCTTTACAGCTTATCAACCCTTTGCAGATTATTTAAAGCCAGAAAATATTTTCAGATTGTAAGTTCTACTAATTAACCCATAGTTAGGGGGAGAAAAGGTGGATTCATACCTTTCTCAAGGTGTTTGTGTATAACAAACCCAACTGGAATTGGAACTCGGCTTTCTGATTAACAATTTCAAGCCGTTACACTACCTGTATATCCAAGCCTACAGTACCTGGTATTCCCAAGTGGTTATTGACCAGACTTGACATTGCTTAACTTCGGTGATCATACAGGAACTAGCATTTCAACATGATGTGACTGTAAGCCCATGAATTACATCTACTGGCCTGCACATTTGAGGGACTTGAGAAAATTCCCTCTCTGATAGAGTTCAAACCTGGGTCCCCCTTTCTAGGAGAAACCATCATCTGATCAGGTGTTCTTTAGACCACTCCACCACAGAGAACATCACAGCCCAGCAAGGTTCAATTACCATTATCAAAAATATTTTATTAATGTACAGGAATAAATGAACATGTTATTTATAGAAAATAAAAACCATAAAAAATATTCTACCAACACTACTGACTAAGTAAATAACTGTAAAAAAAAAAAAATAAAATAAAATAATATATCATTCACTATTGGCAGAAAACAATTTGATGTCATGTAAGGCTCACCTCAATACCAAAATATTACCATTTCATATACTTGTAGCATTGAAAGAAATTTGTTTTGAATCAAGTCAAATATGGAGACACATAATATTCTGATAGCAATCAATGTAGCACCCAATTATTTTTTACCCTTACAAAAATGGTGGTGACCTTTTATATGCTTAGTTCTTGTAGCTTATCAAATACAGTAAACAGATGTAAAAGACATGAAGCATTTCAATGCCAAATTTTCCATTTAATATTAAAAGTCCATAAATTTGTTATAAATGTCCAAGCAGAAATTTATTTTGAACCAAGTCAAATATGGAGACACAGATAACATTCCAACAATCAACAAGTCAAACATGGAGACAAGGATAATATTCCAATAACAATCAACATAGTCCAATAATTTTTAGCCTTACAGAAATGGGGGTGGCCTTTTATATGTTTGGCTCTTGTAGGTTATCAAATACAGCAAACAGATGTAAAAGACCTGAGGCATTTCAACGACAAATTTTCCCATAATTATTTAAATTCCATAAATTTTTGATGAATGCCCAAGCAGAAATTTGTTTTGAACTGAGTCAAATATGGAGACACAAATGACATTCCAGTAACAATCAATGGTATGTCCAACAAGACTGATTGGAGGCCCAGGATAGTGCTTTGTGACCCTCACTATCTTATCAACATTTGCTTTTTGTCTACCTACATTTGTATACATTACCAATTCAACTAAGCTTAAATAACTATTATAGGATAAAATTTTCTTGCTAATTTTGATGTCATTCTGTTTTTTTTGTTTTTTTAGTGTCCAAATTAATGAATTTTTTTTGCTTGTGCTAAGGCTTCAAAAAACTATATAAATTTCACTTTTTTTTTTCTCCATAATGTTGAATATGTTAAAATTATTCAATTTTTTAACAAGAAAAATCTCAAGTTAATGTTAAAGATTCCCGCAAAATAACGTTGATTTATTTAAGATGGAATTATCTATTATGATATTGTATTTAGATACATTGTATTTATTGTCAATTTTACTGTTATGGACGATAATGAGTTATGTCCCCATTCACATAAATACAGTAGTAAATACTGTATGTTGATCTGCAGTTGAAGATTCATTGTGGAATTCACTTGACTCACATCTAGCAGTTGACTACTACTTCTATATGCCACTGACGAATCTTATACGTGTTGTTCTTGTCCTAAGTATTATTGCTCATTACCAACCTTTGTTTGATTATTCTATTCAGTAACCTTCCTAAGGTTACAACATTTTCTAGCTGAATTGTTCACCGATATAATTGTAATTAGGTTACTATAAAATTTGTATTTTATATGAATACTACTTTATGAAAATTGAGATGTAGTAAAGTGGAGGGCCCTGTATCAGTGATTTGGTGGGGGGACTCTGTATATACATGAAAGCATCTTTCATATTTATGTTTTAGTCTTTCAACAAGATTACTGGAATTTATAATATACTAGCAGTAGAGCCCGGCGTTGCCCAGGGATATAACAGTAAGAGATAGATCAAGTATCGACCATCATGAAGACTGAAAAATAAAATTGACAAAGATTATTGTTTAAGGTTGACAGACACACATGTCTTAATTAGTTTTTTTTTTGTTTTTTTTTCACGAATTGGTCAAACCCAAACTCAAACAAAAACATTATTTTCAATCGTTATGAGTCTATCGATTGAATGGAATTTTTAAAGCATTCTGAATGTAAAAATAAAGAAAAAAGTGTGCAAGACAATAAGAAAAAAGTGAAGTTTTGTTAAATCGGTTAAAAATGTAGGAAATCTGATCCCATATATAAACGAACACACACAAACAACCTTGATTTTATAATATGTATAATTCGATATGAGTTGTCCCCCTTTCATTCTGGCGACAGAATTGTGTTTTCAAATTGATTTTGTGCAAAAACAATTGTGTTTTTCCAATTTTTGGTGCTGTCAGAACCACTGCAAGGTAATTTTACGCAGTCCTGTGAAGTTTTGTTGAAATCGGGTGGAAAAATGTAGGAAATCCAATCCAATATATAAACGTACAGACACACACACAATCTGCATTTTATAATAAGTAAGATGAAGAGCTAATTGTTTCAAGAAGTTGAAATTTTGGCTCTAATTTTCACTAGTCTGTGAGGAACACTCCCAATTCCAGATCTGATGGGTCACATAAGACTACCAAAAAACATACAACACAGGCATTCCTATTCAATGCACACCATAAATGAGTGAAAACTACAGCAAAAATTTTAAAACCACTTCTTTTTTTTTCCATCTTTATGGAGTGCTGCTACCATATCTAGGCTAAAGCTGCACAGTCCTCACTTTCCAGCCTTGTGGGTGATGATTTTACAACCCCTTTCACTCAGACAAATCATCATTTTTTTTCCTTCAATAGGAGTGAGTATTTCACCTATTGTCTGGTCCTGAACTCCTCCCTGGTCTTTTGGACAAGAGTAGAGTTTTATCCCTAGTTTCCTGTTCAGGATTGGGTTTCTGTAATAGAAGCGACAGTGATTTACCAGGAGCAAAGCAAATTCGCTGCCTCGTGTGTCGAACCATTCTCTGAGAGTTGGTCACGCGTGCATACGCCTACTGCCATTTTTATGCAGCAGACTTATTTGCATAAGAGAACAATGCTACCCATTAAAAACCAGGCGAGTGGACATGGGAGAGGACGGCTTTTCTAGGCTTCGGCGAGACTAGACGTATTGCCGACAGAAAGCGACAGCAATTTCTGGACATCTGACAAGCTATTTCAGTGAACATGGACGGCCGGTTTGATTTAAAAATTATTCCTGAGTTTGACGGGACTGGATCTGTGGTTGAATGGCTCGAGAAGTTGGAATTGGTGTGCGACCTATCGGGAGTGAAGTCGCTTGATCGTGTCATCACTCTTCGCTTAACCAGGGGAGCATTCACGGTTTACCAGCAACTATCTACGGAAGAGAAATCGGACGTGGCTCGAATCAAGGGAGTATTGATGACAGCATTTGCCCCTGATAAATTCACGGCGTACGAACAATTCGAGGCACGTGTATTGCATCCGGGTGAGACCGTAGATGTATATTTGGCAGATCTACGGAAGCTGTCCGTCCTTTTTGGAAGAGTGCCAGACAGTGCGATGACATGCGTGTTCATGCGGGGGCTTCCTGGTCCTGTGAAAAGGCTCCTGCAGTCCTCAGCCAGGGCGGATGATATATCTCTCGAGGAGCTATTGGCCCGAACTCGGGCAATCATAAAGGATGAGACAGCAGAGAGGGAACCAGTCGTCGCTGCGGTGCAGCCCTCCCAGACTCATCGATCTTCCCCAGACATGGGCCCACTTGTCACATGCTATGAATGTAATGGGCCCAATCACTTCGCGAGGGACTGTGTGAAGAGGTGAAGGGCAACTAACGCGCGTTGCTATCGATGCAACAAGACCGGTCATCTGGCCAAAAATTGTCCGGGAAACGGAGGCGGGGACGAGACTTCAGCGCCGGTCCACTCCACAAACAGCAAGTAAACTCGGTGCTACCCATCATTACAGTGTGTGTTGACAGCACACCATGCTCGGCCCTCCTTGACTCTGGGTGCTCACGGTCAATCTTGAGCGCGAGTTTATGTCGGTCTTGGTCGAAGCAGGGTATGGCGGTATCTACATTAACTGGAGCTACGCAGGCTTGCTGTGGAAGGGGCACCGTCAGAATTTGCACAGCAACCGGTAATACTGCTACAATCGATGTGCTGGTTATGCGAGGGAAGCCCCTGGATTTCGACCTGTTGCTTGGCATCAACACCATTGAGGCACTCGGTGGAGTTCGCATCATGCAGCATGGAAGCGTGGAGTTTGAAAAACCACAGTCCGTCTGTGCAGCGATTCATATCAGCAAAGCCAATTTCAGTGCGAAATTCAATGAACGGCAGGGAGTTTGGGTCGCAGCCTGGAAGTGGTCAGCAGGTCATGCACCAGGGAAACTTCAGAATCGGATCTCTGAATATCCAGTATCCAGCGAGATGAGAGAGGAGTACGAGCATGAATTACAAACATGGATGGACAATGGTTGGTTGGTGCCGTACAGTAACAAGGAGTTTGGCCCGCCCAAGGGACTGATACTACTGATGGCCGTGCTGCAGACCAACAAGCATAAGGTGCGTCCTGTGATGGACTATAGGGAACTGAATACCTGCGTTGAAACATTCACAGGTGCCGCGGATGTTTGCGCAGAAAAACTGTGAGACTGGAGACAGCAGGGTGCGAACGTGTCCATTCTGGACCTCAGGAAAGCATATCTACAGATTCGTGTTGAAAAATCCCTGTGGCCATATCAAACAGTTGTGTTTAAAGGGAAGCGATATTGTTTGACCAGGCTGGGGTTCGGCCTGAATGTGGCGCCCCTGATAATGCGAGCTGTGCTTAATGTTGTGTTAGCACAGAACGAAACTATAAATAGAGCAACGTCTGCATATATTGACGATATATATATCAACGAGGATGTGGCGTCAGCGGAATCTGTGAGGAAACATTTCGAGCTCTACGGACTGACGAGCAAGGATCCAGAGAAGTTACAGGACGGAGCCAGAGTGCTGGGGCTAGAAGTATGGAAGGAACAGGGTCAACTGCGATGACGACGAGGAAGTAGAATGGTAAACGGCCCTATGACTATGACACGGAGAGATATTTTCTCCATGTGTGGCCGGCTGGTGGGACACTTCCCCGTGTGTGGATGGCTGCAAGTGGCGACAGGCGTCATCAAACGTTGAGCCACTGCCGTAACGCAAAACTGGGACGACAAAATTTGTGATGCTTCCCTGGAACGTATGATAACAGACACCCTCGCCCGGGCTCAGCAAATGGATCCTGCACAGGGAGAATGGTGTGTGAATATGAAGGAGCTAGATGTGTGGGTGGATGCGAGTTTGCTGGCTGTAGGAGTAGCGCTCGAGGCTAAGGGAGCCATCATCGAGGACGCATGCTGGCTACGGCCAATAAAAAACACCCAGCATATCGATGTGGCTGAACTGGATGCTGTGCTGAAGGGAATCAACCTCGCGCTAAAGTGACAGGCTACGGTATTACACGTGAACACAGACTCCCTCTGCATGTACCATTGGGTGACTAATGCCCTTACGGGAAAGTCTCGGCTGAACACCAAGGCCACTAGCGAGATGCTCATAAGGCAACAACTTGAAACTGTAACTTCTCTTGTGAAAGAGTATAAACTTTCGGTTGATATAGCGCTAGTTAGATCCGACCAGAACCGAGTTGACTTGCTGACTATAGTTCCCCAGAGGTGGTTCAACAATCTGAAGGAACTCGAACCTGTTCAACCAGTATGTGCTTTTGCCGTAGGAAACCTGAGCCCTGCTCAGTTAACTGAGATTCATCGACACAGCGGGCACCCTGGAGTTAAACGGACACTATATTTCGCACGTAGGATCAACCCGTCCGTGTCGAAAGCAACAGTGAGATCGGTCGTTCGGAGTTGTGAACAGTGTCAGTCAATAGATCCAGCTTCTGTGTGATGGCAGAAGGGAGAGCTCAGTGTGCGTGAAACTTGGAGTCGTCTGGGAATGGACATCACACACTATAACAGTCACCATTTTTTGACTCTGATTGATTGCGGCCCCACACGGTTTTCGATCTGGCGGCCGTTAGTTCGGCAAGACGCTGCACACGTAATCCGGCAATTAGAGTCGGTGTTTTTCGAACGTGGTGCCCCAGTGGAGATACTGGCTGATAATGACACTGCATTCCGCAGTCAGCAATTCAAACAATTCACGGAAGAATGGGGTGTCCGATTCCGACCGCGCTGCGTGTACAAACCATCTGGAAATGGTATTGTCGAGAGGTGTCATCGGACAATCAAATGGATTGCTGCGCGAAAGAGCTGCTCTATTATGGAGGCCATGTATTGGTATAACATCACACCCAGGGATGATGTGTCTGCCTCTTCTGTGCCCGCCAATCTGCTGCATTCGTACAAAATTCGAATAAAAGGAATTGACGTTGTGCCCTCGCCTAACCAGGCGACTTCGACTCGGTATAAAGAAGGAGACGCAGTTTGGGTAAAAAATCTGCAAGGACGCTGCACATCAAAGTTTGTGAAAGGTCGTGTCATGGGGATAAACAGTCCACAGTCGGTAGTCATCGATGGGATACCGCGGCACGTGGGAGATGTACGTCCACGGCTCACTTCATTGTTACCAGCAGATGATAACGGTGACACAATGTCAGAGAGTCATGAATGGCAAGAACCAAGCTCCAGTGCAAGCAGCAGCGACACCTCATCTGAAAGCGAGAAAGAAGAAGTAGACACATCTGACGATTCACCCGGGGAGAAAGACATGGTTATACCACCGCGAAGGAGTGCAAGGGTGAAACGACCAGCCCCTCACTGTCACTTATGTGATCATACGATCAGGAGGGAGTGTAATAGAAGTGACAGTAACTTACCAGGAGCAAAGTGAATTTGCTGCCTCGCGTGTTGAACCATTCTCTGAGAGTCGGTCGTGCGTGCATGCGTATGCCTACTGCCATTTTAATGCAGCAAACTTATTTGCATAAGAGAAAAACGCTACCCATAAAAACCAGGCGAGTGGACGTGGGAGAGAATGGCTTTTCTAGGCTTCGGTGAGACTAGACGTATTGCTGACAGAAAGTGACAGCAATTTCTGGACATCTGACAGTTTCTAGTTCCTTCTAAAGTCTACTTCGACTCTATACTTCTAACATTTCCACCTAAACTATTATTTATTTACTTTTTTTTTCCTTCAATAGAAATAGATATGTTTATCTATCATCCAGTTTACACACATCTTCGATATTTTGAACAGGAGTAGAAGTTTTGCCCTTATTTCTTTAGGATTGGGGTTTCTTGGTTCCTTCTAAAGTCATGTACACTGAAATGAATCATCCCCATTCCATTCATAATCCCTTAGTAAGAAAGAAGTTCTATTCAGACAGCTTTTTCCTAAGAATTGCTGCTTTGTGGGACACTCTTGATAGGATGCTTCTCTGATCTCTACATTTTGATTGATTGATCTGTTTTTATGGCTTAGCAACCTTTTGTAGGTTATTTATAGCCAGAAAATATTTTTCTAGATTGTAAGAATTTTTTTTTTTTGAGATAATGGTTTAGTGATGCAAGTCTTACTAATTAACCCATAGCTGGAGGGAGAAGAAATGGATTCATATATTCCCAAGTTTATTTGTGTGTAAGTGAATATAATAAACCTGACTAGAATTGGAACTCGGCTCTCTGATTTCCAATTCCAAGCCATTATCCATTGCACCACTCTCACATCCAAGCTTACAATATCTGATATTCCCAAGCAGTTACACATCTAAGTACTGACCAAGCTTGATATTATTTAACTTTGGTGATCATACAAGAACTCCTGATTGCTACAATCTTAACCTCTTTAAATCTTGGGTCAACTGTTATCTTTTCTACATATCCTCATAATCTGCACTTCTTAACACCTCATATGTCTATAAAACAATCACATTTAGCAACCCTCTAACTTGAGTGGCTCTTTAACCTTGTATTTTTTATTTAAATTGTATCACCCCATGCAAGGCAGTAAAGCCACTAAAATACATGGGTTTCCAGGGTATGGAAGAATTATGAACAAAAACATTAATAATGAGCAGGAAGAGGAAAGGGTAAAGGGTAATCAGGAAGACAGTAGATACCGATTGATATAGTATTTAAATTTTTGCAGATTAAAATTGGCTGGAAAGCATACAGCTAGAAGGGAGTTCCACAAGCGAAAAGTGTGAGAAAAGAAACTGTTAGTATAGAATTTACGGCTACATCTAACTGGCTCAACTCTAAAGTGATGAGATCTCAATGCTAATCTAGTACTGCACTTAAATTCATAAAGTCTAGGTACCATAACAAAAAGTTCATCCAAACAATTACTACAGAAGTATTTATAGAAAAGTTACAGAGAAGAAAGTGACTGAAGCCAAGCCGTCAGATCAGGACTGATAATATTACTGATTCTTCTTTGGATTTTATCAAAGTGCTCAGGGTAAATAGAGAAAAGAAACTGTTAGCATAGAATTTAAGGTTAACAGATTTTTTACTTGCACTTGGGTAACTGAACGAAAATAATTGGTAGAAATTCTGAATATGTTATAAAATAATGTGTTTAGTAATTCTTTATTAAATTTTATATTTCTTCTTTTTTTTATAGTTGCTTCTGCCACACTGACGTCAGCAGCAGAGTTGCTTAAGATTTAGCCAAATTTGATTACAGTTGCTTCTATAAAAAAAAAAGAAAAAGAAAAAAAAATTTTGTAGCCCTTCACATATATGTTAATGTATATATACTATACACCGACACACACACACACACACAAAAATGGTGATTCATAGATCAATGTCCAAAATGTATTCCCATGATTATATCACCCAGTTAAAAGCAAAAGCAGGTTGTTTTCCCACCTGACCAACCCTTTAGCTCTGACCATTTTCAGCTGGTGATTCACTTCTTATATTCACAAGACACAAACGATTAGCAAAATGGTGGTGCCAATTTCCAAGCTATAATATCTTTTATACCTCATATACAACATGTAATACTCACTTATTACAAATTGAAACAAAAACTTCCTTGTCAATTATGTAGTGGGAGCTGGGCTGGCTTAAGGTACTGGCAACTCAGGGGCGTCATCATGTCGCTATGTTATGTGTGAGATCTTCCAAAACAAAAGTTTATAAAAACATACTTGCAATCATCCATGACTCAAGACAGATTAAATTCTTTGGCTATTTTATCAATAGAAAATGATCTTGTAAAGAAGATAGGTGTAGAAAGTGCCATGAAAAGATTTGCAGATCTAAAGGCAAGACAAAAAATGTTTTAGGTAGGATAATGAAGGTTTCCTTTAACTTGTATTAAGTTGTATATTGTAATAAACTCATTCGTCTATATTTTCAGTTTTTCTCTTTGTGAAAATTTAAAAAACTTATACTTGTAAGTGTGATGAAGTTCAGCTTGGCCAGGGACAACTGAAAAGGATTAAATTAAACCTAGTATACTCATAATTGTGATAAATAAAAAAATGTTTCATTTTACATTTTTTAATTTTCTTCTCTTTAATCTTTTTTCAGTTATTTAAGCCACACTGACGCGAGTAGTGGAGTTGCTTAAAATTTAGTCAGATTTGGTACAGTTGCTTATAAATAAAAAACAAATATTGTGTCATCCACTCTGCTGCTGATACACTCTTACCAGTTTTTATTTTTCTCCAGTTCTGGAAGTTGTTGTATCACATTAGCTTCTATCTTTTATATTATCTGAAATCAATGACCTTTCAAAGTGGATATCAGCTGGGGATGATAGTGGTCTTGTACTTTGCCAAAATCTCATGGATAAATTTTGAGTTATTTAATTTAATGACATTTCAAGCCTTGCAGGGTTATTTAACACTGAATAAATGTCTTCTAAGACAAAAACTTACAATGTACTAATAGACAAACAGACATAGGTCTGGTCTACACAAAAATCAAGGTAAACATGGGACTCGTTTACCAAAGAGTGAGAAAGAAAGACACTGGACTCGTTTACCAAAGAGTGAGAAAGAAAGACACTGGACTCGTTTACCAAAGAGTGAGAAAGAAAGACACTGGACTCGTTTACCAAAGAGTGAGAAAGAAAGACACTGGACTCGTTTACCAAAGAGTGAGAAAGAAAGACACTGGACTCGTTTACCAAAAAAGAAAGACACTGGACTGAGAAAAGAAAGACACTGGACTCGTTTACCAAAGAGTGAGAAAGAAAGACACTGGACTCGTTTACCAAAGAGTGAGAAAGAAAGACACTGGACTCATTTACAAAAATGGGAGAAGAGGAGACATGATACTTGTTTACAAAAATAGGAGAAGGGGAGACATGTGACTAGCTTACAAAAATGGGAGAAGGGGTGACATGGGACTTGTTTACAAAAATGTGAGACTGGGGGACATGGGACTCATTTACAAAGGAGTGAGAAAGGGAGACATGGATCTGGTTTACACAAGAATCAGAAAGCCACAGGTAATTTCAAAACAATGGCATGAATTTCCAAGCTGTAATATTATCATTATACACCATATCAAACATTTAACTCACTGTTATTACAAATCTTAAAAAGAACTTCTTTAACATCTGTCTGAGACTATTTATACTATTTACATTGTTCTGACTGTTATCCCTATCTTTATTGTCACATTTACGATGTTGTGGCCAGTGTATGCTCTGGCCTTCTTCAGGTGATATTTGCTAGAATTTCGAACCAAACCCTTTATGTAGTTCATGGGAGTAGATTGTTCTAATCCCACATAACATATTTTCATTTTAGTTAATTCTTCTTGATAACTCTAGTTTCCAAGTTTTGTTTTGGAGATGTTGAGGAGTATAGAACCACCTCTTAGTTGCTGTTGTTCCCAGGTCCTCCCAGACTTGGGATGGTAGCATCTGTTAGAGTCCCAGCTAAAGGAGAGAACCCCCAAACAAAAACAAAACACTGAAAGTAAAAAACACATTTTATAGTAAAAATACCAGTAATATATATATATATATATATATATATATATATATATATATATATATATATATATATATATAAATCACTACCATATATTTTATTGCAAAATAGCCAACAATACATTTTATCTGTAGTTGAAGACATATAACTGCATTCAAAATACTTGGCTGAAACCATAAAATTGTTTAGATTTCAGCATGAAATAACACAGAAAGGTTGATATACCACTAAACAAAATCAACCAAACAATCAACATGAAATATCTGTTTCATGACAGTCCATATAATATCCTAAAATTTCTTAAAGAACTCAGACTGTATTCTGAAATATAACTTCAACAAAACTACAACATAAAACATGCATATCACCACCTCTATTAATCATGTCCACACAAATATGTATATACACAAAAGCTTAGTATCCTCTACCATGTATTCAATTGTGAAAGCAGAATAACATATATTGTATTTTTATTACTTCAAGACTCCCAAGAAAATTAAATTTCGGCATTGAATGATTCCTAAAGGAATTGATGTACCAGTAAACAAACAAATCAAATCATTACTTTTAAGTTTTCAATTTACATATTTATTAATTCCAAAGTAAGACAAACTAACAAATTATATCAGTGACCTCATTAACTAATGATTGTTATGGGATTATCCATAGTGGCTATAATAAACACTCAATAATCTCTTTTTCTAATTACTGTCTGTAGTTATCAGAATGTGGACAGTTAATCTAGATTATTAAGATAATCCCGCATAGTAATATTTCTACAAGACTTGAAAATTATCAGAATGTGTTCTTGAGCTGGATACTTCAAAATAAAGTGTCACTTTTTTTAAATATAAAAATGTTATTAAGAACTACAAAAGATAGGAAACTGTGGTGAGCCATGATCAAACACATCTTGAAGAGACATGATGCATAGAAGAAGAAGGTGTAAGATATTGAGTAAACTTTGCCAAAACTGCAAAATATTATGAGCTATATTTCAGTGTTCCTGCCATAAAAACAGCATTGTCGTCATCTCAAAGAAAAATGAAATTCTTGATAGATTAGTAAGGTATTAGCTTTCTAAGCTGGATTAAGAATCCATACAGGACATATACTTCAAGGGAAGGAGACAGTCTCATTTAACTTCATTTTGTTTAATAAAACTTTTTTTTTTTAGATTTCATAAGAATATATAAGAGTATGATTGTGCGATCAACATTTGTCCCAAATCCCGATTCTGTCAACAACATTGGCCCTGAATTGCAGTTCTGCAAGAACATTTGCCCCGATACACAATTCTGCCAGAATAGTTGTGTTCCAATTCTTGATTCTGCCAGGAAAACTTACCAAGATTCATAGTTCTGTTACCAACACTTGTCCTGATTCCAGTTTCTGCCAACATCACTTGTTCTGATTCCTGATTTTCTTAACAACACTCATCTCTATGTCAAATTCTGCTTGCAACACTTGCACTCATTCTTGATAGTATACACTTGTTCTGATTCCTGATTCTGCTTGTAACACTTGTCCTGATTTCATATTCTGCTAGCAACACTTGTCCCAATTTCATATTCTGCTAGCAACACTTGTCCCAATTTCATATTCTGCTTGTAACACTTGTCCTGATTCTGCTAGCAACACTTGTCCCTATTTCATATTCTGCTTGTAACACTTGTCCTGATTCTGCTAGCAACACTTGTCCCGATTTCATATTGTGCTTGTAACACTTGTCCTGATTCTGCTAGCAACACTTGTCCCGATTTCATATTGTGCTTGTAACACTTGTCCTGATTCTGCTAGCAACACTTGTCCTGATTTAATATTCTGCTTGTAACACTTGTCCTGATTCTGCTAGCAACACTTGTCCCGATTTCATATTCTGCTTGTAACACTTGTCCTGATTCTGCTAGCAACACTTGTCCCAATTTCATATTGTGCTTGTAACACTTGTCCTGATTCTGCTAGCAACACTTGTCCCGATTTCATATTCTGCTAGCAACACTTGTCCTGATTCTGCTAGGAACACTTGTCCCGATTTCATATTCTGCTTGTAACACTCATCCTGATTTCATATACTGCTTGTAACACTCGTCCTGATTTCATATTCTGCTTGTAACACTTGCACTCATTCTGCTAGCAACACTTGTCCTGATTTCATATACTGCTTGCAACACTTGCACTCATTCTGCTAGAAACACTTGTCCTGATTTCATATTCTGCTTGTAACACTTGTCCTGATTCTGCTAGCAACACTTGTCCTGATTTCATATTCTGCTTGTAACACTTGTCCTGATTCTGCTAGCAACACTTGTCCTGATTTCATATTCTGCTGTCCTGATTCTACTTGTCCTTGTCCTGATTTCATATTCTGCTTATAACACTTGTCCCAATTTCATATTCTGCTTGTAACACTTGTCATGATTCTGCTAGCAACATTTGTCCTGATTTCATATTCTGTTTGCGACACTTGCACTCATTCTGCTAGCAACACTTGTCCTGATTTCATATACTGCTTGCAACACTTGTCCTGATTCTGCTAGCAACACTTGTCTTGATTTCATATTCTGCTTGTAACACTTGTCCTGATTCTGCTAGCAACACTTGTCTTGATTTCATATTCTGCTTGTAACACTTGTCCTGATTCTGCTAGCAACACTTGTCCTGATTTAATATTCTGCTTGTAGCACTTGTCCTGATTCTGCTAGCAACACTTGCCCTGATTTCATATTCTGCTTGTAACACTTGTCATGATTCTGCTAGCAACATTTGTCCTGATTTCATATTCTGCTTGTATCACTTGTCCTGATTTCATATTCTGCTTGTATCACTTGTCCTGATTTCATATTCTGCTTGTAACACTTGTCCTGATTCCGCCAGCAACACTTGTCCTGATTTCATATTCTGCTTGTAATACTTGTCTTGATCCTGCTAACAACACTTGTCCTAATTAATGACCACTGAAAAAGTTTTTACACTCTGATATTTACTGAAGACATACAGGGTGTCTAAATTTGCCCAAACAACTTTTAGGCCAAATTTTCAAAATTCAGTGATTCAGTCATCAGATTTCACTTTTAACAAATGGAATTTTTTATTCATTGTCCTTTCAATGACATTAACTTCTTACACCTACTGTGGGCTGTTACACATTCTTCTATGAGGGGAGTCAAAAAGTACTCTTTCCATCCCACAGGTAAAAATTTACAGACATTTTCTAGCAAAACACATTAAACATTTTAACATTTTGAATTATCAAAATTCACTATATTTGTTTACATGTTAAATATACTATGGAAATTTTGACATTAGCTAATTTTCTATAAATGTTTTAATGTTTGCTGTGCTACAATATATATAATAATTCCAGTGAATAAATTTCTTGAATGTATTTCTTTAATAAATCTTGCACCAGATATTATGGATTATATAAACATCCAGACTTAAAAGAGCCATTTTCAGCCAGAGTGTTCTTAAGATGTAAATAGAAGTGTGTTTTTTTTTTAATATTTTCAACTCAAGGAAGGTGACAATGCCACTAAGACACAAGGGGGGATTACTGGGAGTGAAAGAAAATGTGATGACTTTAGTGAGGATAAAGGTTAATAAGAACATGTTTCAGGAAGACAAAGTGGTGGTTGGTGCTGCATTTAAATTTTTGAAAGTTGTAAGTGGCAGAGAAGCAAGAAACCCAAAGATAGTTCCACAAGTGAGAAGTGTGGGAAGAGAAATTATTAGAATAGAAATGATGGTTACAATTAGATAGTTCGACAATAAACAAATGAGACCTAGTTGTCAATTTAGTATTACACTTAAATTCATACAGTCAAGGCACCAAGGGGGAAAGCATATCAGAACAAATGCCATGAAAATATTTGTAGAAAAGACAGATGGAATCTATGTCGTAGTGACTGAAATTGAGTTGCCGGGTCAAAATAGATTACATTACTGACCCTTCTTTGGATTTTATCAAGAATCTTGGGATATATAACAGGAGCACCAGACCATATATAGTAGCAATATTCAATGCACAAACAAAGAATGGTAGATTAATAGATGTGTGATGGATTCTGACAAAAAAAATTGTCTAGCATGACACAATGAACCAACATTCCTATCAGTAGGACCTAACAATTGATTCAATATAATCACTCGTAAACAAAAGAAGGTGTAAAAATTGCTCTCATGGGGTTCCACATCAGCTATGCTAACGGAAGGCAGGAAAGGTTCTCTGTGGTGATTAACCACCTTTAATTTGAAACTCAAATGAGTCATATATATATATATATATATATATATATATATATATATATATATATATCTTACCTACAAATACAAAAAAAAAAACTTAACAAAAACACATTTAAACCAGCACTACACATAAACACATGCTATATTTCTGAGATGAGTTGTTATGTACACTATCTACATTATTCGGACTATTGTCCTCATCTTTGTCGCCATATTTATTACAACGTTTTGGCCATTGTACACTCCAGCCTTCTTCAGGTGGTTGGAATTTCGAACTGAACCCTTTATTTCACTCGCTGGGGTAGACTGTTCTAGTTCCACGTGCCATGTCTAATGGATGTCAGTTATCAGTTATCTCCTGTTAATTCCCCTCTCCAATTTCTCCACCGCCTTGACCAGGTATTGAACACACCCTTTGGGTCCTGTCACTGGATCTAACTAATGCCTTTATCTACTGTGCCATGTGTCCTTGAGGATAAAGGCGTTAGTTAGATCAAGTAAATAGTGAAATAGTGTAATAATGTAAATAGTGTACAAAAACACACAATACACAAGAATGGAAAAAGGTTTGAAGAGATTAGGACATGAAAAGATAAGGACAGAGATCTCATCCCTTCCTCTTTCTCTGACCAATCCTAATTGTTTTATTACCTCTTAAGCAAAGGAACATTCTTCCGCCAGTCCAAGACGAGATTAGATTACTACTACACACAAAAGACAATGGTTAAAAGACTCTGCATAAAAAAAAAATTAATTCTTTTAAATAAAATGTGGAAATAACTATTCTTCACCTGATGATGGTCACAAGACCTAAAACACGTGTAGTAAAAATACAGAAAATAAAGTATAATATAAATAAATCCACATTATAACCAAAAACATTTGCAGCTTCTTCTCTCTTTAAAATATACACTTTTCTCTTATTGGAACAACTATAATCTCTCCCTTTTAAAACATATCCTTGATAATGACTAAGAGATTAATCACAGTGCCTTTGTGGCCATCTTCAATGATATATATATATATATATTTTGTTGGAGTAGCAAATCATTATTCGAACATATATTGTTAAATATAACAGACAACAAATGTCTATTATGTTTGATCATGAGCCATTATAAGCTTCTTTTGTTGGAAAGTTTTTGTCTTTATTTTCTCCCGAAACTAAAGCCACTATACAAAGTTTAGAACGCCTTGTGATCAAACATAATAGATATTCATTGTTTATTATATTTAACAATATATGTTTAAAGATATTTTAATCGGTTTCACCCCATGGAGTTACTGGGCGTGGAAGAATTAGGAACAGAAAGATTAATGATCAGCAGAAAGAGAAAAGAGTAATCAGGAGGAGAGTAGATAGTGATTGACATTACATTTAAATTATTCCAGATTAAAGTTGGCCGGAAAGCATGGAGCCAGAAGGTAGTTCCACAAGTGAGAAAAGATACTGTTAGTGTAGAATTTATGATTATATCTAACCAACTCAACTGTAAATAGATGAGATCTCGACACCAGTTTAGTACAATGCTTAAATTTGAAATGCTTAAGTAGCCTAGCAAAGAGCTTATCCAAACAATTACCATGAAAGTATTTATGGAAAAGTCACAGAGAAGCAACTTCATGGTGGTGGGAAAGTGACTGAAGCCAAGCCGCCAGATCAAGACCAGTAATATAACTGATTCTTCTTTGGATTTTATCAAGGTGCTCAAATAGCAGAGGTGCATGACCATATGTGGCAGCAATATTCTAAGCATGGATAAATAGTAGACATATAGATATGTATAATAGAATCTGGAGAGAAAAATTATCTAGCACAATACTGAGAACCAATTTTCTTAGCAGCTGACATAGCAATGGATTCAATATATTGTTTGATGTCTATTCCTACTGGCTGCCAATAGCAACAAGACTACAAGTGTTTATCAGCTTATCCCTACTATCAAATGTCGCTTTAAAAATAAAATTTAAGTGCAAAGCAACTGTACATAAAGCATTTTACTTACCCACAATTCTTAATATCTTATCAGTAGTGAGTCACTTTTAATAGGCCATTTGATAGAAGAATATTTGATATAAAAGAGTTAAATAAATAATTGTGTAAACCAGTGTTTCCCAAACTTTTTTCAACCAGCACTCCCACTAGGCAAAAACCTTTTGTCATTACCCAGTGTGATAGCTTTAGATACCTTAAAGACATTTCCTTTTGTAGCCAATATTGAATAATTTTGGAAAATTTTGGAAAAAAAAAAAAAAAAAAAGAGGATAAATGCAAACCAAATCCCCCTCAAGTATGTTCACTTCCCCCAAATGAAATAAAAATTCCCAGTGCCCGACTTCAACATAACAGAGCCCACAAGGGGCACTAGTACCCACATTAGAAAACACTGATGTAGATCATCAACAAAATCATTGACTTTTCTTCAACGATTCATATTGATGTGGGTTAGGCTGGTGGATTTCATGACATATCAACCCTTGAGTTATTTAATGCCAAAATCTATTTTTATTATACTTGAGTATAGGTAAACATTGGTAGGGCTTATACTTGAGTCTGCAAGCATCCAGACAGGAAATTGTCTCTTTTGGTGAATGTGTCTTAATCTTCTTCAGGGGGATGTATTTGGTATATTCTTGGTTCTGCTGACAGGGCAATCATACGTGGGGGGGGGGAGTGGGGAGAGATGCTCCTAAACATTTTAGAAAATTTAACTATGGAAAAAGAAAATTTACATAATCTTGCACATAAATGTTAAAGTTAGTAAAATGTTTAGCAGATAGGCTCATCTATTGTCCAGTTCACACTCCTCCCCAGTCTTTTGAACAGTAAAGATTTATCCCTTGTTTCCGGTTTAGAATTGGGTTTCTGGTTTCTTCTAAAATATTCTAATTCTCTTTCACTCCCAGTAGACCCTTATGCCTTAGTGGCATTATTGCCTTACTTCAGGTGAGCTGATTAAAAAAAAAAAAAAAAAAAAAAATTAGATAAGTACATACTTTTAAACATTTTGTGAATATTTTCTTTTTTTGACTAGACACTTATTTTGGGCAGGATTTTCATTGTTCAAACAAAGAGAGAAAAAAGATGAAAGTGAGACAAGTTGAATGAAAGAAAAGGCATGAAAAAATTGGGGGGTGGAAAGAACTAGAGAAAATAAATAAAAAAAAAAAAAACATGAAATACATGAAGAAAAACAATAAGAAAAAAATAGGAGAAAAAGTGTAAAATAAATACAAAATTATATATCTCTATAACAATCAAACAAAAAAAAAATCCTTTCACTCAGCCATTGCTCTCTTTGAAACTTTCCCAAAGTGCTAATTTATCATGGAGAGGTTGTTGCCAATTTCACTATGTAATCAGTAGCTAAAGTTGCTACAATAACAAGGTGTGAGTGAAGAGAACCCGGACATAACTGTAATCGCTATAAACAATACTTAAGGAAAATGAAAAAAAGGAAAGAAAAGGATATTCACTAAGATTTGGTTGAAACAGCCAATTAAGTTGAAAATATGGCTGTTATCCAAATATTGAACAAAAAAAAGTGGTATATTTTTAAATATGAAATACAGTTATTGCAACAAAATAAAAATTTGAGATACAAAGAAATGATTGTCCATATTTCTGAGATGAGGTATTGTAACTATTTAAATTGTTTCGACTTTTATCCTCATCTTTATTGTCATATTCACAACCATTGTTCACTCTGGCCTTCTTCTTGATCTAAAAGTGACTTGACCCAAAAAGTTGCCACTTCAATACCTGGCCACAGCAGAGGGAACAAAAAACTTTGGGAGTTGAATTATTAGGGGAAATTAACTGAAAATGGTATACACAAAGGCATGGCATGTGGAATTAGAACAATATACCTCTATTGACTAAATAAAGGGTTCAGTTTGAAATTCAAAGAAATATCATCTGAAGAAGGCAGGAGCATACAATGGCTGAAATGTTGTGAATATGACAATAAAAGTAGGACAACAGTCGAAACAATGTAAATAATGTAAAAAATTGATTGATGAAAATTTTACAATCAGACAAATGCATTAACTGTACAGTAAAAATGTAATAAAGTGTGAAAGAAATGCTTAAAAAATGGATTCCCATAAAACACCAAGTTTTAAGTATATTTAAAACTTAAAGGACACTATCAAAATGGATTAAATTAAAACATTCACTATGTTTCCAAAATGTTGGTAAAAATCATTTAAAACAGATTTGTAGGTGGTTATAAGTTCTTGCTGTATAGTAGGCTTTAAATATTTCCAATAGTACCATTGATGTGTGTTGTGGTGTAATGGATATCAGTTCGGAATGAGAACTTGGAAAGTCAAGTTCAAATACCAGTCACGTTTGTTATACTCACTGATGCACAAATACTCTTGGGAAAGGTATGAATCCAACTCTTTTCTCGCCAGCCATGAGTTAAATAGTAGGACAAACTGGGTTCTTTAGGTTTGGTTGGCAACCAGTCTACCACAGAATAAAATGGCAAGCTGCTGTATGAAAAAATCTTCTGCCTCATCAGTCATGTATCAAAAGATACATGATTGCCCAAGCCTGTATCATGCGCAACACTTAACTGACTGACCATTGTAGTCAAAGTATATATATATATATATATATATATATATATATATATATAGAGAGAGAGAGAGAGAGAGAGATATAAAACAAATACATAAAGTTAAGAAAAAATAATTTTAATGCTGATTATATTTGTTTGAGGACCTATTGGGACTTGAGTTCAACCAAGACTTCAAGTGGATCTCATACATATGAAGGAAAATGTACCTGACACCTCCTGCTATCCTCTACCTTTCTTCTTTCCATGTGCTATGTTCTTTCAGGACGTAGGCAATCATGGCTCTCCACGTCCTCCTATGTCTTGTAACTCTCAACAAGTTCCTTTCCTCTGCTTCCTCTCCCAGACCACGTTCTGTTATCCACTTGCTTAAGGCCACTAGGTATGTCATGCAGTGTTTTCCCTTGTCTCCCTTTCCCTCTATTCAACCCATGAGTATCAGATTCTCCAGGCCCTCCTTTCTCATTATATATCCCAAGAACTTCAGCTGCCTCCTCCTTGTTTCCATCCTCTCTAAGACCTCATCATTGCTCACAGGCTTGCTCCATGATATCCTTAGCATCCTTCTGTAGAACCACATCTCCATTGCCTCAAGTCACTTCTTCATCATTGAAGGAAATCATCCAACATTTGGTGCCGTAAAGAAGGACAGATGTCACCTAACAGCTCAGTATTCTTTTCTTCACTACCAAAGAAATCTTCTACCCTTACAAGAGCTATATCAGGCCAAAAATGGAGTACTGCTGCCATATATAGGCAGGAGTTGTCCAGTCTTCACTTTCTAGTCTTGATAGAGTTCAAAAACATCTGCATGTCCTTGTGAGTGATAAATTATTTTCCACACTACAGCCACTTTCTCACAAATGGAACGTCACAAGCCTCTTGCTGTTCTGTTGCTTTTTACATGGAAAGTGGTCAAACTACATTCCTTAGTTCCATCAGTTCTAACTTTCATGGCTAAGACCCGCCATACCATTCACATTCTAGCAAACCCCCCTCATTCCCTTTGTATTCAATTCGCAAGATGTAAGTTTTACTCAAGCAGGCTCTTCCCACGAACAGCTGCTTTGTGGAGACAACTCCCAATAAGATGCTTCCCCAATCACTACAATCTTAGCCCATTCAAGTCTAGAGTTAACCAGTATCTTATCCTAATAAATTATGCCACCTGCGATGTAACCCTCTACCTTGATTGGCTCTTGGGCCTTGTAAAAAGTAAATATAATTATAATAAAAGGTTAATGATAAAGGGAGCAAGTAGCGTTCCTGATCACATTGTTATTTTTCTGTCCATTTTTTTTTATGAACTATAAAACTCAAGCTAAGTTTAAAATATATTTTCATTTTTCAATTAACTTAAAATAGAATTGGGAGGATACTAAAATTTAAACAGTTGAAATTTCTGGGGCACACGAGAAAAGAGGGCTTGGAGAATTCAACACTCACAGGATATATTGAAGGCAAGAGGGAAAACAACAAGTAACCTACCTAAATGGATTGCAACACAAGGAGAGGAAAAACAGTAAAAAGAGAAATAAAGGATAAAAAAGGATAGGAAGTTGTGGAGTGCCATGGTTGCTTAAATGCTTCTCAGTATCAAGTCACTTCCTATTTAATTTTATTTATAATTATTTGAAAATGCTAATAACTGCTAAGTTTAATTATTATTACCAATATATTAATACTGTAGTTAAAGTTGCCAAATCTGCCAAGTTATAAAATAAGACAAAGGAAAATATATAAACAGTAATGTTGAGTTCTAATCTATGGACAATATTTGTTACACAGCATAGGGATTGAACTTACATCCTCCTGGTTATAAAAACTAACTGGTCGTGACTTTTGGATCTCACTGCTGACACCACCAGTGTTAAATTATTTTAGGGATATTATCAAGGCAACAGAAAGTCTGTTCACTCCTAAAATTACTCTGACAAGAATTCACCAAGCAACTGAAAGTTTTTTCTACTTGAGAAAAACAACTAGCTTAAATTGAGCTGCTTCAGGTGAGCCAGCAAGGAAGAGAGTTTAATCCAACCATTAGTCTTTATAATTAAGAGGATGTAAGTTCAATCCCTATGCTGGATAACAAATATTGTCCATAGAATAGAACTTTAATTTTTAATTCCTGCATACACACAATACAATTGAAAATGAAATTGTTTTTTTCCAGCTTTCAAATTCAGCAAAGGACAAGAACAGGAAGAACTCAATAAAGGACAGTGCTCTCTAATATAGGAGTGTGCTTTCCAATAAAGAACAGTTTACATCCCTAACAGCAGTATCTACCTATCTATGTAAGGTAGGCATCACTCAAGTTAATAAAGGAAAAATATATAAAGAGTAATCTTTAATTTAATTCCTGTAGATATACAACATAATAGAAAGAGACATTGTTTTTAACTTTTAAATTCAATAAAGGACAAAGACAGAAAGAGATAAAGGACTGTCCTTTCCAATAAAGGAGTTTGCATCCCTAACTGTAGTATTTACCTATCTTCCTATATAAGGTGGGCATCACTTAAGCAAAATGAATAAAAAATTAAATAAAGATACACCCATTTAAAATTAACTGGTTATCACTCCTCACTCTTCAGTGCTCAATTGAGTTTTTTTCTTTTATATTTTTTGACTCCTCACTTTATGGTGACTAGTATTTTTCTTTGATAAAGTATATCACAAAGATCTGTTGGAACTGCTACGTAACCATGACATATTTGGAAAGGATATTAGAATAATCCAGAACCTATGCTGAATATGGATAGAAAATGAATTTGGTAAATATACAAAAATAGAAAGGAGTGAAAGACAAAGATGCGTCTTCTCACTAAACTTATTCAACCTATACAGTGAGGCGATCCTGAGAGAATTAGAAGTCCTACTAGGATTAATTATTGGCAGCCATAATCTTAACATAAGATATGCAGATGACACAGTGTTGATAGCAGACATAGAAAAAGGAAACTACAAGAACTTCAACAGAAGGCAGTGAAGGAAAGCAAGAAGAAAGGACTAAATATCAATTGCAAAAAGATAGAATGTATAGTTGTTAGTAAAAGTAACAGCCAAACACAAATATTACAAATTGGAAATACCAAAATCAAACAAGTACAACAATTTAAATATCTAGGAAGTGTTTTAACACAGGACAGAAAATGCAATTGGGATAGTGAAAGATTCCTTCCAAAAGGTAAGCAAAGTATTAAGAAACAGATAATTTCTGTAGAAACAGAGTAAAATGTACTGAACTGTTATGTAATATCAGTTCTCTTATATGAATGCTGGGCAATCTCCTCACAGATTAAGAAGAGACTTTAAGAAATAGAAATGTGTTTTTACAGAAGGATGCCGGGAATACCATGGACCAAACATGTGAGTAATGACAAAGTTTTAGAGAAAATGGAAGCAAAAAGGAAACTTATATTTAACATCAGAAACAAACAATGTAGAATTATGAAGGATATTTTCCTTGAAACTATAAACAAGATCTATAAGAAGCTTCAACACTGGTCAAAGACAAGAGTGTTGTATAATTAAAAAGGCTTTAGTAGTAGGCAGCTAGATAGTGGTAGCGACCTATCTGGTCAAACATTGTCCTTTTGCAAGCAGTGTTTGGAGTGGCTTAACAGACTAATCTTTGCATGGAACTCTCTTCTACAGGTGTGACAGATGAAGGCTGTAATAAAATCAATAAGACCACTTAACAAATGGCTTCAATGAGGGATATACTTCATTTCACAATTTTAAGCACATTTATAACCATATAAACATTTTTTCAATTCCATCAGAATTGATCTTTGGCAAGTGTCAGTCTTGGGAGACAATGAATTTGTGCTCTGGGTCCAATGCACAAAGTCCATTGTAATTCCTGCTGCTTCTCATCTCTTTAGTTTACACAGCCTTATTAAGCAGATATAGAAAGACAGACTGCTACCTAAGCAGTAGGTCCCTCTTCTCCATGTCACTGAAATCATCCAATGAAAAGGCCATCACAAGAGCTGCCAGGATATTACTGAATGCAGTCACAAACTGTTTTAGAGACACCAACTCTGGATTTTTCCTTGGGCTTGATTTGAGAAAGTCTTTCCCATGAGTGGATATAGCTGCAAGCTAGTGAAGGTCTTAAATTCAGAGTTATCTCCAACCAGGCTAGAAAATTCCTTCTATTTAACCCATAGCTGTTAAACTATTAGCATTGTGAGAATGCAATATTTTCTTTCTTCTATGATAATATCATATTTCATCAATTGTCCCTAACATTATAATTTAACTAAAATAGATATATATCTGTAAACATACAATGTAATCATCACCCAAGCTTTCTATAAACTGGCAAAATTATCCCATTCCAATTCTCAATCTCATCGATGTGAACTGAAAGCTAACATGTGCCACATGCCCACAAGGAGCACGAAGAAAGATAAATCAAGAAAGAACACAAACACCATTTCCCATATGTAGATGTTTTGTTCAGGGGTTTCCCTGCCTGTCTGCCTGGCTGGGTAGGTTGGTGATACTTGGAATAACTGATGTCAGCCTCTTCTCCCATCTAATGTAGTGGTTGACAAAATAAAATGGAGGCTTCAAACAGGGCCAGATCTCTCCCAAACCCAAGCATAGGGATCAGTGCTCGGATATACCCTATTTCTGATTTTATCATCACTTGATCTCTGCAATTTTCTTTACTTCCCAGTCTTCTTCAGTTAAAGTGGATGCTGCTTAGAAAATAAATCTTCGAAAGTAACCTTCCACTAGTCTATCAAACAAACACTTGACATTGAGAAAAACACACATCTTCCCTTTCTACATGGATGACTATAGTATCACATATCCATGCTTATATATATTAAGAAAAGAAAATGTGTTGAATATCAGTTGAGGAAGACCTTTGACCTCACTTTCACTGCATCAGAAGGTGAGTGAAAATCAAGATGGGTGATAGCATGAACAAGAAATGGAATAATAACTTGTAGATTAAATAAGTCTACTGCTCTCCCAGCAGTCACTTGTACAAATCACAATATCGCTGGTTCAATTCACTGTCCTTGCTTTCTTCACACGTCACTACCTATAGCCAACGTTTCTTCTCTTCTTTCACGGCTCCAGCACTCTTTTCTCAGGCCAACACCGTGGTTCCCCAGCCAATCAGTGTTCTTCGCTGTTATTCTCGGTTACACAGGCAAATTGCCTCCTCCAGTTCGACCAATCAGCACATGACTTGCTATTGGTGGAAGCATTCCAAACTGTACAAAAAACCTTCATCATTGCACATACTGCTAGAATGGCTGGACGGGAGAGTAATGCCATTTTCATGAAGCAAACTTGCTGATGTCACGTGCCACACGTTACGCTAAGACACTTATTTTCCTATACACCAGATGCAAGCCACTCTGGCTTGCTTGCTTCTACAGGGCTGTTCACCACATAACTTGAATAAACCCTGAGAAGAAGGAAATGCAAGCTTGCATGGGTGCATGCTGGAAGAGGCATAGCCACAAAAAGTTGCACAGGAAACATACTGGAAGAAGGGGTAGCCACATGAAGTTGCGTGAGTGTCCAAATATTATAAAAAATGGTCCAGCTCTTGGTCATGCAGAGAGGCTGACTAGATTTTGTCTATCAGTTCCTGTGTGCACAATCCTAACCTCTGTGATTCTCCCTCACTCTACTTAATTGCCGCAACTCAAACAATAAAGCTATTTATATATAAGTGTTCATCATCTTATTTGAGTCCAGCAGCAATATACAACAAATGTACATAGTGATGACTCACCTTTTCAGGTGCAAATCCATTTATCTATTAATTCAACTTGATTATCCATCAGCGATAAGGTAACCTGTCTTTCTACACCCACAACCTGGGCTGCAAAAGCAATCAGTAATCAACTACAATAATTTAAGGACACCTGAACGAAGATTTAACTAGTCTGTATTTTAGGCGGAAAGGTAAGTGTTCAGTGTCATTGTGAACAATAATTTATCTCACTAAGAGTAAAGGACTGAGAGATTTTACAAGAATTTACTAAATTATTTTAAATTAAAAACATACAACAGATGTTTCTTCAGTGTTTGTTAGCAATGCCTAACAATTGGTCCCTCTTTCTCAGTCTTTCACCCCCATGTTTGACTTTGATTCCATTACTTTGCTGGTTTGCACAAAAACTAGGAAAGGCCTGCTGAATGTTCACATTGAAACGGGAGGTGAAAATATTATCACAACAAGAAATGAAAAGGTGAATTCTGTTTCCGGCAATCTTGTATCTTGATGCCCACAAAAAAAAAAAATAAATAAATAAATAAATAAAATAAAAGTGAAAAGGATGGTTTTTTCCTTAACACCACCATTATTTTTAACTACCTTCACTTCTTGACACTGTTTATTCTTTTAAAAAAACCATGATTAGTATTTTAATGAACCTTAACATATGAAAATGAATTTATACATTTTCTTTAATTGACACTAATAAACACTATTTGGCAGTGTTTATTGGAATGGTTGGCAAAGCATCAGCTAATTGCCAATTAATTCAAACTTTGTAAAATGGTAAATAAGGATTTCTTTATAGTTGGTTCACATATTTTAATATGTTAGTAGATGTTTATAAATTTATGAATAAAAAATTGTTTTCATATTTATTTATTTATAAATTGTTAAATGATAAATATTGCATTACATTAATTTTAATTTTTAGAATGTTGTAAATATAAAATTATTCATGTAAATAAACAATCTAATAAATAAATAATGTTTAATATTTTTGTTGTCAATTCTCAAAAACAAAAAAAATTATAAATTCACTTTCATCATATGTTTAGGTCTTATTACAATTATAATCATCACTTTTTAAAACAATAAACATTGTCAAGGAGTGAAGGTAGTTAAAATAATAGCAGTGTCAAGGCAAAAACTGTCCTTTTGACACTCCATTATTTTGGGGACATGAAGGTCCAAGATTGCCCAGTTTCCTATATATTTGGTTCTTTATTCAGGAATTCACTTGTACCATTTGGTGGGTGGGTAAGGTAGGTGATACTTGAGACAACTTTTTGTAACTTCCGACACAACAGACTAATGAAGGAGATCTTCACTTAGGTCAGATTTTCCTACCACTACTTTGCACATCTTTACATCACATCTAACAGACAGTTCAAAACTCTCTAAAATGAACAGTCTCTACTCAACTATCAGACATACATTAGAACAACTTTCAATTCCCTGGCTGTTTATATAATGGAACTTTCTAACTTCCAACCAAGTGGCACTTGTTCCCAAAAGTTTTCATTAATTTATTCTATTTCCATTTAAAGGATGCTTTGAAGATCTTACTTTGTAGACTTTACTATTGGTCAGAAAAAACACCATTTACTTTTAGACACAGATAAAATTGTTCACCATCCACTTCTGACCCAATCATGAAAAGGATCCATAGTGCCATAATTTGAACAGTGACCGTTTTCAATTTTTGCATTGAATTTCACTGTAGAAGACAAGTCAACAATTTCCATGTAAACTCATCCTTATGACCAATTTTTTTATTCAGCTTATTTTCAGACTATTCTTTTAATTATTTCACCCCAAGCAAGGCAAAAAAGCCACTAAGATGTAAAGGATTACTGAGTATGAAAGAATGAGAACACTAAGTAGAGAGGACAATAAAAGAACAGGTATTAAGAAGACTGATATTGCATTTAAATTGTTGAAGATCAAAGTTGACCAGAAGAGAGTTCCACAAGTAAGAAGTGCCAGAGAAGAAACTGTTAGCATATAACTTACAGTTACATCTAGTCATTTCAACATTTTTCCTTTCCTTGTAATCTTTTTTTTATCTTTTCGCCCCAAATAAGGCAATAAGGCCACTAAGACACAAGAGGTTACTGAGTGTTAGATAATATAAGAAAATATACTATTAAGAACAGAAGACAATAAAAGAACAAAAATTAAGAAGACAGTAGATAACAAATGACATTTTATCTACAACTTCAACTGCAGTAATTTAAAGACACCCAGACAAAGATTCAACTGGTGTGTATTTTAGGCAGAAAAAAAAAACAAAGATACAAAAGAAATAACCATAAATGTAAATAAGGAGCCATGACTAAAATAAATTACTGAAACAATAAATCAATATAAATGTTGTAACCTAGAAAGGGTTACTGAATGAGGAATAACCAAAACAGAGGTTGGAAATGAAATGGTAATCTTTGTAACATCAACAAAATACAATACTTGCCAGCGACGTGAAGTCGGTAAACCATTGCTAGTAGTGGACTACTTGGCATATTACCCCCACTTACAATAGTGTCCAATGTATTTATGAGGATTGGGACATACCCATTCGTGTTCATAAGTACGACATATAACAATAAATATATCTATAAAAAGATAATATAAATAATGATAAAAGGAAATGTTTTTCTTTACCGATGTGTTTCATTTGCCTTTGATAAAGTCCATCAGAGAACAGAATGCATTGCATTGGTAACAAAAAGTTTTCTCTCTCTATTATATATATATATATATATATATATATATATATATATATATAGAAAAATATACAGAACAAACAAACAAAATCTTAATATATAAATGCTGTATTAATGTTAATATAAAGTTAACGTAACGTTTGTTCTATTTTATAAGACCACCATCATGACTTATTTAAAAAACCATTAACATTAGAACATATAAAATTCAACATGAAAAACATGGACAGCAAATTATATATTAAGATTTTTTGTTTTTTTTTCTGTATATTTTTCTTCATACTGTCGGATCTATATCCATATATTTGCTTATATATATATATATATATATATATATATATATATATATATGTGTGTGTGTGTGTGTGTGTGTGTGTGTGTGTTGATACATTCATTGTTCTGTTTCTGATAATGGCTATCCAATTTGTGATCATCCAATGTGTCAGCCATGATTCTTTCAAGGAAGATGTTACAGAGAGAGAGAGAGTGGGTGAGAGCAAACAGCCTTATCTTACTACAACTACGATTTTGAGCTAGCTTCATATGCCATTATAGAAACTGACTATGCTCTTTGCCTCTATGACTGAACTGTTTGGAATTTATATTATACAAACATCCTGGTTGATCATAGCACCGTTTACCATACCATTTCAAATACCATTTTTAACTCCTCAAATATGTGGGAGAGAAGCTGTTTTTTTTTTTGTTTTGTTTTTTTTTTTTATTATTGTTGTTCACCAAATACAAGGCTCAAGAGCCACTCATAGTAGGGGGCTATGGAATGAGGTTGTTTTAAGAGTTTACAGGGGAAAAGCAAGAGGTGCAGTTTATGAGGCTATGTAGGATAGATAACTGTTGACTCTTCAAGTCAGAAGAGTCAAAGATTGTTGTGGTCAGTGAAGCATTCTCTCAGGAGTTCATTCCATAATGTAACACTTCTGGTGAAAAAATGTCCGAGTGGAACTTTTTCCTCACCAATGGAACATTTACTATTCTGAAATTTATTTGTTTTTAATGCAAGTAGTACAGGTTGTAACAAGAATAAAAAAAGCTAAAATATTAAAGTTTTAAAAATAAATAAATACAAAAACATATTTTACTGTTATTTTTATAAAAAACTAGAACTTTATTTTCAGTTAAACATTTTAGTTAAATCACCTCAAAATATGGAAATGTTCTTACTGATTTCATGGTCAAAGCTTGTTTTTTTTTTTTTATTTTACCCCAAGCAAGGCAATAATGCCACTAGGACACAGGGTATTACAGCTATAAGTGAGGGCATGTATCCCAGCTTTGTAAAAATCAACTGGCTGCTTTAGCCAATTCTTTACAGCAGTTTTCACTTTTTCATCACCTCAACACCATTTGTCCACTCAGTTCCTCTTTCATTGAACTAAAGCAATGAAAGTCTACGGGTGCTAAGTCAGGTGGTGATGAGAAAGTGCAAAATGCAGTAAGAAGTAGGGATGTGGATCTGTGATGTATAGCGATATCTTGATATACAATATGTTTGATTGTATTCCTTATTTCTTATATAATAAAACAAACTGCATTACTTTTTAACTCACTTTCATATGTATATATAATGTGAATGCATTAATAAGGATTTTAGCAAATAATTTTTATCTCAAATTCAAATACAAAACAAGAAAAATTGGATCATCAATGATCAAATATTAATACTAGTGTTATGGAAAGAATAGCACTATTATACTGGGTGTTTCATTTACCTGTCTTTCGTTGTGACTAAATTTTCTGTATTTTTTGACATTTTTTAAATTCTTCTTTGTATTTTCAATTTAGTTTATGATAAGTAGAAAATGCTATGCATAAATGTTGTTTGCTAATGGTTCATTTCAGATTTTTATTTAAAAATCTGAAAAAATAATTTTTTTAAATAATTTTCTTGATTTGTTTATTAAAGCAAAAAAATGAATTCTTAAAATTAAATCCTAATGTTTTTCACATTTAGAGATAAATAATAGAAATATCTACATCTAAGTCCTTCAACCTTCATTTGGGTTTTATAATCTATAATTTTCTTGCTTTCTTTATTAAAACAAAATTTTTTTTTTTTCCAATCAGATCCTAATGTTTTTCAGATTTAGAGATAAATAATAGAAAAATCTAAATTTAAACAAACACTTAAGCTTTGTTTATTATTTTGTTTGTTGTGTGTGTGAGCATACACACATGCTCCATTTATTAAACGCCCGCCACTATTGGTGAGGTTTGTCTTTGTGTTGAATTTTAAGAAATTAGTTGTTTTTAGAATAAATATGCTAGAATTTTGTTTAAAAATATTATAACATCCCATCATCATCATCATAAAATCCTAATCAGTTGTCGCCAATTAATGTTCTATCTTCGTCAATATAATGGGACAACATTAATCTTGATCCCTGGTAATGACTAATGACCATGCCCCATATTACATGCCATTCTCTAGTTTTTCAGATCTTGTTCCTGATTGTTAGTCATGCACATCTCATGCCTTCTCTTCCTCCTCCTCTCCCTGCGTAAATCAACTCTACAGAGATGTTGGTCTACGAATGCTGACTTTGCAAAGTGATTTCTATCCAAGTCTCAAAAGGAAGTTGTGCAGATAGAAGCATTTCAATTTCTCAGTTTTTATCAACTTCAAATTTGTTTACTACATTCTGATGAATCTAGTGGTGTAGCTAGAGTGTGTACCACCCCCACACCTCATTCCCCCTCCCCCCCAAAATACAATATATTTCACAGTATTTCTCATATTTATATATACAGTGTCGCATAATGATGTGACACAGCAAGTGTCATGAATGATAAAATGACACAGTTCCAAATATATTTATTACATACTTGATATACAAGAGTTAAACATTATCTAAGATTTTGCTATCTCCTACAGGTATCTGATATCTCTTTCACTGATGTTGGACCCTCATAATGTCTGTATTGAAATGAGAGAGTGAGCTGGTGCACGTTTTCTTTGTGGTGGTGACCATCTCAGGGATATAATATTCAAATCTTAGATAATATGTTAAACTCTTTTATATCAGTTATGTAATAAATACATTTGGTACTTTATATCATTTTTATAATCCAAGATACTTACATTTAAACTGTGTCCTATTATTATGAGCCACCCTGTATATTATTAAAAATTAGCTGGTCCAAAAGACGAAAAATAGAGCAGCACATAATCTCAAACAAACGTGTCTAGGAAAAAAACTGAAATTTATACAATAACAACTAAGATGTGTCTCCCACACAAAGTAGTGCTGTGGCATTACAAGAACACATTCTGGGTCTGTTTACAGGTTTCATATTGTCAACAATGTTAAAACAGCCCTGAATATATCACTGAATAATGTTTATTGTTTGACCAAGATAACAAATGCTTAAACACATATGCCATAGTTTAAGTTACTTAAAAGGAAAAACATCCTTTTACTCTGAATAGTGTCCGTGCTATTAATTAAAACCACTTTTAATTCAATACAGCCTATACAGGCTTATACATCAGACTCAAAAATGCCGCCACCATAAAAGGGAGGACTGATCACCCTCTCCCTATGCTACTGAACGAATCCATCAAAGTTTATCAGAAATATTCTTGGCTTTGATGTTTTTATTTCTCTTCAACTTAACTTCCATGCTTCCTGTTTATTTTCTTCTTAAAGGATTTATTTTTGAATCATACTTATTATAAAACCCAGCTTGTGTGTGTGTGTGTCTGTAAGTTTATATATTGGATCGGATTTCCTACATCTTTTAACCGATTTCAACAAAACTTCACTTTTTTTTTTTGGCAGGTAGTGTTTCTTATTGTCTTGCACTTTTTTCTTTATTTTACATTCAGAATGCTTTAAAATTCCATTTACAAGACAATTGTTTATAATAAAATTCTATTCAATCGATAGACTCATAACGATTGAAAACAACGTTTTTGTTTGAGTTTGTAATTCGTAAAAAAAAAACAAAACAAAACAAAAAAAAACTAATTAAGACATGCGTGTCTGTTAACCTTAAACAATAATCTTTGTCAAATTTATTTTTCAGTCTTTATGATGGTCGATACTTGATCTATCTCTTACTGTTACATCCCCGGGCAATGCCGGGCTCTACTGCTAGTACAAAATAACAACCAAAAAGTGCTCACAAGTTTTACACATTTATAGTCTGTGCACATCTGAATGTGCCCACAGTTGAGTAACACTTTCAATCAATTTACTTTCATATAAAAATCAACTTTTAATATTTGATTAATCTTGTTATAATTTGTATATTTTCATTCTTTTCCTGAATGAAAAAAAACAAAAAAAAAAAACAGCCACAATTTCAAATTGGAGAAAAACAGTTTTAATTAAGCAGTATTTAAAACTTTTAAGGCTGAAAATGTGCCCAAATATACCCACAATTTTTACACCCTTATAGTCCAAGAGCACCTTAATGTGCAAGCAATTAAGTATCACCGTATTTCAATATGCAACATTAACAGTCAACACTTCATCAAAAATCTAGAAATGTAAATTTCCAATATGACTAGAAAGTAAAAAATTGTCCATCCCTCTTCAGAGTTCCATTTTTTGGGATCTCTTAATCACCTGGTAATGACCATAACCCCTTCCTGATGGAGATGTTTTGCCTCAGGAGACAAGCACTCTTGGATCAGATTTTAATAGTTAATTATGCATCTGATGGCCACAAAATCGAATGATACTATGCCAACAATCTTTGGATCCTAATGGTGATTTTCTAAGCTTAGATGTGGTACAAGGCTGAAAGTATGTTGCACCAAGTGAGGATTGAACTCACTACTCATAATTGTTCTAGCAAGACAAGCTTGCTAGCCATTACACCACACTGAAGTACTCCTTAGAATCATAATGACACCATACCCTATACAATACTTTTCCAATGCCTATGAAATAAAATATCTTGTGAAAATGCAGTGATGATAATCCAAAATGCTATTAATGATCTACAACTTTTAGAAGATCTATAAACTTGTAGATTTCCAAAACCATATCTCATAACTAGTAAGACCAATGAAGCAAAATGTGGTATCATTTGAAAGCAAAATCAATATACTTTCATATAAATTGAACATGTAAAACTTGATATATCAATTGCATTAACATCATATATTCAGTTTTTTTCAACAATTCGGTCAGGACTGCAAGCATTTAACAATCAAAATTGCTTTAGGGTTGATAGGGCTAAATATGTATCAATAAAATCTTGTAAATATTTTCATGACTCCAGAAAGAAAAATTTTTTCTTTTTTTTTTTAAAAAAAAACAAAATTGGGCTTGATTGCAAACAGCTGGGATTATCTTTTGAACAACACAGTCTCTAACAGGAATGGCAGATATCAATTAAGATGAGAGTAAACAACAGACATTACTAATTTCCAAGCAAAAGATTTTCCTTTTATAAGGTTCAAGAGTTATCTTTATATCAACATGGTTTTATTTATTCCTGCAGACCACTTTGCATAGCATAGGCTCACGCTGACATCAAATGATGCTGTAGCAGTTTCAATAGCAAGTGTATTTTTATGGCACCAGGGTGTCACAGCCTATCACTTGAGACAGAATGTCTTACAAGACTAAAAGGCTCCAGCTGCCCTGCTTATTAGCTTGAGGGGGACTTGGAGCCTAGCGTTTCCCAAGAGCATGTCTCAAACAGTATTTGAACTTAGTTTGCATATTCCAATATTTTTTTAAGCTGCTTGCATCTCATTACTAACATGTTTTTTCACATACAAAAACTGAGAGAGACACAGACACAAAACAACACGGAGACGCACACAAACTGATACAAAGCAACACAGAGACGCACACAAACCGACACAAAACAACACAGACGCACACAAACCGACACAAAACAACACAGAGACGCACACAAACCAACACAAAACAACACAGAGACGCACACAAACCAACACAAAACAACACAGAGACGCACACAGACACAAAATAACACAAAGATGCACACAGACACAGAACAACATGAAGATGCACACAGAAACAAAACGACACAGAGACACACACACACAGATACATAAAAACCAAAATAGATACATAGACACACACCAAACAGACAGAAAACAACACACAAATGCATGAAAAAAGACACATACAAATCAATATGGAGACACACACAAACACAAAAACACACATAAAAAAAATAAACAAAAATCAAATACAATTTTCATATATGTTCAATTCATATTAGATTCTTTTTCACTGTGCTCATTTGTTTTAACAAATGTGTGTATGTGTGTGTGTGTATATATATATATATATATATATATATACATGCAAGCACATGTGTAAATAAATAAGTTTGCAGCCTAATGATTTTTTTTAACATAATCTCATTCTTTATCATAAATTTTAATCACATAGATCAAACATTATATAGAGAAAAATTCAGACCAAAATTCCATTAATAACTGTGTCAGGCTCCAGAATGATTGATCCACCATTGTTTATACATTTTCTAATATGTGAGAAATATGTAAACAATTTCTGTCATGAAGATATTTCATTTTAAAATTACAAATGCTTTAAAATTAATATTTACATTTTTTACATATATGAAAAAAAAAAAAAAAGACAGAATATAATTTTTTTTTCTGTCTAAAATTTCAAATAAGTCCTTAAAACAACTCCTAAGATGAAAGTAACAGGCATGCCCTCAACAAAATCATAATTAGACACTCCTGGACTCAAGTATGACTTGGAGACTTAACTAAAGGGTGCTAAAAGGCTCTCAACCCAGCCAGTAGTTCAATAAAGCCAGTGCACTGTCAAACACTCAGTCACTTGTGAATTTGTGCTTACACATTCATTGATGGCTTCTGAACAATTATATCTACCCAATTTTCCACGTGAAACTAGGGTCAACCCATGGTATGGTTTTCACAGACATCATCTCCCAAGGATAATGGCATCAAGAACTTCACCACTTTAACAAATTGACCCTGGTGAGCAATGAATACAGGCATCATGATTTCTATCCGAATTTCTGGCAAGGACCTACATTAGTTAAATTTGAACTATTATCCGCATCTTTGTTAGACTTGGACAGCATAATAAGAACAATCTACCCTATAGAGTAAATAAAGGGTCCAGTTCAAAATTTCCCTGAAAGTTACCCACTTCGACAAGCACCTAAAAACAGCTGGAGGGCACAACAGGCAAAACATTGTAAAAATAACAAAGGTGATTTGATTTTGTTTTTTTATGGCTTATCAACCCTTTTGTGGGTTATATAGAGCTGAAACAGATTTGGGATTCTAAGAACAATTGTTTTTTTTTTTATTATTAGTGAATATTTCATTAACAATTTTTCTAATTTTATTTTTTACGATAATGATTTTTCCAGACAAAAGACCTACTATTTAACCCATAGTTGTGGGGAGAAGAGTAGATTCATACATTTCCCTCGGGTATTTGTGCATTATTTATTTCACTACCCACACATACACAACAAAGATGAGGACAATAGTCCAAATGGAAATAGTATAAAAACAGGTCTTATGGCCAGAATGCATACATTCCAATCATTCAAACATGAACCTATTTGGTTATTATTAGCCTAATGTTAGTTACTATTTAAAACTCTTTGCTCGATATCCAACTAGCCAAATAATTGGGTAGCCAAAAATGAAAAAAAAAGAGAAAAAAACAATTACTGAAGATGAGAAAAGAAAACAAATCCTTATTTATTTTGTGCCAATGATCAAGAGAATATATTCCAACCAGCATTCTCCAAGCAAATCATGTACAGAGAAAAAGACGAGAGAGAAATATTATGAGTGACAGATAAGCAGAAGAATAAACAAAGGTTATAAGAAGCCAACTATACTGACTTAGTTAAGCATTAGAATAATGTATTTGTAGGATTAATACTGGCAGCCACAGTTACAGTACAAGAAAACTAACATCATTGGTAAAGATAGGATTTGTAATAGTAAAGCCTTTTCTATAAATATTTTCCTGGTAACTGTTCTGATGAACTTTTTTCTTTGGTAACTCATCTTACATATTTATAAATCTACCATTCATCCATGCTTTGAATATTGCTGTCACAACTGGCCTGGTGCATCTGCTATGTATTTAGAGATTCTTGATAAAATACAAAGAAAAAACTGCAATTTTATTGGTTCTGACATGGCATCTTGGCTTTAGTCATTTTCCTAACACCATAATCTAGTTACCCTGTGCCTTTTTTATAAATATTTTCATGGTAATTGTTCTGATTAACTTTCCTCTTTGGTATCTCAACTTCACAAATTTAAATACAGTGCTATTTTTATTTCTACCCACACCCACCCACAGACAAATTGTACATATGGGAAATAGTTTTTAGAAATCTACCATATGCCCATGCACTTAATATAGCTGCCACAACTGCTTTGATGCTTCTGATTTAGAAATTCTTGATAAAATCCAAAACAATAATCTTCAGTGTTATGGCATCTCAGCTTCAGTCACTTTCCCAACGCCATAAAATAGGTTCCCCGTATGTTTTCTATAAATATTTTCATGGTAATTGTTTTGATGAGCTTTCTTCTTTCGTACCTCAAATTCACAAATAAATATCAGCAGAGTACTTGATTGGCAGCTAAGTCTCATCATTTTTCTGTTGAAATTGCTCAATGTAACCATAAGTTATCTATCTATATTTCCAAGATGAGGTATTGTAATTATTATTATTTATGAGGTATTGTAATTATTATTATTTATGAGGTATTGTAATTATTATTATTTATGAGGTATTGTAATTATTATTATTTATGAGGTATTGTAATTATTATTATTTATGAGGTATTGTAATTATTATTATTTATGAGGTATTGTAATTATTATTATTTATGAGGTATTGTAATTATTATTATTTATGAGGTATTGTAATTATTATTATTTAATCATTTACATTGTTCAGACAGTTGACACCATATTCATGATGAAACAGCCGTTGTACACTCAGGCCTTCTTCAGTTGACTTGAATTTCGAACTGAACCCTTTATTTTGTCCACCGGGGTAGACTGTTCTAGTTCCATGTGCCATGCCTCTTCCCGATGTCTCATTATCAGTTATCTACCTTTTAATTGAACTCTCCAAGTTTTTGTTCACCTCTGCTGTAGCCAGGTATTGAACTCACAATTCTTTGGGTTAAGTCACTTGATTCAACCAACAATTTTATCCTAAAGGACACATGGCCCAGTGGATAAAAGCGTTGGTTGAATCCAGTGACTTAAGTTGTAAGTTCAAACCTGGCTATAGAAGAGGTATGGCATGTGTAACTAGAACAATCTACCTTGGTGAACAAAATAAAGGGGCTTTTCTTGCTTACCTGTCACCTACGATTTTCTAAAATTTAAATGCAATGCCAGTCATCATCCTGTTCTTTTTTTTTTTATTATTGTCTTCTCTCCTCAATATTGTTTTTCTTAGTTTCTTTCATTCACTCTCAGACTTATGACCACGTCACATTGAAACACTGGTTCCTGTATGATCATCAAAGTTAAGCAACATCAAGTCTGGTCAGTAACTAAATGGGTGACTACTTGGGAATACCAGGTGCTGTAAGCTTGGATGTGCATGTGGTGTACTGGATAATGGCTTGGAATCTTTATTGGAGAGCTAAGTCCCAATTCAAGTTGGATTCATTATATACACTTATGCATAAATACCCTTAGAAAATGTATGAATCCACCTCTTCCCCCTTAGTTATGGGTTAATTAGTAAGATTTGTAAGAAGAGAAAGGAGCAGATTACAAAATAAAATAGATAGGAAGCAACAATGAAACAAGAGTTAGGGCCTGATGGTGAAAAAACAAGAGGTAGGAGCTGATGATGACAAAATAGAAGAAAAAGGAAATTACAACAAAAAAAAAAAAAAAAAAAAAGAAAAGGAAACGACGATGAAAAAAAAGGAAACGGAAACCTTGACGAAAAAGAAAAAAAAGGAAACTAAGAAAAAAAAAGCGGAAACTAAAAAAAAAACGGAAAACGAAAAGGCGAAAAAAGGGAAAACGGAAACTAAGACGAAAAAGGGGAAAACGGAAACTAAGACGAAAAAGGGAAACGGAAACTAAGGCGAAAAAGGGAAAAACGGAAAAAGGAAAAAAAAGCGGAAACTAAGACGAAAAAGGGAAACGGAAACTAAGACGAAAAAAGGGGAAAAACGAAACTAAGACGAAAAAAGGGGAAAACGGAAACTAAGACGAAAAAGGGGAAAACGGAAACTAAGACGAAAAAGGGGAAAACGGAAACTAAGACGAAAAAGGGGAAAACGGAAACTAAGACGAAAAAGGGGAAAACGGAAACTAAGACGAAAAAGGGGAAAACGGAAACTAAGACGAAAAAGAAGAAAATGGAAACTAAGACGAAAAAGGGGAAAACGGAAACTAAGACGAAAAAGAGGAAAATGGAAAATAAGACGAAAAAGAAGAAAATGGAAACTAAGACGAAAAAGGATACTAAGACGAAAAAGAGGAAAAAGGATTGCTGACAAAAAAAGAGAAAGGAACTGACAATAAATGTTTAATTATCAGGGACATTAATATAACACAGAAGGCTTCTTCATCTTACATGTATATAATTGTCTACCAGGCAAAGTATAGTAGCACAAGTTATGTCCAGAAGTTGTGAAGAGCAGAAACTTTCTTCAGGTGGCAAACACAAACATTGAGTGATTGCTTTGTTTTTTTAATGGACTATCAACCTTTTGAAGGTTACTTAAAGACAGAAATTACTTTACAACTAGAAGAATTTTGGGGGAGAAAATAATGATTTACAAATACAATTCCTACTAATTTCTTCAAGCCTTAAAAAAATCTCTCCAAAATTAGGGGTCAACTTATATGGTGGATATAAATGCAAAACTTTACCACAGAGTTGTAGACAAGTGGGACAGCACTCCTAACAATTACTGTGCACCAATTACCATACCTCAATTCAGTATTCTATAAAGGCTACAGCACACATCGCATCCATGCAGACTCGAATAGTTTATCAGGTCGTTACTGGCAACTGTCTTGTTGGTTTGTCCATTGTAATAGGGACACATTAAAAGGACAAGGGTCTGAGTGTTGATAGCATAACAGACCCACAGTTTTGCACTTCGTCACATGAGGTCAGTGGTGTCACTAGTTGTTTGTTTACATCTCTGATACAAATCGCAGATGATTCATACCGTATTTTACAATAACATAATATGTAGCAGTACTATCAAAAACTACCTGGTATAATGTGTAATCTACAGTATTAATATTTTATAGGAGTTGATGTTGACATTAACGTGTTTATCAGTTGACATTTATGTGTTTATCAGTAGACCTGATGAATTTTAAATGTTTGCTGAGTTATACTGATACAATATATGGTACCTACCAGTATAGGTTGCTTGCTATACAATACATACAGAAAGATATTATCGTTAGTGGTTCAATATACTGGTAAGTGGTGTGACCTTATATAGTCTGGGCACAGGTTATCATATACTGTAACCTAACTTCATTTACCAGTAAGATTAAGTTTTGGGTCACTGGTAGCCTACTGTACGTTTGGTGGTCAAACTATACATTAAGCCTAACTCAGAATTTTGAGCTAAAAGTCTTAAGGTCGGCTTGTACATCAAAATTTATGGTAACCCATTGCTGGGAGGAGGAGAAGTGGATTCATACCTTTCCCAAGGATATTTGCACATAAGTAAATATAATGAGCCTGAATGGAATTCTCTTTGATTTCCAATTCCGAGCCATTATCTATTAGCACATCCCAAGCAGCCATTCATCTAGGTACTGACCAGGCTCGATGTTGCTTAACTTCAGTGATCGTACGGTGTTTCAACACGATATGGTAATAAGCTGGCAAACACAAAGAAATGATACCAAATATACTGTTACATTATATTTATGCTATTTTCTGTAAAAAAAAAAAAAAAAAAAAGAGATGCTTTACATAAGTAAAGAAGAGGCCTTTACTCTGAATTCAAAATGGAAAAATCATTCTACTATCTTTTCCAAAATATCATGATAATTTACAGAGAATAAAGAAAAGGAATCTGCAATGATCATGTATATCCTGAAGAGAGAAGGAAAACTGAATTCCAATCGATGGAGAAGGCAAAAGGAAAACCACTCCACTATCTTTCCCAAGAATGCATGGCAAATCACAGATAATAAAGAAAAGGAATCTGCAGAGAGTTATCATTGCCTTCATACTGAAGAGAGATGGCATAAAAAAGATCCTGTGTAGTTGAGATTGAAAATAAAGCCCACAAAAATATAAAAAAATGTTTAATATATAAAATTTTAATAATGCTTACATTGCCTCAAATAGATATTTCTTGCTGATGTGTGATGCATCTTACAGATACACAAAAGGAATGATTAATGCCTAGAGATTTCCATAAAATGAATATTATTCAATTATTTTTGTATAAGAGTTCACATATCTCATGTTTACAGTCAAAAGAGGAGATTTCTAATGTGCAGTATTGCAGAAATCAAATGCAGCACAACTATAAAATGGATGAAATTGCAATAAAAAAAACATAGTAATCATTGCAAGAAGATAAGGGAAGCATGCACAAGTTTTCGATTCAAATCCAGGGCCTTTTAACTCCTACTGGAGGGACCCCACTCCCTGATTGATCACTACCACTTCCTATATCTAGTCATACTGGTCCATGTTGTACTGAAGTATCGGGTCTGATCTTGCGTTTAGCCACTCTTTAGTAATCTTTTCCATTGCCTTGGTGCCCATTCTGTTGCTCTAATAGTCCACCTGTTGTTTCTGAGATGAGAGATTGGCTCATCTATGTTTGCCCTTCTTGATGATCTCAATTACGTCCATCACTCCAGTCTGTTATCAAATCCAGGTTTGTTCCACCTGTCCCTAAAGGTGATGCCGAGCATGATTTATTCCATTTTAAGGTTGGCCACTGCAAGAGTCTCTGCAGTTTTAGATATACTCAGAAAACACATACATAAACAATATACATACATACCTGATACTTATAAACTCAAATATAAACAACTAATATCTACCTGTAGACTCAAATATAAACAACTAATATCTACCTGTAGACTCAAATATAAACAACCCACATCTCCAAATCCAAATCCCATTGCCTTTGTATCCACTCTGTCACTAACGGTCTACCTGTTGTCCCTTTGATGAGAGACATGGCTAGCCCATCTATGTTTACCTTTCTTGATGGTCTCAATTATGTCTGTCACTCCAATCTACTGTCGAATGCAGGTGTTGCTTTTTCTGTCACTTAAGGTGATGCCGAGCATGTTTTGCTCTATTTTACATTGGGTCACTGCAAGAGTCTTTGCAGTTTTAGATAAACTCAGAAAATACTGTATCTATCTATATTTCCTCTAGGAGACATGTCACAGTGGATAAAGGCATTAGTTAGATCCAGTGGCAGTACTCAAAGAGTGTGAGTTCAATACCTGGTTAAGGCAGTGGAGACCTTGGAGATGGGAATTAACAGGAGATAACTGATAACTGACATCCATTAAACTTGGCACGTGGAACTAGAACAGTCTACCACAGTGAGCAAAATAAAGGGTTCAGTTCAACATTCCAACCACCCGAAGAAGGCTGGAGCGTACAACAGCCGAAATGTAATAAATATGGTGACAAAGATGAGGACAATAATCTGAACAATCTAAATAGCGATAACACTGTGTTTTGCAATGAGCAGAATTTTTTTGGAAATGGCCAAATAAGTAACAAAACAATTTCCATCTATAATAGCCAAGCCATGTTGCCTTTTAATGAAGCCAGAAAGAATTCATGTAATTATTAGATGTCCAGTTAGAAAGTTTAATGGAACATAAATAAAAACTATGGAAATACTAACAGTGCTAAGAAAAGTTAAGTGAGGAGAAAAGTTAAGGATGGTGACAACTATTGTTAAGAGTCTCAAGAGGAGGTTGCAATTAGGTCTACTCAAGGAGAGGCTAATGGTGGAGAAGGAATAAATGAAAAATTGAGAAAGAAATAAGAGAAAAAGACAGAATGAAGAAAGGAGAGGAAGAGAAAAGAGAGGAAAACAAAAAGGAGAGAAATAAGAAGAGAAAAAAAGAAAGAAAAGAAAGCAGAGGGAAAGATAGAATGGAAGAGTATAAAAAGATCAGAAAAGAGAAAAACAATGATAAAGTAAAAAAAAAAAATAAAGAGAAAAAGACAAAAAAAGAAGAGACAAAAAGGATGAAGAAAGGAGTTGATGACGAAAAAGAAGAGTAAGGAGTTGACGACGAAAAAGAAGAGTAAGGAGTTGACGACGAAAAAGAAGAGTAAGGAGTTGACGACGAAAAAGAAGAGTAAGGAGTTGACGACGAAAAAGAAGAGTAAGGAGTTGATGACGAAAAAGAAGAGGAAGGAGCCGACGACGAAAAAGAAGAGGAAGGAGCCGACGACGAAAAAGAAGAGGAAGGAGCCGACGACGAAAAAGAAGAGGAAGGAGCCGACGACGAAAAAGAAGAGGAAGGAGCCGATAATGAATGTTTAATTAACAGGGAAATTAACACAAACAGAAGGCTTCTTCATCTTACATGCATGTAATTGTCTGCCAAGAAATCTACAGTAGCACAAGTTATGCCCAGGAGTTGTGAAGAGCAGACGGAAATGGTTAGGACCATTTTTATGAATGAAAGAAGAGGAGAAATCAACTTGGAAAAACTGGTTCTACAGGAGTACAACAAGTGGCCTTACTAAATGTTTTGTATGCGTCATCATGCATGCATACTGAGAGTGAAGTAGCTTCAATGACTCATAGCCAATACGCTTGATGTAGGTGTCGAAGTGTGTTCAGTTTTGTACTCTATTTGTGTTTTATTTGGTTTACTTATCAGGATCATTAATAATATTTTTATTTTAAATTAAAAATAAATGTTTTATCTATCCAATACTTGTCAGGCAAGAATTTGAAACTGAAATAAGCTGGACATTGAGATTATAAAGAATAAACCAACAGCTTACCCCTACCCCAAAGTAAATAACAGGTTCAAAATAAATAGTCTATACAATTTCACACACAAAACTTAGGTCAACCCATGGTACGGATTTCACAGACACTTTGCATCATTGCTACCTGCTGAGATCATCTCCCAAGGATGATACCATCAAGAACTTCACCTCTTTAACAAATTGACTCTGGTGAGCTATGAACATAGGTCTTCTGATTTCTATCTTAATTTCTGGCAAGAATCTACATTATTTAGATTTGAACTATTAGCTGCATCTTTGTTAAACATGGACAGCATAATAAGAACAATCTACCACATAGATTAAATAAAGGGTTTAGTCTAAAATTCCCTGAAAGTTACCCAGATTGACAAGCACCTTTAAAAAAAAAAAAAGGGTAGAGAGCAAAAATTGTGAAAATAACAACAAAGATGATTTGATTTTATTTGTTTTTATGGTTTATCAACCCTTTTGTGGGTTATATAGAGCTGAAACAGATTTGGGATTCTAAAAATAATTCTCTTTTTTTTTTCTTTTTTTTTTTTATTATTAGTGAATATTACATTAACAATTTTTCTAACTATTTTTTTTTTTTTGAGATAATGATTTTTCCAGACACATGTCCTACTATTTATCCCATAGCTGGGAGGAGAAGAGATGGCTTTGTACATTTCCTTAATATATTTGTGCATAAATGAATGTAATGAACTCAACTGGAATTTGAACTCTGCTCTCTGATTTCTTATTCCAAGTCACTATTCATTTCACTACCCACATATTCACAACAAAGATGAAGATAATAATCCAAATGGAAATAGTATGAATACAATACTTACGGTCAGAATACTAACAGTCAAATCATTCAGACATGAACCTATTTGGTTATTATTAGCCAAACGTAAGTTACTATTTAAACCTCTTCGCTTGATATCCAACTGGGCTAATAATTGGGTAGCCAAAAATGAAAGAGAAAAAAAAATTACTGAAGATAAGAAAACAACAATTGTATAAAAAACAAATCCTTATTTATTTTGTTCTAATGAACGAAAGAATGTATGATACACTGTGGGTACATTTGTTAAACTTTGCCCATTAATCTTAAATCATTTAAAGAATTACTTTTAAAAATTAATGTATATTTTTATATGAAAAAAGAAAAATATGATCTGTATATATTATAATTAACTTTAATTCACTACAAAATCTACTGAAGATTGGATATACGGAGCTATCTGTGAAACTGTCAAGATAAGTGAATTATTTACTCAGTACTCAGGTTGATAAATTTTTTTTACAAAATAATTGGTACTCAAATTGCTTAAATGTTTTAAAGATGTAATGGATGTTTAGGATTGGGTTTCAAGTTCCTTCTAAAGTCTTTTTCATTCTCTTTTACTCCCAATGGCCCCTTGCATCTTAGTGGCTTTATCACCTTGTTTGGGGTGAATTGATTAAAAATAAATTAAAAAAATAAAATAAAAAATAAACTAGTAGAAACAGTAAATTTTGTTTAGCGGCATATCAACCAAAATCTAAATATTTTGTACGCAATTTTATGGCTTTAGCTACATATATTTTGTACGTAATTTTATGCTTTCAGGGCAAATGTATATTTTTTAGATATATAGCTTGTAGATAATAAAATGTATTGATGGTAAATTTTTAAAAAGAATTGTATTGCTGGTAATTTCACTACAAAAAAAGTACTGTTGGTGATTTTTTTCTAAAAACGTAGTTAATTTTACTAAAAAAATGTATTTTCATACCACTTTTTAGTGTTGTATTGATTGTCATTCTGCTATAAAAATATATTGTTGCTAATAATTTTTCTTTTTTTATAAAAATTGTATTGCTGGTAATTTCACTACAAAAATGTATTGTTTGTAATTTTTTTAAAAAATGTATTGCTGGTATTTTTTATTATAAAAATGTATTTTTAAACTTTCCAAGTGCTTAGATTTTTGTTTGAGTGGAGGGTTCACTATTTACCCATAGCTGGGATCCTAACAAGTGCTACCACCCTGAGTTAGGGTGTATCTAGGAACAATAGCAATTGAGAGGTGGTTCCACACTCCTCAAAACTTCCAATCTTCCAACCAGAGGCCTTGCTGATGAATGTAGTTTATAATTCTTGAATACAGTAGAAAATAATTTATTTGTAATATATTTATAATATAGTATGAAATAAAGAATTTAGATTTTTTTTTATTTATTTTTATTTGAGCTGCTTTAGCCACACTGATATCAGCAGTGGAGTTGCTCAAGATTTCATCAAATTTGAGTACAATGATTTGCTTATAAAATAAAAAATTGAAAAAAAAAAAAAAAAAAAAAAAAAAAAAAAAAAAAGTCATATAATAATTTTATTTGTTCCTTAGTTTGCACAACATTTATACTTTGCTATTACTATTGTATTTAGGGAATGACATTCAGTAAAAAAAATGTATTTTGGTATTGTGATCTTATATACTGCACTGTATCCTAGAAATGGATCTCCATGTACAGAGCAACCTCAGTTCTCGAACGTCTCACATGTTGAACAAATCGGTTTTCAAATAGAAAATTCAAGATGTAAATGCCTCGGTTATCAAACAAAATTTTGGTTCTCAAACAACATTGTCGAACCGAGTTAACCCGAACAGAATAATTTCTGAATCAACTGCCATATTGTCTACATTCATATGTTGTGGTGTGCTTTTCTTTTCCAATTTTATTGCACTGTGACTTTTTTCTCTACATTGATTCCTATTGGAAAAATAGTTTTGGTTATGAACGACCTTCAGGAATGAATTAAATTCATGAACTGAGGTTCCACTGTATTTCCAATTGAGCAAGAAGATTACTTTTAATTTTGAAAGATTTTCCTTTTTCAAAGCATTAACATCTTTTAGAGCTACAAATAAAACTACATATAATGATCTCTTCTCCATGGTATGTATTGGTACAAACATTAGAAAATTATTCAAATAAGTAAAATAACATAGTCTGTTGAATTATTAATAGAAAATGTTTGCAAAACAGGTTTCCAGGTAGTTGTGTATTAATATATATTATTGCTTTTCGTAATATAGCTTGAAAAATTGGAGACGTGTTGAAATTAGCAATAAAAAGAAAAAGAAAAAAAGTGGTATGGTTCCTGTAAAGCATCCAAATTTTTTTATCAACTCTCATCAGAGACAATCATTGATAAATTATAAAATATTGAGCTATAAACAAAATTACCGATAAAAATGGCAGTCTAAATGTAGGCTATTACTGACAACTCACAGGAGAGAAAAAAAACAACAGATAAAATCTACTTTTAAACTGATGACCTCATTTTTATTGTTAATTCTATTTTATATTCTGATATTTTAAAATTCATCAACAATCTGCTCTGATGAGGACTCATCAAAAAACTTAACTGCTTTAAAGGAACTATAGCACCTGTCTTTTTTTTTGTTTTTGTTTTTTTGTTTTTACAGTTAATATCAACATATATCCACACTTTCATGCTATATTTAAGCTCTGTACCTTAAAAAGAAAAAAAACAGACTAAAAATAAACACTATTTCTTCTCCTGTGTGAACTTTTCATCTGTAAAAAGAAACATCTTTCCTTCATTAGGGATTGCATACAAGATCATCAAACGTAACCTTGAAAATGTTAGGGTAGTAACAAATGTAACACAAAGAACTAATGCAATAATTTAATTCTTGCAACAGTTTTTGCTTGATAAGCCACCTATGAACTTCCATATATTTTTACATTTCTACTCTGAGCATTTCCACTAGTGGCAGCAGTTTCCTCTTTGCTCATACTTCGTTCAATTCAGTTCAGAACATTTCAGTTCTATGGAGCCATCCTCCTCAGGCTACATCTTCCAGATTGCACTTAAATTGTGAAAGATATGGTGCATCTCAGAAAATAAAACACCAAGCAACTGATACATCTCAAAATGGGAACTGATACATTTCAAAAAGCAAAATGCCAAGGCAACTGATACATTTCAAAAAACAAAGTGTCAAGGCAACTGATACATTTCAAAAAACAAAGTGTCAAGGCAACTGATACATTTCAAAAAACAAAGTGTCAAGGCAACTGATACATTTCAAAAAACAAAGTGTCAAGGCAACTGATACATTTCAAAAAACAAAGTGTCAAGGCAACTGATACATTTCAAAAACAAAGTGTCAAGGCAACTGATACATTTCAAAAAACAAAGTGTCAAGGCAACTGATACATTTCAAAAAACAAAGTGTCAAGGCAACTGATACATTTCAAAAAACAAAGTGCCAAAGAAACTGATACAGCTCAAAATCAAGGTGCCAAGGAACCAATGCGTCTCAAGATAGGAACTGATACATCTCAAAAACAAAGTGCCAAGGCGACTAATACATCTATAAAAAAACAAAAAAAAAAATTCCTCAAGGCAACTGATACATCTATAAAAAAAAACAAAAAAAAAACACCAAGGCAACTGTTGCATCTCAAAAACCAAAGCATCAAATGAACTGAACAATTTCTAGCACTCCCTGCATTCACTTACAAAACAAAGGAATAGTTCAGTCTGATATTCATTTTAGATAACAGTGCAAGAATATTGAAGAACTCAAAAGTTCTCGATTTTTAAATTGATTTCCTCAAATAACTATAGAAGTTAGAAATAAAATAATTGTCTGGGTTTTTATTATATCATGTCCCATCTATTATTCTTGTCCAAGACCGTGATTCTTATATAAACCTACTCTAACCTGCATGTACAAAGTTTCACATTCTGAATTTGGGTTGGAGCTCTATCATCATGGGAGGTTTACTTTTCTTACTGTTATTCACCAAATACAAGGCCCAAGAGACACTAAGAGTAGAGGGTTGAGGGTTTGTTAAAAGTAGTTAATGGACAACCCAAGACTTGAAGATGTTAAGATTGTAGTGAAAAAGCAAGCATCCTCCTGTGAGTTTTTTTTCCACAAAGTAGTGGTTCTTGGGAAGAAGTTGGGTAGGTAAATAGCCAGTCTTTTATTTTCTACTTCTTTTTCTTTCTCCTTTCAATTTTATTTCTTTTTTTACCTAAGTAGTTTTAGTTCCAAATCAATGTCATTTAATTAATACAATTTAAATTCATCTACTACTTATTAAAATATTAAAATATGATTTTAAGATCATTATAGCTTAACTTTTTCCCCTCAAAGAAGAAGAGACGAGGCGACAGAGATGTGATTCTACAGAAGGATGTTAAGGATATCATGGAGCGAGCATGTGAGCAACGATGAGAAGTTTCAAACAAGGAGGAGGCTTATACTTAATATCAGGAAGAGGCAGCTGAAGTTTCTGGGACACATAATGAGGAAGAGGGCCTGGAGAATCTGATACTCACAGGTCCAATAGAGAGAAAGACAGACAAGGGAAAACAGCACATGACATACCTGGCAAACATAAGCAAGTGGATGACAGAACGTGGTCTGGGGGGGGAAGCAGAGGAAAGGAACTTGTTAAGAGCTGCAAGGGATAGAGGGAGGTGGAGAGCCATGATCACCTACGTTCTGAAAGGACATGGCACATAAAAAGAAGAAGCAGCTTAACTTTAACTATCACCCACAACCAACCTAAAAAATTAAAAGGAAAGAATTATGGTTATGGGTAGGTGCCAATACCCAGAAAAATTTAACAAAGCAAGGTCCAAGAATTTCCTTATTTGGTTCCTGACTGTCTTCTCAAATTTGTTAATGGGGTTTGCAACTTTTCAATTACCTAAGTCACATGCTTAATAAACCTTTTAAAAAGGTCTCCATGGTTAAATACCAGCAATATGGCTAAACCATTTATTGGTAACTGGTACTTGTAATCCGAAATTAAGGAAAAAAACAACAGTGGCTCAAATTTTGCCATATAAAACAAAATTCAGGTGAAAAAAAAAAAAAAAAAAAATAAAAGAGATTGTTCTTCAGTCTCAGATAGTCTCAAAGTCTTGGGCCAGGTGAACTACATGTCAATCAAAATCAAGAAACGGAAATACGCTCACTGTCTTGTAAGTTTGATGGTTCACTCTCATCAGACTAGTTCCACAAATGATGAAAACCACATATTTTTTTTTTATTAATCATTTCACCACAAACAAGGCAATAAAGCCACTAGGACACAAAAGGTTAACGATTGAGATTGCATTTAAATTTTTAAAGATCAAAGCTGAGAGAAAAGCAAGAAGCCAGAAGAGAGTTCCACAAGTGAGAAGTGTGATAGAAGAAACTGTTAGCGTAGAACTTAACCATTTCAACTTTAAATTGATGGAACCTTGCCGGCAATCTAATACTGCTCTTAAATTTATAAAGTCTAAGTACCATAGAAGAAAGTAATATTTATTTTGAATAATACAAAAATATAGCACAAGGCCAAAAGCAGGAATAGGGGAAGGCTGGTCTTCAATCTGTCTTATCTTAAAATCAGGCTAGCAACAATTACTGATCTAAGTATACCACAGAATTCCTTACACCAAAACAAAACACATTCTTATTTACCATTCTTACTACAGCCACCATAATACCTCAAGTCTCTATGCAGTCCTTACAAGTTCCCATATGTACAATTTGTTTGGTGCTTTTGTGGTAAAAATAATAGCAACATTTAAAAATGAAACCCTAATGAATATTAACAATGAATAGAATTTATATACAAAAAACTAAAAATAGTGTTAGTAATAACCCCCTACCCAATCCATAGAGGAAAGTTCATCAGAATAATTACCATGAAAATATTTATGGACAAAGGTACAGGGGGCTACATTACAGTGGTGGAAAGGGGCCGAGATGCTATGTTAGGATCAATAACATTACAGATTTTTTGGATTTTATCAAGAATCTCTAAATATATAGCAGGAGTGCCAAACCATATGTGGCAGCAATATTCAAAGCAAGGATGTCATTTTTATAAATATAAGAAAAGCCAAGGGAAACAAGCAAGACATAGCACCTGACTGAAAAGAGAATTAAATGACCCTGCTTTGAATTAATTATTGCATCATAAAAGATTCTGTAAAACTAATTGAAAAAATAACAAAGGGAGACAATTAATTTGAAATCTTCATTGAATTTTACAAGTTTGTTTTTTGGTCTTTTCCTTTACCTTACACAAAAAAAAAAAAAAAAAATTTTACCACTTATAATTTTCCAAATCTGACATATGATGAAATAAGTGTTATAATCACAATTATGAACACTTAAAATGCCCTCTTTAAAAATACCAATATCTTTTTTTTTTTTTTTAATCATTTGATTTTGGAACACATTACCTGTTGAAAGATCTAAAATTTCCAGCACTAACATATACATAGATATTCAGGAATTTTAAAACTGTAAAACTTAAATGCCAAAATTTATTACTTGAATGATTTTTTAAAATATCTCTTTGGTGATTTTGAAATGTGTGTGTGTGTGTGTATATATATATATATATATATATATATATATATATATATATATATATATATATATATATATATATATATATATACCCCTCTTTATCTGAATTGTTCATATTCCTTTATCTGTACCCCTCTATGTATATATCTATCTCTATTTACCCCTCTCTACATGCATCTCTCACTCTCTATATACATCACTTATATATATATCTCCCTCCCTAGCTCTATATGTATCCCTCTCTATCTAACACATAAACAGTATAGATATGCACTATATTCTTATTTGTTTGACAACATTTACAGTCATATGATCATGATGAATCCAACCCCACCCAAGAATACAAATCACCATCAGCATCTTTCTACATGATGACAGATATATAAACTTCATTCCCAACTACTGCCAAGACATGGGACAAAGATTTTAAAAAGATTTTTTTTTTTATTCTATTTTAGGTTATTGTTAAATAACAAATGCAAATACCGATTGAATGCTCATGTCTCATTTTTGTCTGTCAAACCATTTTTTTTTAATCTTTTTATTTTAGTGAAAGCAACAGATATATAACACAGTCTCTCCCAGAAGAACAAGACAGTATACTTCAAAATTGGGAGAGCCAGAAAGTTGGTTGCAAATGAGTCAGACTAGAAAAACCAGGGTGGCAGATATACATTCGCTGTTAAGTCCAGATCATGTGCTGATGAGTCATTCAATATACTGGGTGGAGTGGTAAAACAAGGGGCTCTCTTTAAGGATATCTCCATGAACTCAGCTGATCCACAAAAAATAATAAAAGAAAAAAAAATCAGATTAAAAATAAATCCATTAATTCTTTTGAAATTGCTTTTGTTTATGTTTCAGATTTGAAACTGAGCAGATATGGCTTCCAAGAAAAAGTGAATAAGAGGGATACGAATTCCCTAAAAAAAGCTGAACTGTGAGGCTCTCCATAGTTAAGCAATCTAAATCACACTGGATCAGATGGCGGCTTCTCCTACAAAGGGGGACACAGGTTCAAACCCTGCCAGTGGCCACATTTTCTTTAAGTTTTCTCAATTTTGTAGACCAGTAGATGTAATAAACATAGTTTTAAAAAAACAAGCATCTGCTCAAATACTAAAAATAAAAAATAATATAAAAATACACTAAAATACAATGTGTGCATATGCATGTATGTATACAACGGTGGCATCATAAATTTCCAGGAACCTGTTCTATAAAAGGCGGATATTCTTTAGGAACCTATTCTGCTTATTTTCATTTCATTCTGAGAATGGAAATAAATCACTTTATAGTATCAAAAAGAATTAAACAATTTTGATAATTTAAAAGAAAATATTTATTAAGATATTTCCAGACTGAAATTCTGTCTTTTCAGAATAATGATGCTTTTTGACTCGAGTGTCATCAGCTGTTTTATGTTTTTTAGCCACATTCAAACTGAATTGTTGCAGTCCCAAAGATCCAATGGAAGACCTATCAAATTTATGTCTAGAAGATTTGCCACATTTTTTTTTTTCACTAGGCATGAGCTTAGCATAACTAACATTTTATGTAGACCATTGGCTATTAATATATGAGATTATTTTCAGATAATCCAACAACTGGTTCACTAAGCTCTTATAATTTTAAGAATCAATTTGTGCAAACTGGTAGAATGCCACCACTGTATGTATATGTGTGTCTATATTTGAATGTGCATCTGTACATGTGCCTTAATTCCTGCTCATACTGTCCGATATAGAAAATGGCAACAATTTATAAAGTTATGGACACACTTTAGAGGTTCGGAAAATAAGGATTCAGACAGTTTGGAAATTTTTAAAATTCAAGATATTATTCATTTAGGTTGTTTATTTAAAAACATTAACTGTTCTTGGGTTATTTATTGGCACCAATATTCAGAGAATTTAAAAACATCACTTGATTACTTATTTTAGTGCATCATTTTACTTACAGTTAATGCCACATGATGCAAACAATAACCAGCTCATGTGTGTGTGTGCGCGCACACACACACACATGCACAAAACAGTCAAATTCTATGAATAAAAGATTTTGTCAAAGAGATATTGGCAGTTTTTTCATTAACCTAAACTGTTGTACTTGGATGATTTTGTTATCTCCAATTTGCAATTCACATGCTCGTCTGTTTCTTTTACTGACAACCATCAATCCTATCTTAAAATTGATGTTTACAGATTGCGACAGCTATTAGAAAGATGTGATTAAATATACTTTAATGTTTAAAAAAATTTATTCATTATTATTACTGTTTAGGTAAGAAGCATTATAACATAGCACAAATAGCTATATTGTGGAAAGAAGAATTTTCAACAATATATGCACTTTTTATGTATTTATGGCTATTTTTTTAACTTTTATCAAAAACAGCATTCTTGTACATGTAGTTATGGATAATATTATACATGAATTATTAATTTTTTTGATTAATAACTATCTGTGCTCATTTGTTGACATTAATAGTTATCTGCTGATGTGTTAAAATTTGGGAATAATGCAATAATAAAAATTTAAATTTCATCTCTCTGATAGATGTCGCAATAGTTTTCTTTTCTACTACCTTCTAAAGGAGTTCTTGTAACTGGTTGGTTAATTTGGCAACATATCAACACTTGTTGAGTTAATTAATGTTGAACATAAGTCTTAGACAACAATAAGTAGACACAGGTCTAGTTCACACTATTGTTCAAATAGGTAGACACAAGCTCGCTTCACACTATTGTTTAAATAGGTAGACACAAGCTCGCTTCGCACTATTGTTTAAATAGGTAGACACAAGCTCGCTTCACACTATTGTTTAAATAGGTAGACACAAGTTCGCTTCTGTTATACCGGAACATACCTATTCTATTGTTAATAGACTCTACCACACGTAATAAGTAGTAGTAGTGGCAGTCGCCAGTGCCCAGAGTGAGTTGGTGTGTCAGTCGATGTCGGACCTTGAAGTATCAACCGCCACAACTAGATTGCTGCATCATTAACTATTATTTCAAGTTCCTAAACTTTTTGTACGTCGGACCTCTTTTAGGACTGACTTAGTGAAATACAAGCCTCCACTGTGAAAACTACAACAGCTTCACAGTATTGTTTAAATAGGTAAACACAAGTTCGCTTCGCAGTATTGTTTAAATAGGTAGACACTGGTCCAGTTTACACTAGAGTTTAAAAAGGCAAAACATTGGTTAGATTTATATCAGTATTTGTAAGCATCTACCTAGAAGGTGGACCATTTTGGTGGTGTCTTACCCTTCTGCAGGGGGATCCAGTATTCTAAGCCCTGCTTATTGTACTGAATCCAATCCTCAATGAATGCCCACTATTGCCAACTTGAGCCAAACCAAATTAAAGTTAGTAAATATAAAAAGTTTGAAAGAAAAACAGATTCATTGTTTTTGTCCCTTTCTGAGAGACTTCCAATAGAGATTCGATATTGTTAAAGGACAATCAGTGATTCATGGTGCTGTTAGTGATTATAAAGATACTTGCCAGGATTTGCTAAAACCTAGATATCTTGCCAAATCTGATTTGCAAATACCAGAGGTACCTTTTATTTTCCACCACTGACCAGAAACTGGACGTGACGCGACATTCCTTATCAGATTATTTCTGGGATTGGAGCCCTGACTAACTTTATTTGAAGGTCTTTGAGGTCAGACAGAAATATGCAAATGATCCGATTTTTCTAGGTTCAGTATTCGGAAGACACTCTTCATTCCAATCCACAATTAATTCTCACAGTGTTTATTTTCGTATATATATTTATATAACTGGAGAAAAATTGATTTAATTTTTTTTTTGACAACTCTTCATGGTTTATTTTGGATTATGAGAATAAAATTTATTTTTTGCAAGTAAATATCGCATTAACAATTTTTTGAGAATAACAATTTAACTATTTAACCCATAACTGGGGAGGAGGAAATGGATTCATATCTTTCCCAAGTGAATTTGTACTTAAGTGAATGTAACAAACCTAACTGGAGTTTGAACTTGGCTCTCCAATTTTTCATTTTGAGCCGCTATTAATTACACCATTCACACATCTGCTTTATGACTGGAAATGTTATTGACTGTATCCCTTTTTGTATGTGAACATAATTCTTACTTTGCGAACTCCTTGCTTTATTACTGTTGATTGGATTTTAACTTACATATACATATATATATATATACATATTTTGTTCATATGTTATTTTTATAGGTACAATTTATGTCAGTAAATAGTCTGTTTTTAATTAAACAGTATTAATTACATTTACTAGCCTGAATATTCAAGAAATTTCATAGAAAATATGTGTTCTCCGACAGGAATCAAACCTGTATTTCTATACAAAATTTCTCAAACATTCAGGCCAGTAAATGTAATTAATACTGTTTAATAAAAAAAAAACAGACTATTTACCTAAATAAATTGTATCTACAAAATAACATAAACAGAAAATATATTAAAATAATGGTCAAACTATTTCATAATATATACACACACTAGCCAAATCCCCATCTTATTAACGTTTCTCTTAATAATTTTAAAATAATTCAGCAGATGATGTTATTTTATTTATGGTAACTGGATTTTTAGTGATTGCCTTTCTCAGGTTCTGTCACTCAATACTGTGCAACTGAAAAATGGCATTTTATTGCAGTCACAATCACTTCTAGGCCTTTTGGCCCAGAGAGGTTCAAATAATTTTATTCCCAAGCCCTAGGGGGGTATTCCATCCACAGGAGGGAGCTGAGTTTATTGCTCAGTGACTGAGGTGTCTTCAAAATGGGAAGTGCTAAGCAGACTTGGGCAATTTTTGCACAGTATTGCCATTAAACCCACTTTAAACTGACCTTGTGTCACATTCAGTAGCAATGTCACCACACTGAAAAATAACCTTGGCCTTTTGGTTGGGATCAGAGTGTAGTATCTACCCTATCTTGGCTGGATAAACTCAGTTGTGCCTCTGTCTTCGGACAGAGTGCAACTGAAAATATCATTGAGAGGTGCCTGGTTTCAGGAAACAACTGCCCACAGAAGTGGATCTAGGAAAATTGCTCAAAATCAATTGCTCGACAGTAAATTGTTCGAAAAATAATTTCTCAAACTATTAATTGCTCAAAAGGCAGATTGCACAAAGTAATTTCGAAGCTCAAAGCACCACGTAAACTGTGCCATCTCACAACACGTCAATGAAGCTGGATATAAAAGGAGCCACAACACTCAACTTTAGCAGTCCTGATTTTATTTTTTTCTATATTTGTTTTCTATTTCTATTTCAGTAATTTTGGAGATCTCGAACCCTAGTGATGGACATAACTTTTGTTGTTGAGAGCAAAAACGGAAAGAAGAAGTTGTGTTTGGATGGATATCTATATATTAAGGACAAAACAGTGAACAATAAGATTTACTGGAAATGTGAAATGTGCAAAAAAAAAAAAAAAAAATGAAATGTTTAGCACATATTTTTTTTTTTTTAACCTCCGGTTTTGAGCAAACTGCCTTTTGAGAAAAAACAATAAGACCTGCTATATAAATGTACTCATTCTTCAATTTTAACTGTTCAGTTAACAAAAATAAAGTTGTATTATTTTATCTTATAGGAAATATTAGAAACAATGTAGTTTTATTTATTTTTTTAACCACAGGTTTCAAGCAAACTGCCTTTCAAGCATTTGATAGTTTGAGAAATTATTTTTCGAGCAAATGATTTTGAGCAATTTGATTTCGAGCAATTTACTGGATACGCACAGAAGTACTTCCCTTATTTCTCTAAAGAGGGGTAATTGGTAGTAATACCAATGACTGCGCAATTGAAGGTTGCAGGGGCTGGGCTATTTTTACACCTGGTCCAGGTACCTGCACTTTGTCTCCTCACATTAAACTGACCTTGTATCACATCCTGCCAGTGTGGGGGCAGCAAGAAAATACAATTGCTTCTCAGCTGTTTGGCTAAGATCAAAGTGTAGTATCTGTTCTTATCAGCTTAATCTGATTCATTCTCTTTCTCTCATTTTCTCACTGACATCAAGTAGTGTCTTTTCCCTTTTTCTCCATGTGATCAAAATGGAATAGTCCTTTATTTAGGAGGTATTGGTAGGGCGTAACAGTCATGTGAACAAACAAAAGGAGGGAAAAGCACAATTATAATAGGATTTTCTGTTTCATATAATATTTTGCCCAACTCATCGTATTGTCTGAGAATTTTGTGATTTACATATACTAAACCTTGGTCAATTATTCCACAAGTACCATATTAAAATACAGTGTAACCCGGATATAAGAGACCCGAATATAAGAGAAACCCGGATATAAGAGAGATTTTCTCTGGTCCCAAATTAGAGCCTGCATTAATGTATATAAAATAGACCAAACCCGGATATAAGAGACTTCTTCCCCGGTCCCGACAACTCTCTTATATCTGGGTTACACTGTATTTGTCTTTTTGAGCCACTGAAGTTAAAAATGTTATTGAGTACCATAGTAAAATATTTAGCACAATAAAATTGACTAATGAGGTTCAAATTCTGTTACTAGTCACTGTTATTACTTTCATATTAATAATATATTTAGAAAAATCATAAATCCAACTGATTTTGTTTACTGGTTGATTTTGCAACATGTCAGTCCTTGTTGTAGTGTTTATCATTGAATTTTATGTGGAGAACCTGGCAAGGACTAAGCTCACTACTTAGTAGTAATGGCCAACTAAACTAGCCTTGCTAACCCCATTCTCATCATCATCTTGCGGCCTCAGCTGAGATTGAACTCACCAATACTTTGATTGGTGTAGTTCATAATCTTGTCAAATAGCTGAATTCTTGATGCTTCACTAGGGCTATCAAGGGTGTTTTTATCGTGACACCAACACTAAATGGATTGCCAACCAAGGCTCAGAGAGACTCCATTCACCCTCCTCTAAGAGCAGGTTTGAATTCAGAGTTTTCCTTCTCCTAGACCAGTTGCCATCCAAGGCTATAGAACCCGGTCTGTCCTGCTATTTACCCATAGCTGGAGGGAGAAGAAAGAGGATTCACACCTTTTCCAAGGGTGTTAGCACGTAAGTGAATGTAATGGATTCGACTGGAATTCGAACTTGGCTCTCCGTTTCCTCGATCCGAGCCGCTATCCATTACTCCACCTGCCTCCACATTCTAAGGTGCCTACTTCATTAGGTTGATTGATTTTTAGGACAAATTTTGTATGCAGCACCCAGTGAGGATCAAACTCACTACTCAACTGTAATGGTTGACGAAACTAGCCTCACTATTAGCTCATGCTGAGGTACTTAGGTTGGTTGATTTTAAGACTTGTCAATCCTTGTTATTTAATATCAAATTTTGTATGGGTCACCCAGTGAGAATCAAACTCACAACTTAGTAATAATGGTCTATAAAACTAGATTTGATAATCATTACTCCATGCCAAGATGCCTATTTAGTTGGTTGATTTTGCAACTAATCAATCCTTGCTAGGTTACTTAATATTGAATTTTGTATAGGGCAACCAGTAAGGATCAAACACACAGCTTAGTAGCAATGGTCTACTAGATTTGTAATGTTTATGATTTTTCTTAAAGTTATAGAAAATCAATTAACTGATGAGTCAAGAACCCAGACAAATAAAAAAAAGAAGTTTAAAACAGAAATATTTAATTTGCAGGAGTCATATAGTAGGAGTATAGTCAGTGGGCAAGAATAAGAGAAACCAAACGTTTGCATATATTATTATATTCTGCTTCAAATTAGATCTACATCAAAACCTATTTGCCAGATGTGAACACTACAAAAATAAAAATGTTGCTCTCTACACAGGAGCTATAAACATTGCATCCGGCTCACAAAACAAATACTAAAAAAAAATATAAAATACAGTTGTCAGAGCCAATCATGAATATTGTTACTAAAGCAGAAAAAGAATCATGACTGCTTAAAAGGACCCGCTCATGACAAAAGTAGGCAGGCAGTCCCAGATCAACTAACCAGCAGTCCCAGATCAACTAACCCATCAAAAGATTCAACGGCATGACTCTTCCATCTGCCAGGTCACTTCCCTTGCCTATAAAGAGACATTCCGCCTTGAGCCTTTATACCTGCAATACAGAGATTATTTTAACATATCTTGTCTCTTTTTCTTTCCACCTTCACTTTGTTTTTTTATTTGCTCTCTTGTAATCATATGTGGTATATAAGATATGAAATGAGGCACTTCAACATGGTGTAATGGTTAGCATGCTTGTCTTGCTAGATCAATTACGACTGAGTAGTAAATTCGATCCTCACTGTGTGCCCCGCACTTTTGGCCTTGTGCCACATCTAAGGTATGTTTAGAAAATCATTTTGGTCACTTTGATATGTAATGGTTAGTAAGCTTGTCTCACTAGATAAATTATGACTGAGTAGTGATTTCGATCTTCACTAGGTGCCTCACACTTCTGGCCTTATGCCACATCTAAGCTATGCAAAGAAAAATCATTATAACATGAAATGTGTGCCAAATTATTATTCAAAATTGTTGGAAATTTAATTTAACAAAAGAGAAAAAAAAAAAAAAATTTCAAAAACTTTGGCAAAACACTGACCTGTACCAATTTGGCCAGACATAATGTACGCAAGTAAACAAAAAGAAGCCATTTTTGTTATAGCCTGACAATATTAGTGGGAAATTATACGTTAACCACTACATAATTAATAAATTATGGGTCACAAAAGTGATTCATCATAGGCAGGTAAGAATTCTGTTGTTACACAACTTGAAAAAAGCAGTTTTCTTTTGTGCACCATGTCCTGAAGGGACATGGGTGATTATGACTCCACAATTTCCTGTCCCTTGTAGTTCTAGGCAATGTTTAACGTTTTACCATCTTTCTTTATCCCTACTCTGCTATCTACTTACTTTTATGTGTCATGTCCCATGGGTGGTCACGGCTCTCCGCAACTTCCTATACCTTGTCGCTTTAAACAACATTTGTCTCTTTGCCATTTATCTTTGTCCCAGTTCTGCCAACCCCTCTTTTACATGTATGTGCCCTGTCATGGTTCTCCACAACTTGAAGCTCTAAGCACCATTTGACTCTTTACCATCCTTCTCTATCTCCACTCTGACATCCACTCACTTCTTTCATGTGGTGTGTCCTGTCAAGACATGCGTTCATCATAGTTCTTCATAATTTCCTGTCCCTTGTTGTTGCAAGCAAGAGGTCGATTATTTGCTGTTTCTCTCTCCCTTCAATATGTCCTCTGAGTGTTAAATTTTCCAAACCCTCTTTCCTCATAATGTGACCTAGAAATTTCAAATGCCTCTTTCTGGCTTAAGTTTTCCATTTTCTTTAAAATTTCCTTGTTTCTCTTATATTCAATCCATTGTATTCTCAACATCCGTCTGTTAAGCTACATCTGTCACTTGGAGCCTTAATTTGTGAAGAAATTGTCCAGCATTCACTGCTATATAGGAAGCTAGATATGACATAGCAGCTCAACACTCACAACCTTTAAAATAGCAAAAATGTTTAACAGGAATCATTTGATAGCAAAGAAATGAGTGCAAGATATGGTGTCTAATGTAGAAGATTAGATAAGAGAAAGTTTCAAGGTTCTTCTTCTATGTGCCATGGCCTTTCAGGGTGTGAATGATCATGATTCTCCACAATATCCTGTCCTTTGTAGCTGTTAGCAAAGTTTGTCTTTTTTTTATCTCTCCTAATCCCAGTTCAGCCAACCATTTACACAAGCTCATTAGGTAGGTTATGCGCTGCTTTCCTCTGTTCCTCTTGCTTTCAATATGCCCTGTGAGTGTCAAATTCTCCAAGCCCTATTTCCTCATTATGTGCCCTAGAAATTTCAACTGTCTTTCTGATGCTTAATATAAATATCCTTTTTTGTTTCCCTTTTTATCATAGTTGCTCACATGTTTAGTCCATGATATTCTCAGCATCCTTCTGTAGAACCACATTTCTGTTCCTCATGTCTCTTCTTTATCTTTGGGGAGATTGTCCTGCATTGGCTGCCATGGAGGACTGATATTATGATTATGTAACAGTTTAGTACGCTTTACTTTGTTTCTCACAAAATTTTTCTATTTCTTAATACTTTGCTAAGCTTTTGGAAGGCATCTTTTGCTATCCGAATGTGGCTTCAGATTTTGGTGTTGCATTTTCTGTCCTCTGTTAAAATACTTCCTAGATATTTAAAATATTGTACTTTATTTTGTTGTCTCTAATTTGTAATTTGTATGTTCACCACATAAATTCTTTATGGTTAACATAACTAAATAATCTTAATACTAAATTTGCCATGTTGCAAAATTTCTTAAGCCTGTTATTTAATTGTCTTTGAAGCCCAGTGACAAGGTGAAATGTCTGGAATGAGCTACCCTTAATGGACTGGGTGAATCAAGCACATTGTCCTGTACAAGATGTAAGTGAGGCACCAGAGATGTATTTTGGGTGGAATTGTAGAAGACAATTGTAGATGGGATGGTTGGTATGTACCAAATGGAGTAAAAATGGCTTCCTAGACATTTTCTCAGATCATCAGGAAATATGTGTGCACCTCCAAAAATAATGATCAGACACTGGCAGCTGATTTCTCCTCTGACCAAGCTCTAACAGCTCAATAAGAGAAAGATTGGCTTTTAACTTACACTACTACCAAAATGAAGCTGATAACATTTCATCATCACAAAGCTGACCCTGCATTTACTCCATCATGATAAATGATTTCACTCTTGAGGCTTTGTAGCTTGAACACCTATTGAACCTCATATTTACCCCAAACCACAAGTGGAACTCATATATGATCCATCACTAAAGATGCTGTAAAATGTTCAGCTCCTTGTGTGTGTGTGTGTGTGTGTATTATATATATATATATATATATATATATTCTCTCAGTATCTCTCTTTCGCTAATGCACATGTATAGTCGTATCAATGTAAAAATAAATTTAGTCCAATGAAGTTCTAAAGGGCGAAACAAATGACATGAAAACATTTCACTTAGTCATACTTCATTCCCCTAAAATTGTTTTTGATATTTAAAAAACTTATATACTGTTATTTCATGATCTGGAGAGTTTAATTGATAGTAATATGAAAAAAATATTTATTATTTCTTGAATACATATGTTTCTGTAGAAACACCTAATTGTTTTTGTAGCATACAAATGGTGGTGGTAATGTTTATATTAGCAGTTTCCTTATAAAGAAACATTCTGATAAAATGCCCAATTATTTTTGTATTTTATCATAGGTAGGATCAATGAAAAATATTTCAAACTTTCATGCACTCAAATTACTACAGTAATGTAGATTTAAATTCATTTGGCCTGTTTGAAATTCCATCCACAGATTTATTTTAAATAGGTTATCAAGTGGATTAAATGATTTCTTTTTAAGTTTATCAATCCTTTGTAGGTTATTTAAAGCTAGAAAATATTTTTAGATTATAAGAATTTTTTTGGAGAAAATAATGATTCACTGATTTTACTAATTAACCCATAGCTGGAGGAAGAAGAGCTAAAGTCATATCTTTAGCAAGTGTATTTGTAAGTGAATATATCAAACCAGAGTGGAATAGGAACTCAGCTCTCCGAATTCCAATTCTGAGCTATTCCCCATTACACCAGTTGCACATCCAAACTTACAACACCTGGTATTCCCAAGTGGTCACCCAAATAGTTACTGACCAGGCTGGATGTTGCTTAGCTTTGGTGATCATATAGGAACTCCTGTTTCAACACGATATGGCCATAAGCTGAGACAAGTGAAAAATAATGGTTCTATTTTCATTCATAACATCATTTGGAATAAAAATTGTCAATATGATTTACTTCTTAAATCAGAAAAAAAGATCTATATGTTTATTTTGTCATGAGCAAATAACAATTATTAAATTGGGGAGAACCAATCTGTTCAGCTTTCCTCTTACATAAATGCAAGTGACATTTGATATTTAGTTGTAATAAAGAGGAAATACAAAGTTTGGTCTAACTTGAGAGATCAGCCCAATTATCTATTTTGATTCCAAGCTCTAATGATTTCATGCTTTTCATATCATTATTATAGATGCTGAACGATCAATCTTAGGCCAGATTATTATTAAATCCAAGGTTGACTCTAATGTCAACTGGCAATAAAAGACTAGAGAACATTATTCCTTAATCTTGAGGGGGAAAAAGAAGAAGAAAGATTAAATTGAAGGAGAATTTTTTTTTTTACTATTTTTCCCCCAATACAAGGCCCAAGAGGCACTCAATTCCAATCCCTCTTTTCTTATATGCCCTAGAAATTTCAACTATTTTTTTTCCTGATGTTAAGTATAAGTTCCTTTTTTTTTTTCATTTTCTCTAAAACTGTCATTGCTCACATGTTTGGTCCTTGGTATTCTGTTAGAAAATTGTCCAATATTTACTACCATACAGGAAGAATGATATTATGTAACACTTCTTTACTCTTTTCTTTGTTTCTTATAAAATTTGTGGCCCACTCTTCAGCAAATGTGGCCCATGCTTGCTCTTGGGAATGGTAAAAGCAAAATATAAATTTAATCAAATTTAAACTTTATAAATCAAATATTAAAAACCTATAAACATTTTTTTTTCAAAACACTTTTATTTAGGTACCTCCAATGATTTGCTAAAAAATTAGTATACCACAATAAAAAAAAAAAAAAAAGCCTTAAACAAAGTTTTATCATCAAAATCCTTGTTATTATCAAGAGGAGAGACCAAAGGATTTTTTGATTATTAAATTATATATTTTGATCCTTTTTAGAACATTTGATTTTTGGGTTAAAAATCTTTTTCTTGCATCAGTGGTGGGAGGGGATCAAAGATTAATATAGGAAATTTTAGCATCTTTTTTTGTGGTGAAAAACACATTGATTTGGAAATTCTTGCAAAAATCAAATAATGGTTAAATTTTAATTTCTTCAAGACTTATTGACAAATGAAATTATTTTAGAAATATTTCTTTTTTTTTAGAAAATCTTTGTAAAAACTTTTTTTTTCTTTTTTTTTTTACATCTGTTACCTCTCACTTGTTTAATTTCATGAAATTTCAAGAAATTAAATTTTGTAGCACTTAATGTTTATATTAGTTATATCTTTGGAGAATTTAAATCATCAATTAAATTTAACGTAAATAATATTGGTTTCAAATCAGATTAACTTTAAATCAGCCAATATTCCTCAAATAAAGTTTCAGGAAAGTATATTTTTTTGATTTTTTTAAAAAAGATTTTTTTTTAATAAAAAGATAGTAGATTACATCATGATGACAGATGGCTAAAAAGTCAAAAAAAAAAAAAAAAAAAAAAAATTGAGTTTCATTTTAAATTTCAAAATGAAAACACCTTACAGTCAATTTAAATTAGTTTTGAAATACAACAAAGTAATATTAAATTTAATCTATTAGCTTGAAATTAAAACTAAAATAAAAGCTTTAAGAAAGATTTTTAATTTTTAAAAATTCATTTTAAACCTCAGGTATTGTTTTTCTGTGGAGGTACCTATTTTTATTTTTCATATCCATTCCACTAAGAAATATAATATCTCTTCCTTAAATTGTGTCTAATATCAGCTCTAAAGACCACACCTAAATGACGTAGTATTCAAACTAATTTAAAACCTTTTCTCACAACCTGTATCAACCATATCAATTCTGCTCTGTCCTCGTTGACCAAGAAAACCAACAAATTTGCCAATAATGACAAATATTTGATTGTGTAAATTAGTTTCAGTAGGTGGCAACATCTCAGCAACAGAGGATGCTTAAGCAACAATATGAGTTGTCATAGAAACTTCCATATCCACTGATTTATCAGGATGGCAGAAAAGAACAAAAAAAAAACAAAAAAAAAAAAACAACAATCAATCAAATCAATAAGTGATGGCTGTATATTGATCCAAACAACATGGACATGGGATTATCTATGCAAATTATTACACAAAAATTCATATAGGTTATATATATATATATATATATATATATATATATACACACACATACTCACAGGGTGTAATGAGGAAATTGTCGCCATTTTATATTTTTAATTTTGTCTATTGATTGTTTTTGATTTTGTGAACTGCAGAGTATAGTAGGATCAGTTGGACACCATCTGTAAGAAAAAGAGCACCATGACACAATTCACCTTGCCGGGTGTCAATCTGAGCTCAGAAAGAGTTGGCGGAGTCTAATGGTGATTATGAAGGTATGGCAGCTCAGAAAACTCATTCTGATAAGAAAAGAACTCTTAAATTTGTTGGTGAGAGCCTCAGACTCAACACAGAGGCATACATCATGTCTTTAAGAGGTAGTGCTACCATTGGCCAAGAGGGTGATTGCTGGATGACCCTATGTCTGGCAAAAAGACTCTGTACCATGCCACACAAGTAGGAGAACCCAGTCATGGCTGTCAGACAATTTCTGCAACCACATCACCCCTTACATCTGGCCACATAACTCCCCAGACTGCAACATCATGTGTTGGGTGCAGTTGAGTGAGAGACCAACAAAAATGTATGTGATGAATTCCTGCATGTTTGACTCCCTTTTCCCCACAGAAAGTACACTATGGCGCATTGTTCCTTGATGGAGTAGTTGCTGAGTGGAGCACTCATAAATCAGAAATCTGATTTCATTGTTTCTTTCTTTCAAGTGAACGACGGAATGTTGTGTATAGTTACCTTATGTGCTTGCAGCATGTGATGCAAATTTTTCCATGTTGCCTTTACTGCATAATTTTAAAATTACCTTTATTTATTGATCTACCCTTGTATAATCATCTGTAAAATTGTTTTTATTTTGACTTTAAATGCATTATTTTGCTTTTTTATTGTAGTTATTTTTTTTATTTTCTGGGACGAGGCATAGATTTCTTGGCAAACATGAACCTTTTTTCAGAGAACAATAAAATTAAATTTTGTTTGATTAAAACCCTGCTAACATGGAAGTACCCAAGAATCATTTGAGGCACATAATGCTTTATGAGTTCAAGAAAGGAAACTCAGCAGCTGAAGTGGCTAGAAACATTCACTCAGTTTATGGAGAGGAATGTGTGAATGAAAGAACTTGCAGAAGAAGGTTTGCAAAATTCAGAGGTGGAGATTTCACCTTTGAAGATAAAGATTGAACCGGACGTCCAGTTGAGTTTGATGAAAAGCTTCTTGAAGCAGCCCTTGAAGAAAATCCTGCTTTATCAGTTGACGAATTGGCAGTGGTTCTCAGTTCAAACCATACAACTGTTCATCGTCATCTTCAACAACTTGGAAAAGTTCCTAAACTTGGAAAATGGGTGCCTCATGAATTGTCTGAAAACAACCTCAAATCCCGAGTTGACATCTGCTCTTCTCTCCATTCCCACCAACTTATTTCACCTTTTTTGGATAGACTTGTGACTGGCGACAAAAAATGGATCTTTTATTGAAATGTTAAGTGTCATAGACAGTGGCTTGGTAAAGGGGAAGGACCCCAGTGACAGTCGAGAAGGGAACTTCATGGGCAAAAGGTTCTTCTTTCAATCTGGTGGGATCGCCAAGGAATAATCCACTTGGAATTCTTACCACCTAATGCAACAATTAATGCTCAAATATACTGTCAGCAATTAGAGCGTTTGAACCAAGCTTTGAGGGGAAAAAAAAGACCTGCTCTAGTGAATTGAAAAGAGGTGATGTTTCATCAGGACAATGCGCGACCTGACACAGCAAGAATCACGTCACAAAAGATTGAAGAACTTGGTTGGGAGAAAATTCCTCATCCACTTTATTCTCCTGATCTTGCTCCTTCAGACTACCATTTGTTTCGTAGCTTACAGAATCATTTGGAAGAAACAGCTTTTGTAACACAGGAAGAGGTTAAAACTGACATTTGTGAGTTCTTCGAATCAAAGCCAAAAGAATTTTACAATAATGGAATTAGTAAGCTTGTTAATAGATGGAAGGAAGTCATAGATAATCAGGGAAAATACATTGTTGATTGAATCTGTAATTAAATGTAACATTTGGTCACTTGTTTTCTTTATTCAAAATTCGGACAGAACTTATGGGATGACCTGATATGAAAGTGAATTTATACATTTTCTTTGTTCTTGAAAATTTACAACAAAATTTACTATTTATTATATTATTTACACTATTTATTTATTACATTGTCTATTGGAATGATTGGCAAAACATTGGCTAATTGTCAATTGATTTGAACTTTATAAAAAGGGTAAATAATAAGGATTTACTTATAGGTGGGTCACATATTTTAATAATTTAGTAAATGTTTATAAATTTATGAATGAAAATTGTTTTCATATTTATCTTTATAAATTGGTAAATGATAAATATTGCATTGCATTAGTTCTAATTGTATTAGTTTTTAGAATGTTGTAAATATAAATTTATCTTGTAAATAAACAATCTAATAAATAATTGGTGTTTAGTATTTTTGCTGTAAATTCTCAAGAACAAAAAAAAAATTGTATAAATTCAATTTCATCATATGTTTAGGTTTTATTCCAATTCTAATCATGTTTTATGTAACCATAGTTTTTTTTTTAAAACATAATAAACGTTGCAAAGTAGTAGTTAAAATAAAAGTAGAGACATGGGAAAAAACCATCCTTTTGACACTCCATGTTTGCCAACTTTTTCTGCATCAAGACTTATATGGGATTTTTAGCAGGTAATGTTTCAGGAAAAAAAAAAAAAAAAAACAGAAAATGATTTTTTTTTTAAATCTATTTTGAAAATTAATAGCAGTAATGATTTTAAACAAATGATACATCTCAGCTCAATGGCATTGTTATAGATTGAGGCCAAGAGGACAAATTTAGTCATCTGCTTATGTCTGAAAATGTTGGGAGTGGGCTTCAGCTCAACCAGTACTAACTATAGTGCAGTGGGTGTAGCTGTTGCCTAGCAATCTAGTACACTTTCCTTTATATTTAGTTTTTAATCCATTAATAACTTACTCAGATTTCAAAATGAAATAAAATTTTTAAAAGTACCAAATCACTCACATACAAGATAATGAACAACGCCATTATGAAGATCTAGAAATCAAAACATTTTCTATCCACTTTTGTCTTAGTAAATTGCTTCCCTTTTAAATAAAGTAGCATTTTTTTTTTAATCAAAATTATATAGTCAAACTTATTACATTGAGAAACTAATGGATTGTGTATAAGATCTCTTTTGTGTTCACATAATCTTTTATTTAAATTCCTCCAGGTTTTCTCCTATATATTCTTTGTTGCAATTAGTACAATTTATTACAGAGTAAATACCTGCTTCAGATTTTAGATTATTATTTTGCTTAATATCAAGTCTCTTATTATTTTAGAATTAATTGTAACTAATTTTATGTTAAGCTGAGATAAATTCTTTCCAATTGTAGTTGTGATAGAGTTGGTAGCTTGAGTAATGTCTCTTATTTTTAATCATTTCACCACAAACAAGGTAATAAAGCCACTAAGATGCAAGAGGTTAAGGAGTTTTAGAGAATATGAGAAAAACTACTATTAAAGAGAGAGGACAATAAAAGAATAAGAATTAAGAAAACTGACAATAACAACTGACATAAATTTTTAAAGATCAAAGTTGACTGGAAGCCAGAGGAAGGAGAAACCGAGCAACAGAAATGTAATTCTACAGAAGGATACTGAGAATTTCATGAATGGAACAAGTAAGCAATAATAAAGTTTTAAAGAAAATGGCAACAAAGAGCAAATTTAAGCTCAGAATCAGGAAGAGATAGCTGAAATTCCTTGGACACATCATGAGGAAGGAATTCTTTGAAAATTTAACCCTCACAGAGCATATTGAAGGCAAAAGAGGAAGGGGAGACAGCAAGCCATCTGCCTAATGAGCTTGTATGAATAGATGTTGTAAGAGTGATGGGGTGCAAAGAATAGGAAGTTTTGGAGAGCCATCACTGCCCATGTCCTGAAGGGACACAGCACATAAATGATTTTAGAGGTCATTAAAAATTTGAAACACGGAAGTGAGATCAAAATTAACTTTTTTTTCACCCCAAGCAAGACAATAAAGACCACTAATATGCAAGGGGTTACTGAGTGTGAGAGAATATGAGAAGAAAATACTATTAAGGAGAGAGAACAATAAAAGAACAAGAATTAAGACAAAAGATAATGATTGAGATTGCATTTAAATTTTTGAAGATCAAAAATAAAGTCTAGGATGCAAGGAGTTATTGAAGAGAATTCCAAATACAAGAGTTAGGAAATAAAAGAACAAGAATTAAAAAAACAAGTATAAATTGAGATTGCCTTTTGCCAAAAGTTGTCTGGGAAGCAAGAAGTCGGAAGAAAGTTCCAAAGGTTAGAAATAGCAATTTCTATAAAATGCACAACTAAATTTTATAGATTCTAGATATCATAGAGGAAAGTTCATCAGAAAAATTGAGGTGTTTGGTGGAGGAATGGTGTATTCAACATTTGATAATTTAGTGGCAATTCACACTTAAAGGTTTTAGGCAGTTTTGATCAACATTACTTTTCATAGTTACCCATAAGGAATTGTATATGTAGGACTGATTAACACTTAAGTAAAATAACAATAATAATATTTATTAAGAATTTATTTCAGGAAATATCAAGTTTTACAGAAACATTGTTGTATTTAGTTACATAATAAATAAATAAAAATAACATATTTTGATGCTGTATTCGATTTGTTGTTTGGTATTTTTCATTTTCTCCTTTGTTATTGGCAGCATTTTAGAATAATTTGGCTGAAATGCTAAAGTTTCCTAAGTTAAACAAACTGGAGCTATTTCATTTACTATTTGTTACCTCTCTTTTCCATTGTTGTTTTTAGATTGCTTTCTTCCTGTCATTTTGATGGACAATAGCGAAATTCTGAAATTTAGAATTATCTTATTCCATTTCAAAAATAAAGTCTGTAAAAAGGAATATTCTAAATTAATATACAGCCAAACATACTTTTGACAAAAAACCTTAATGATTTTATTATAATTATGTAACAATAATGTAGTGATACTCTGAAGACAAATCTTATGTTACTTCATCTCATTGCATGGTTATGAATTATAAACCTAAATTGTGCTTGAAATATTGTGTAATTGGCTCTAATTTTTTGTAAAACACTTGGTATTTTTTATATGATATAATGAATAATTTGCAGTGAAAAAAGCAATTTTTTTGTTGAATACAGCCCTCCTCCAAACGTATCAATTACGATGAAAGTATTTATAGAAAAGGCACAGGGAAGCTACATTATGGTGGTGGGAGAATGAAGCCAAGATGCAAGGTCAGGACCAATAATATTGATGATTCTTTGCAATTTATCAAGAATCTCTAAATATATAGCAGAGGCACCAGGCCAGATGTGGCAGCAATATTCAAAGCATGGATGAATGAGAGGTTTATAAACATGCAAGATTCTGAAGAGAAAAATTATCTAGCGTGACACAGGGAAAGTAGACCTGGCAATTGATTCAATAAAATCTTTTCCCTTCATGTCAGTCAAGAATGTTAGCCGAGAAAGCACAACGAATCACTATCTTAGTGACATCATCAGTAGCCACTGGTTCTTGAGCATTCATCATCTGCTGTCAATTTAATTCTAATTAAGTTTTCAGTTTGATTTGGTACCCCACTTTTTCTTTTGCCACAGAATAATTTGATAAGTATTCCTAGTGAAGCACATACAGTGCAGCTAAGGATCGTTCGCATTGACGCAATCCTGACTACAGTCAAAATATGTATGTATTTGTACGTGAACACATAAATTTAATTATATTTACTATTTACATTATTCAAACTATTGTCCTCATCTTTGTTGCCATATTTATTACAATGTTTTGGCCGTAGTACGCTCCAGCTTTCTTCAGGTGGTTGGAATGTCGAACTGAACCTTTTATTTCACTCACTGGGGTAGACTGTTCTAGTTCCATGTGCCATGTTTAATGGATGTCAGTTATCAGTTATCTCCTGTTAATTCCCCTCTCCAAGTTCTCCACTGCCTTAACCAGGTATTGAACTCACACGCTTTGGGTCTTGTCACTGGATCTAACCAACACCTTTATCCACTGTCATGTGTCCTTGAGGACACATGGCACAGGCTGGAGCGTACAACGTCCGAAACGTTGTAATAAATATGGTGACAAAGATGAAGACAATAGTCCGAATAATGTAAATAGTGTACATAATACCTCATCTCATATAGACAGTTATTTATATTTATTCATTTGATATATATATATATATATATATATATATATATATATATATATATATTTGTACTCATTTAACAGGAGGAATTATCTAATTTTTTATTTTGTTATTCTTGTCAGCACGAATGGATTAAAACAAAAAAAAAAAAAAAATTTTAATTTTTTACTAATTTGAAAATATTTTCATTTGCTATAACTGACAATGGATACAGTAGCCACTGCCACTCCATTCTTATAGAGCCTTGTTAATACCTAAATGGGTGACCACTTGCAAATACAAAGTGCTGTAAGTTTGGATGAGCAGGTGGTGTAATGGATAATAGCTCAGAATTGGAAAGCGGTGAGCCAAGTTCCAATTTTAGTTGGGTTCATTGTAATCACTTATGTACAAATGCTCTTGGTTAATTAGTATTACTTCTATAAGTAATTTATTATTATCGCCTGGTCAGTACCTAGAGGAGTGAAAACTTGGAAATACCAGGTGTTATAAACTTGGTTGTGTGGGTGATGTAATAGATAACAGCTTGTAATTTGAAATTCAAGTTCCAATTTCAGTTGGTTTTGTTGTATTCACTTACCTTTGGGCAAAGTATGAATCCACCTATTCTCCTCTCTAACTATGGGTTAATTAGTAAGACTTGTATATCATTATTATCTCCCCAAAAATTCTTCCCATCTAAAAATATTTTCTGGTTTTAAATAACCAGCAAGAGGTTGATAAGCTGTAAAAAAAAAAAAAAAAAAAAAGAAATTCAATCAATTCATTCCTATATCTCATCAGTTGATAAACCAAAAGCCAAAAAAACAGTATATAATGAAGAGATTGGTACTTCATTCTGAAGTAGTGGTTAGTAGTCTTGTCTTGCAAGCCATTGCTACAGTAGTGAATCTGATAGTCACTAGATGTACTACACCTTTGGCTCATTGCCATGCTCAGCTGATAGATTAACAATGTTAATTTGACATCATGAACAAGAAAGGAGAGTGATTGACTAATTAACATAATTGAAAAGAACTTTGTATCATGATCAAAGATGGCAAGGGGTGAAGGCAATTGATAAGTCAACATATAAGTAATTTTTCCTGGTTTCAATTTCAGTAAAGTTTAAAACAAATTTATTCTCTCTCTATGGTTTATTTATACAAAAACCTGAATGTCTGTAAAATCAGTATTCAGAATGTGAGACTTTGATTCAAAGTATGAGTGGTTAGCACAAGAGACAACTTGCTACTGCTTTAAGTATGTGTGTGTGTGTAACACCAATTGATAATTAGTAGGGATAATTCGAAGGAGGACATTAATCCAAAGAGAGATCATTTTTTTTTTTATTTTACTTTCTTCCTCTTTTAATATTAAAACTTTTCCCTTTTCTTCTTTTTTCCTCTTCCTTTTCTTTTGTCTGGATAAATTGACTCCATTTATTAAGAAAAACAGCAGTATGAAGAGATGAATATATTTTTGTATATTCAGGAAATAAATTATAACCGAATGGATTTTTAAGGATCATCTGTATTCATTAATATTATATTATATATGCATATAAATAAAATAAACCCAACACCAATAAATAACACAAGAATTATTTTTTAACTTAATATAAGAATAATGAAAATGAGAAAATCAGCAGTCAATTGCTGAAACCTCCTGATGAGTGGACCCAATGATTACAAAAAGTTTCATCTACAAAACTATGGAGTCAGAGTGCTGAATATAATATCAGATAATTGACAAATTTTATGTTTCTATTAATCCGACAGACAGAATTAATACAAAAATAAAATGTGTATACATTGCTAGTTATAGCAGACAAAAAAATTTTGAAATTAGAATATAGTGAATATCTAAATTTAATTTTGTCACATTATAGCTATTTTGTATATTGTAATGTTATAATGTGGTTGACAGTTTTTAGTATAGCAAAAGTTTAAAATATGAAAATTTATTTAATGTTTTTGGTTAGCTTTCCTAATGTAGATTAGTAAATCTGTTAATAATGCAATAGTTTTATCTGACCATGATGAGCGGCATGTCTGCAAAACTTTGAAGTTGATCATAGATAAGTATTTGAATATTCTTGTCATGTGATCCATTTTCTTCCCAATAAGTTACACTGTACTTACTTCAATTAACCACTTTACTTAGAACAATTACTTTATGTAAATGTATGTAAATGTTGGTTTGATTGGGTGATTTATTTTTTCCAGCTTTGCAGGTTATTTAAAGCCAGATAATATTTTTAGATTGTAAATTTTTTTTTTTTTTTTTTGAGACAATAATGATTTAGTAATACAACTCTTGAAGAGGTGGATTCATATGAGAGTTGGTCGGTTTGGTAATTTATGTTTCGGTATCAGTTTCTGGTTTTGTTTTCCTTAATACCACGGAAATTTCGGTTTGGTTTTTTGGTTTTTAATTTAGGATTTTTGCTTTCTAAGGAAGTCATTCATTTTCTTGTGTAATGATAACATTTCCAGTCGATATCTGATTTCGTTTGAAATTCATAATACTTATTCAAGTCGCAATATCTTTTGTCTTTCTGGTCCAATCTTAAAAATATTCATATGGCTGGAAAGAAAATAATATAATCTTTCTAAATATGTAATTTGCATGTGCTTTTATTTATTGAATTACTTTTCTTTTCTTTTTTTTACAGTGAATTAAAATGGTATTGCTTTAACCAGCCGAAAATGCAAAATGATTTTTTTTTCAAAAGTAAATTTTACACGTTACTTTGTTTTGCAAAATCAAAGTGACCAATCTTTATTATCTTTATTAATATTTTTGAAATTGTTCACTCAATTAGAAGACAACTTAAACTACAACCAGGAAGATGTTCTTCGCTGACCTGAGGAAGCAATTTCCTTCAAAAATTATTAAGCAAGCAAAAAAAAAAACAACGGCAATTCTTTTCTGGTACACCAGTCAACTATTATTGGGATTTTGCAAATAAATTTCTTCTAAACAAGGAAAATCAATGAGTTATTTTTCCCCTAAATAAATTTGTTTTTATCTAGCAAATACACTTAAAATTAAATATTAAAAATAATTAAAAAAGCTTTTAATTTCATTTTTAAAATGTGTAGATTTACAAATCTGTATCACCTATTCTTTTTTCGATACACATTTTAAAACTGAAATTTAAAACTGAAATTAAAAACTATTTTAATCATTTTTAATATAATCTTCTTACTTAAGTGTATTATTCACCAGATAAAACCAATAAGTAAAGATATTTGTAAAGATAAAATGAATTATTTGCTTTGTTTAGAAGAATTTTACAGGCAGAACAGTAACAAACACCCACCGAACACTAGTGGATAAAAAATAATAATTTTTACTTTGAGTTTAAAAAAAAATGACTTAGTTTTGAAAATATACACATTTTAAAACTGAGATTAAAACTTTCTTTACTTTTTTTTTTTAATATCTAATTTTATGTGTATTCGCTAGATAGAAACATAATTTTATTCGTAGAAAATAGAGACTCTCATATCTGGAAATATACACATTTTAAAAGTGAAATTAAGAACTATTTTAATTATTCTTAATATCTAAATTTATTTATATAAAAAAAAAAAATCTTCATTCATTTTTCTCGTTTGCAGCAACTTTATTTCATGATTGGCGTAACTGGTTTAAAAACCCTTAAAAACCCAACTTCATAAAAATTAACATTTGAAGACGAACCAAGCAACTATTTTTTTTATTTTTATTATTCGCTATTTTGTTGTTAAGTCAAAAAGATAATGTTGATCACAAAATCCCCCCAATTTTTTTTTTTTTTTTTTTGAAAACTGAAACAAAGATTTCCCTTTCAAGCATCATGTCGAATTTTCATTTTTTTTCTTCATTTCTTTTGTAAACGAATAGATTTCATTTCACATTTATTTTTCTTAAAACTAGTCAAATGTTTTTTTTACATATTTTCGTTCAATTTTTTTTCTCTTACAATATAAATGTTGATAAAATTTAATTTTATTAACATCTGAAAGTCTTTTATGATTGTGTTTCTTTGGATATTGTCATTCAGTAGCGATATAAAAACGAAACTGAAATCGTTCGGTTTCGTAAAAAATTTCGATGCGGTATCACGGTATGAGGATGAAACCGAAAAAAAGTCGGTTTTTCGGTTAAATCTCACATCTCTAATTCATACCTAATCAGAATTTGATAGACAAACAAGACATTAAAATGTGGATTTAAAGTGGGTGACATGTGACAAAATTAAATTTAGATATTCACTAGATTCTAATTTCATAATTTTTTTGTCTACTATAACTGGCAATGTATACAAATGTATTCTAAATTACAATATGTATAAACTGATCTCTCACTTTGTGGCCACTGTAGTTTCTATACATTCCTATTGCAGAGAAAGTAAATAAATCTAAAAAGCATGCCTGTGTAGCTAATCAGTATTTGAATGATTGTTTGATTTGCTTTCTACAGCTTATCAACCCTTTGCAGGTTGTTTAAAACCAGAATATATTTTTAGATTGTAAGAATTTTTTTTTTTTTTTTTTTTTATGATAATGATTTAGTGATACAAGTCTTACTAATTAACTTATAGCTGGGGAGGGGAGAGAAGAGATGAGTTCATACCTTTCGCAAGGGTAGTGGTGCATAATATAACAAACCCAACAAGAATTAGAACTCATTTCTCTGATTAACAATCCATTACACCATCTGTACATCCAAGCTTACAGCTCCTGGTAATTCCCAAGCAGACACACATCTAGGTACTGACAGGCTTGATGTTTATCTCAAGAGAGATACATAGTCATTTGTAAGGCTGAGTCAATTCAAACATTTAACTCAACAAATTACACAACACTTATTTTGATAACTGTATTACTTAGAATGATTATTTTGCTACTTATGTAAATATAAAAACAGTCTTAGTTGGCAATGATATAAGTGACAGATTTTATTTAACTACCTCCCCACCAAGGCAGGATGGGGCACAAAGTCTTTATGTGGGAAGACCATACGCATACATATGGGCCAAAGACAAAAATTGTTTCTGCAGCCACTATCATGCTGGCACCATCCCACCATTCTTAGTTCAATGAGATCACCCACACATCCACAGTACCTGGTATCTTCAAGCGATCACTCAACTTGTTCATTTAATTACAAGTAATATTCTAGTAACTGTTTTTTTATTTATGCCTTTAAAACCTACCTGTATCTATTGTGACATTCACCCAGTCGGTTGAGCCAGCTCCGTCAAATGAAGCTGCCATATCTGTTTGAAAGCTGACCAATCGTAGCAGAGGTTGTATCCATTCTGATGTGCAAGTAGTGCATTCTGGTTTGAATTCAAAGTTTCCTTCTCCAAGACTGGTTGCCACCCACGGCCACAGGACCCAATCTGTTCTGCTATACTACTCATAGCTGGGGTGAGAAGAGGTGGAATTCAAACTCAGCTCTCTGATTTTCCAATCCGAGCCACTAAACCATACTCCTCCAATGACAAAAATCGTTTCTGTGACTAGTGTCATATTGACATCAATATTACACCAACTCCACCTCTCTTAGTGCAATGAGGAAGGTGCCATTAAAACCATATAATATAAATGCATTTTCCAATTAACTTCAATCCTTTCTTAAATGAATATTTCATTTTCTTGTTGGGAATTCACTTTGGTCTATTGATTGATTTGGGTTTTTTTATGGTTTATCAGCCTTTTGCAGGTTATTTAAAGCCAGAAAATATTTTTTTAGATTATAAGAATTTTTTTCAATCATTTTTAGCGATAGAAGTCTTACTAATTAACCCATATCATCATCATCCTTCGACCTCCCTATGGTTGGTTAGAACTATAGTACATTCAGTAGCTAATACAAAATATGGGATACCAACCCTTCATCCTGGGAGGAGAGGTAGATTCATGCCTTTCCTAAGGCTATTTGCGCATAGGTGAATATTTCAAACCTGACTGGAATTGAAATCTGATTAACAATTCCGAGTTGTTATCCATTATATCACCTGCATATCCAAACTTACAGCACCTGGTATTCCTAAGTGGTCACCCATCTAGGTACTGATCAGGCTTGACATTGCTTAACTTTGGTGATTGTATGGGAACCAATATTTCAATGTGATATGGCCATAAATACAAATTTTATTCATCCTAGTCTTGTCATCAGTATATAAATTTTTTTAGCATATACTTTTCCAGTCATCTTTGCATAGGAGCCAATGTTATACTCTGAAGTTCCAGTGGATTGAACAGCTGCTAGCCCTTAGCATATAAAGACAAAATATCCATTTATTGACAAACGGATTTCACATAACTGTTTTTATTATTTTTTCATCTTAAAACAGTACATTACAAATGCATATTTTTTCTATTAATTTCAAACTAATATTTTAATTTGCTGGAGTCTAGAAATTTTATTTATCCAAGTTTTGTTATTAGTATATATATATATATATTTTTTAAAAGAACAACTGATACATTTCCGATTGTCTTTGTATGTGAACCAGTTACATTGATTTAAGTTTCAGTAGAGTTAACAGCTGTTTTGAAATCATCTGGTTCACACTCCGGTATTTTTGAACAGGAGTAGAGGTTTATCCATCGTTTCCTGTTTATGATTGGGTTTCTGGTTCCTTCTCTAAAGACTTCGCATTTTTTTTTTCACTCTCAGTAGCCCCTTTTGCGTCTTAGTGGCACTATCGCCTTGCTTGGGCTGAATTTATTTAAAAAAAAAATTAAAAAAGCAGTGAGTGACAGAGAGAAAAACAGCGCACAACGTACGTACCTAACGAACTTGTGTAAATTATGGGTAGCAGAACAGGGTTTAAGAGAGATATCAAAAAGATTTGAAAAATTTACTAAGAGCTACAAAGGACAGGAAATTGTGGAGAACCATGATCGCCAACTTTCTGAAGGGACATAATAATAATAATAAGATGAAAAAAATATGTAAGCCCAAAAAAACGGTAGATCAGCTATCCCAAAATTGATGTTTACTGTTTATGAACAAACAAGCATTCCATTTCAAAGTGTCAGTTTGAAATCAGCTGTTTTTTATGTTCTGACAAATAGGGTTATTTTCAGACTTGGTTTTCTAGAAGTAGTGAATAAAACAATGAAAAATGTAGTTTTTCCTTCTTGTTGTTATATCGTGATATTTCATCACAGGATGAAGGCAAATATGGAACGTACTATTACCAGCTGTTTAGTGCTATTTTTATTTTTTAATGCAGTGTCGATACAGGACTTACCATGTAGCAGTGTAGTGTAGTAAGCATTTTTAGTAATTGATCAAGAAAGAAGCATCTTTTTTTTCTCGTGGGTGGGTTAGAAAAAAACAGAAGCATTGTAAGTTAACATTTAACAATTAACATGAAATATGTACACTACAGGTACAAGTTATATATTTTTTTAATTTCATGCTTGATTCGTCTCTTTTCAAGGCGATCTAAAATAAATGTCCATCTCTAACTAAAATATAGACATGTTAGGTTTTCACTAGTTTCAGTTTTCTGTTTTATTTCTCTCTTTTCTTTTGTAGTTTAGAGTGGGATGCAATGCTAACAATAACACAGATTATCAAATTTTCACTAATCACTTTTTTGACCCTGTTTTTTTTTATCTCTACTAAATCCGAATCTTAGTAGACTAGAGACTAGTAGTAAGTTTCAAAGGGTGTCATCGGTTTATTGAGTCTGACTTCATGTGCAACACTATGAATGTTGAGAAATTTTTTTTGTTAGTCTCATATTTGCCAAATCGTAACATTTAATTAATTTGAAATAATAATAATAATTGCATGAATGTGATTAGAATTCAAGTAAATTGCAAGGTAGCAAAAAAGAAAAAAAAAGTAAAATAATAATAATTTTTTTAAACAGAATTACTTGTGACATCGTAAAAAAAAAAAAAAAAACTTTGAGACTAAATGATTTAATTGTAAAATGTAAATGTACCCGAGTTCCACTGTCGTATGTTTAAAAATAAAATAAAAATAGATTTTCAGATTTTTTTTTTTAGCTTATATAGTGGAAAAAAAAAAAAAAAAAAAACATAACTCAAATGTTTTTTAGTTCTTTTATAATAATAATCTAGAATTTTTTCTTTTACGATTTTGTTTTTGTGGGAAGAAATAATTTTCTACCAATCAAAGAAATTGAAGAGATATTTATTAACACCTGAGATCGAATCATCGACCGATTTTTATTTAAGACGTACAGTATTTATATAAAAAAAAATGTACATAATTTGATGTACGTAAATAAAATGTTGTCTGTTCCCATATTTTTACCATACCTCATATTGCGATGAAATCTTTTAAACTTTTAAAATTTAAACATATTACAAATAAATATTTACATAAATAATATTTAAATAAAATGTTTAATTAAAAAAACAAAAACTATCAGAAATATTTGAACTTACAGAAAAAGGCACGTTTCGATGAGTTCATCACCTTGTGAGAAAATAATGTATGTAGTTTTTGTAGTTGTTACTTATATTTTTATTTTAAATTAAAATTTGGTATCGGATTTATTTTTTTTATTACGAAAAAAAAAAAAATAAAAAAAAATGATAACTCTGTCAAAAAAAAAAAAAAATTAAATGTATATCAACAAATGTTGACTATGATGACGAATTGAGTAATGAAGTGAAGTGACTATGGGAGGCACTAGTATAAAAAATACTTATTTCGACATGCAAAATAAATTAATAAATTCAAAAGAAAAAGAACAAAAACGGCATAAATTAAAAATTTAAATTAAAACAATTTAAACCAAATTTTACAATAAATTGTAATTAAAAAGTTTTATAATTATAATTTTTGTAAAGAAAAGGAAATTGAATAAAAACAATTTTATCATTTTTATGCGTTATTAACTTAATAAAAATACCTAATAAATTAAAATAATAAATTATCTACATTATGCATTAAAAATATAAATAAAAAATAAAAGTAAAATTCCTTTTTTACCGAAATTCGGAAAAAAAGAATTCGCAGAAAAAAAAAAAAAAACCCAAGTCAAAAAGATAATGTTGATCACAAAATCCAAATAAAATTTCTATTTTAAAGTAAAAATGATAATAATTTAAATAAAATAATATTAATAAAATTAAAAATGTTTTCTTCAGTTTCAGGATCCTGACGATGGCTGATGAGAACGAAAGAAGAAATAAGAAAAAGAAACCAAAAGTTTTAAATTCCAAGCAAAGTGTAAATAATGGTTTTTAAAAAGTAAATAAATAAAAACTAAATACCGATATATTCAAATAAATAGAAAAATTTTCAAGATTTAAATCCAAACTTATTTTTTTCTAAAGTTAAGGTTAAAAGTTCAGCAATATATGACAAGTGGTTTTTAGTTTAGAAATCCAATATAAACAAATGAAAAAAAAATGACACCCTACGTTAAAAACAAAAAATAATTAATTATCAATTTCTATTTTAAATTTATTTGAATAATATACTCATAAATTATTAAAAAAAAAATTTTTAACAATTAAAAATTAAAACAAGTTCGATTGAAAAGTTGTTGGACCCACTTTAAAAAAAAAAAATGTATGGATGAAGTTTTCACAAACTCCTACACCCTCTGCAAATGAAGGTGATTATATAACCAAAAGACAATGTGCAGCCAAATTCACAAATGAAAAAGAGAAATTAAAGATTAGATCAAGGATCATCAGCGTCAACTAACCTTGGTATAAGTGGGAAACTGCTCCTTTTTCAACTTCCTTTCCTCAAAATAATCCGTTAGTGCGTGCCATGCTTGGTCGTCAGAGGTCTTGTGACAAATAGTCAAGCTCGGACGCTGTCATGACGCTCCTTTCTGAGGAGAGGTGGGAGTAGTTGATATAAACGGAGTGGGATAATGTCTTGGCGATAGCATAAAGAGAAGGGCTAAGTGTATATATATAGTGGGTGCGGTATCGGGTGATGATGATAATTGAGGTAGGAGGAGCAGTGGTAAATTGGCTGAAAGTTGAAGGGGAAGTAAATTGAGAGAAACCATTATAAACAGAAGGGGAGGTAAGTGAAAGTAGATTGTTATGCGGTGTGGGGGGAGAGGAACGAGAGAGAGACATAGAGTGAACAAAGAGGAAAAAGAAAGAATGGAGTTGTATTATTCAGAAAATCATCATCATCATCTTTATTCAGAAAGTCATCATCATCATCATCATCTTAATAATAATAATAATAATACAACCACCACCACCACTACCACCACCACCAGAAAACAACAGGTTCAAATGAAAGAAAGGTAGGAAAGTGATAGAAAGTGACACATGAGTGGAATCATGTCTGTTTTACGGAGAAAATTGAGGTTGTAAGAAAAAACAAAAACAAACAAAAACGGAAATATTATCACCATAAAAAATGAGGGATAATGGCTGATAGGTGATAATCTTTTATTAATTATGATGATGAAAAAAGAGAGAGAAAGAAAAAAAATATAGAAAGGGAGATAAGAGAAATAATAAAAAGCAGAAGGGGAGGTAATTAATACAACGTAGTTGTAAAGTGAAAACACAAAAAATATACAAAAAACACTAAAACAGAAACATACTGTCGATAAATTTGATACTTACCTACTAATCTCAATTTTATCCACTACAAAGAAAATGTGTGTAAGGATCTAGAAAGATACTGTTGTGTCATTTTTTTTTTAAAATGGCGATGTTATTATTTGGCTTCAACAAAGTGTACATAATAACAGTTCTAGAAAAGAAGTAATGAGAAAAAATTTAATGAAGAAAAATCATAAGGTATGCATTGTTAGGGTAGGAAATTTTTTTTTTCTTGTATGCAGGAGAAAAATTAATAATATTTAATTTAAAGTAATAAAATAAGATTTAAAAAAAAAAATAAGAATGTTTCAATATAATTTTGTATACAGTGTCCCTTCAGAACATAATACAGCATGACTCCCCATAAATACCATTTTTTTTAATAATTGTGAATTGCATTGTCTCATCTGGATATAGACAATCATGGCTTTCCTCAGATTCCATTTTAATTATCTATGAATTGCCATGTCTAATCAGGATGTTGGCAATCAAGGGTCACCACAGATTCCTTTCTTGATTATCTGTCTGGATGTAGACGATCATGGCTCTCCACAGATACCGTTCCTTTATTATATGGGAATTGCAATGTGTCATCTAGATGTAGAAGGTCGTGACACTCCACAGATACCTTTTATTTATTATCTGCAAATTGCCATGTTTCATCAGGATGTAGAAGGTCGTGACACTCCACAGATTTTGTTTAACTTTTGGAAAACTACCATGTGTCAAGATGTAGATGCTAATGGACCTCCACAGATACCTTATCTTTATTATAAGTGAATTGCCAGGTCATGGACGATCATCGCCCTTCACAGTTTTCTTTCTTTGATTATGTGTGAATTGCCGGTTTCATCAATATGTAGATGATCATGGTCCTGCACAGATTTCTTTCCTTTGTTATCTGAATTGCCATAACTCGTCACAATCATGGCTCTCCAAAGATTCCTTTCTTTAGATATCTGTGAATTACTCCACAGATTTCCTTCCTTGGTTATCTGTGAATTACAATGACTCATCTGTATATAGACAATGGCTCTCCACAGATTCCTTCCTTTGTTTATCAGTGAATTTCCATGTCTCATCAAAATGTAAATGATCATGGCTCTCCACACCTTCCTTTTCTTTATTATCTGTGAATTGCCATTTCTCTTCATGATGTAGGTGATCATGGCTCTCCACAGATTCTTTTCTTTGTTTATCTGTCAATTGCCATGACTCATCAGGATGTAGTCAATCATTATTGACTATTACTACTGAATTATGAGTTCATTCATCATTGGGTGCAACATACTCATGACCTTGTGCCAAACTAAGTTAAAGCTTAGTAAACATTTATGGGTGCTTTGTTGTAGGATAATGCATACCTAGCTAGTCCAGTGAACCATTATTGCTGAATTATGAGTTCATTCCTCATTGGATGCCCCATAATTATAACCTTATGCCAGACTAAGCTAAAGCTTGGTAAATATCCCATATTTATAGGTGACTTGGTGTGGGATAATGATGAGCATGCTAGTCTAGTGAACCATTCTTGCTGAATAATATGTTCATACCATATTGGTGCCTCATACTTATGGCCTTGTGCCAAACTAAGCTAACACTTAGAAATGTTTATGACCAACTTTTCACTGGATAATGCTTAGCAAAAATGACTAGTGGATCCTTATTGCTTAATAATGAGTTCACTCCATACTGGAGGCCACCATACTTATGACTTTGTGCCATAGTAAGCTAAAGCTTAGTAAATATTTATGGGTGCCTTGGTGTGAGGTAATAGATACCTAGCTAGTCTAGTGAATCATTAGTGTTGAATAATAAGAATAATAATAATAATTAGTTCATGCTTCACTGTGTGCCACATAATATAAACATGTTAAAATGTAGAGAAATGTGAAAAATTATTATTATATTATATTATATTATATTATGCCATAATACCATACAACCAAAACCCCATGGAAAAAAATGTCTTGGTCTGAAAAAAATCTTTGAATTATATTTCCACCCTGACCAGACTAAACTTAAGATGACTGCATCCAACCATTACAAAGTCTGTCCCCTGTTGTAGAGTGATTTCACAGTGGAGGCTTGTATTCGTACTAAGTCAGTCCTAAAATAGGTTCGACGTACAAAACGTCAGGAACTTCATATAATAAGTACAACACAGAGAAATCTAGTTGTAGTCACTGATACTTTAGTATCCGACTAACGGTCATCCAGCATCGACTCACTGACTGACCCACTCAGCGACTCCTCGTTACTATTACTATTCCTACTTATTATAGGTGGGGGAGTCTATTAACTATAGAATAGGTGTGTTCCACTATAACATCCCCCAAACATAAACAATAATGAACCTAATGATGAGAAAATTAAGAAAACTATTAAAAAAAATAAGGAATAATAAAGTATCACTCGACACTGAAGCTGAACTTTTGAAAATAGTATACTTTCTCCCAGAATTTAAGAACAAGTTCCTCTATTTTACGAAAGAAGTCTGGAATCAGAAATGCAACCCCAAAGATTGGTGTCTATCATGCATTAATGCATTATGGAAAGAGAAAGGTTGCCCTCAAGACCCTCACACAGAGATATCTCAACTGGATCCATCATGGTGACAGTATTAATGAACATTATATTAATCAGGAAGCACAGTGGAGTAATGGATAGTGGCTTGGATTGAGGAATTGAAAAACTGAGTTCGAATTCCAGTCAAATCCATTATATTCACTTAGGTGCTAATACCCTTGGGAAAGATATGAATCCTTTTCTCCCCCCCCCAAGCCTATGGTTAAATAGCAGGACCAGGTTCTATAGCCTAGGATGGCAACTGGTTTACCGCAAAAACAAATGGCAACCTAATGCCAGGAAAGAAATCTGCCTCGTCAGTCATGTATCAAAAGATACATAATCATCTAAGTGTGTATCACGCATGGCACATAATTGACTGATATTAATCAGGCTCTCATTGTTTTAAAAAAGTCAACTCCTAACAACCCAGGTTTGGTCTTTGTTCTTGAAATGGATGCATCAATAGTATATATGTCATCAAACTCCAAGAAATTGCTTACCTCTCTAATAGGAAACTGTATGCCTGCTTTGTTGATCTCAAAGCAGCATATGACAACATCAATGGTGAGTTTCTCTTTTCACCCATTAGAAAATGCCTTTCAAGCTCTAAATCCACTGAATGTATCAAACTAATAGAGGAAATATATCAGTCTACGGAATCTTACATGTCTGGCAAGGACCCCAATATGGAAACATTTCAGACATCATCAGGAGTACGACAAGGAGGAAATGAGAGCCCTTGTCTATTTAATCTCTTCCTAGAGTACGCCTTCTGCATATACAAACACAGATGTGACGAGATAGCCACTGACCATTTAAACATTACATACCACATCCCAAACGAGTCTACCAATAGATCCTGCTTCCCCCGACCGAAGGTTAATGTACTGATGATGAAGGTGGGGGGGGCACTATACTGATGACATAATTGTTCATTGTTGGGATAAGAATGATCTTGAACAGAAAATCAGCATCCTCTATCAAGTGTTCCAAGAAATGGGATCAAGATAAATCTTTCAAAACAGAAACTATGATCTGGAAATGTGATGAAAGCAGTGATGATACCTACATTGAATCCATCATAAAAATACAGGATGTGTAATTAGTAAATACAAAACACTCCATATACCTTGGCATATGGATCAGCTTTAACAAATTAAGTATAGGAGAAAAAGAAATTGAACATAGAATAAGCTATGCCAGAAGTAGTTTCACACAATACTGCCAATTGCTACAAAACGAAAACGTCAACCTGAAAAGTGCTTTGAACATTATGGACTGGCACTACAGAATCATAAACAAAGAACTGTACCAGATAACAGAAACCCCATTACTTGAGGACTACCAACAGCAGCAACAACTAAAATGAGTATTACATGTAACTCACAGATTCTAATGAACCATTCCTGCTGAATAATGTGTTCATTGCTCATTAGATCTTCCATAATTAAGGCCTTGTGCCAAACTAAACTAAAGCTTATTAAATATTTATGGTCAACTTCTTATGGAATTATGGTTAGTGAGACTGTCTACAGGACAATTACTACTGAATAATAAGTGCCCCATACTTACAACCTTGTGCCAAACTAAGTTAAAGTTTAGTAAATATTTATGGGCATCTTGGTGTGTGATAATGTACAGCTCACTAGTCTAGTGAACCATTCCTGCTGAATTACCTGTTAGGTGCTCCATAATTAGGTCCTTGTGTCAAACTAAGTTAAAGCTTAGTAAATATTTATAAGCACCTTAGAATAAGATAATGATTATCAAGTTTGTTTAGTGGACCATTACTAGTGAATAATGAGTTTATTACTCATTGGGTGCTCCATACTTATGGCCTTGTACCAAACTAAAGTATAGTAAATATTTGTGATTATCTTTGTGTGTGATAATGTATAGTGAGTAGTCTAGTGGGCCATTCCTGCTGAATAATGCACCCAATCCTCATTGGGTGCACCATACATATGGCCTTGTGCCAAACTAAGCTAAAGCTTAATAAATATGACCACCTTGGCATGGGAAGTTTGTCTCGTGGATAATGAATTATTAATAACTCACTGAGTGCTCCATACTTACGGCCATGTGCCAAACTAAGATGAGGCTTAGTAAATATGGGTTGCTTGGCGTGGGATGGTTAGTGAAATAGTCTCCCAGATCATTTCTACTGTACTGAGTAAATGAGTTCTATTCTCACGGAATGCTCCGTAATTTGACCTTGTGCCAAGCTAATAAACAAATCACAAGTGACAAATAAATCTATCTCTAAATATTCTCTCTCGATGTTCTGTAGAGTGAAGAGAGTTAAGAGAAAGAAACGGAGAGAAGTGGATATTAAAAATGGTAAAAATTACGCTTATCAACAGATGGAATAATGGTAAAAAGAAAGAAAAACAAGGAACAAATAAAAGTAAAATAGAAGGTCAATAGAAAAACGAGACTATCGTATGTAGGCGAAAGGGCAGAATCAATTGGAGAAAAAAATGACTGACGAAACATTAAATAATAAAATAAATCATAAATTAAAAAAGAGAAAATGAATGAAGTAAACAGAGTGGGTGGTTAATGACAGTTATTTATAGGGAGAGGGTTAAAACAAAAGAAAAGAAAAAGAGACAATAAGAAGAAAAATAATAATAGATTAGTAATTATTCAATTTAACATTATGAAAGAGAAAGCGATTGATTGATTAACATATTTAAAAAAAAGGCAATGTTGAGTAATAAAATCAATAAGTGTTACAGAGGCGGGAGAAATTGATAAGAATGACATTATTAAAAAAGAGAGGGAGTAGACACGAGAAAGTGAAATAAATTAATAAAAATAAAGAGAATAATAGCACGTTTTTAAAGAGGAGGAAAGGGAGAGGAGAGAAAAGTATTAAGAAGAGAGGGGGGTAAATGGGAGAGAAAAGAAAAGCATTAAGGAGGAAAGAGAGGAGGAAAGGAAAAGTATTAAGAAGAGAGGGAAAGGGGGAGAGGAAAGAAAAACATTAAGAGAGGGGAGAAAAAAGGAGAGAAAAGAAAAGGCATTAAGAAGAGAGAGGAAAGGGAAGAGGAAAGAAACGTATTAAGAAGAGAGGAGGAAACGGGGAGAGAAAAGAAAAGTATTAAGAAGAGAGTGGGGTGAAAAAAGAAAAGTATTAAAAGCGAGTTGGGGAAACAAACTGGAAGAAAGAAAAAGATAAGAATGGATAATAAAGAGAGGGGAGAAATAATAATAGACAGAGTAAAACTGAAGAAAGGGGTAAAAGAAAGAGTGAAAGAGAGGCAAAGTAAGAGAGGAGAGATAACAGCAGATGACAAAAGCACGTGCCGGGTGTGTAGGTGGTTGATGAGAGTGAAGGTTTCTAGCGATGATGGGTGTTTTGGGAAGAGAGAAGAAAATAAAGAGAGCGGAAGTGAAAAAAATGGCAAAACTCGACATTTCTTTGAAATGATAGAAAACTGCTGAATTGTAAACAAAAATTAAGAGGCGACTAACTTAGGAAAGTAAATATGAATAAAGAGAGGGTGAGTTTCTTTAAATTATAGGCAACCGGAGAGAGGGGGATTAAAACTCGTGAGTAGTAGTATGAGAATAAAGTATAAAAGAAGTAGGAGGACAGCTGCTTTGGCTATGTTAATTCTAACAATAAATGACTATCTGACCGTACTAATACTATTTGCAATAATAAATAAATAATCCAACTATCCAATCAAGTAACCATGCTGATACACAACTATTTACAATCTGTGTCTACTATTGAGCCGATCGTTAATTCATTATAGAATTAAGCAAATCGACTATTTGCCCGGCTTATGTAATTAGCTTGAAAACATAATGGCCAGTGTAATGTCAGTCGTTGGAATTAAGCTTAAACATTTAATAAATCTTTTTAGAGCGATATGAACATATTTTCATTCTGTATTTCGGCTGATATTTTAAATTTTAGCAGAGCGATCAATGAACGGGTGATAATCATTTTTTCTATTCGCCCGGTATTTGCTTACACAGATAAAAATAGATATACTTTCTTTTTAAAATGCACGCAAAATCAGTGTCTGTGGGTGATTTTAATAATTTAATCACAAGATTCGTTCTACGAATGAATTTTCTGAATTGCAAAAAAAAAAAAGTGGGGGGCAGCCCATAAATCTTAAATAATTTTTTTTACGTTTTTTGTTTCACTGGACTTTGTCAAGGTTAATAATGGTGGGAACAGCTTGAGATTTTTCAGTTATGCAATACGACTACACTACACAAATTGCAAGTGAGGAGTTGTGCAATTTTAAACGATTACATTTGTTTTAATAATAAATAAATTTAAATATTGATCTTAAAATTTTAAATTATTCTATACTAACAGCTATAATCTTCCCATGGTCAATTTTCTACAGTTGGCTTCAAAATAGGGTTAAATAATGGAAGAGTCACGTGCCCCCCTCCCCATCTATGATACGTGGGGGCTTTCCACTCTACTACATCTCAAATTTCATAAGGTCATATTCATATATAAAATATAGATTCTATTCCAACGTAATTATACACAATAATGGATCATATGCAATATAGGTGAACAATTCAACTAGAAAAATTGAAAATAAATACAATGTATCTAAAAATACAAATTGGAGACATGTCATAATAGATAATTCCATCTTAATAAAATCAACAATGTTTTCTGATAATTTTTAATATCAACTTGAAATTTTTCTTGTTAAAAAGTTGAATAATTTTAACACGTTCAACATTATGGATAAAAAAAATAGTGAATTTTATATAGTGTTTTTTCGAAACTTAGCACAAGCAAAACAAATTCACGGATTTGTACCAAAAAAGAACCCAGAATGACAACAATATCCGCAAAAATTATTCATCCTCTAATAGCCAGTTGTGCTTAGTTTAATTTGTAATGTATATAGATGTAGGTAGGAAAAAGCAAATGTTGATAAGGTAGCAAGAGTCAGAAAGCACTATCCTCCCCTCCTCCCAGTTAGGGGGGTTGGGAGTGGTATGCAGTGGGCTCTAGGGTTAGAGTTTGTCTAAAATATGTAGTACAGTGTAACCCGGATATAAGAGAGTTGTCGGGACTGGAGAAGAAGTCTCTTATATCCGGGTTTCTCTTATATCCGGGTTTGGTCTATTTTATATACATTAACACAGGCTCTAATTTGGGACCAGAGAAAATCTCTTATATCCGGGTTTCTCTTATATCCGGGTTACACTGTATCATTTTCCCATATACAGTGTAACCCGGATATAAGAGAGTTGTCGGGACCGGAGAAGAAGTCTCTTATATCCGGGTTTGGTCTATTATATATACATTAACACAGGCTCTAATTTGGGACCAGAGAAAATCTCTCTTATATCCGGGTTTCTCTTATATCTGGGTCTCTTATATCCGGGTTACACTGTAGTATAACTGAAAAGTGCTAACACTTTTTACTGTCTGAGTTGTAAATTAAAGTAATGTTGTTATTTGGTTGGTTGTTATTTAATGCCAAAAACTAAATATTTTGTATATGCAGTTTTATTTTTTATTTTGGAAACAATAATAGTTTTAGTAATATAAGTCTTACAGCTGGAGGGAAAAGAGGTGAATTCATACCTTTTCCAAGGGTATTTGTGTGTAACTGAATATAACAAACCCAACAGGAATTGGAACTTGGCTCTCCAAATAACAATTCCAAAACATTATCCATTAAACCATTTGCACACCCACGCTTACATCATCTGCTATTCCCAAGTGGTCACTAGGTAATGACCAGACACAGCATTGCTTAACTTTGGTGATCATACGGTATGTTGTTAGGGGGAGAGTGGTTTGTTCAAGTAAGGTTCACTCAACCACTCTCTTCTTCATCAGACATAATGACATGTCAGAAGCAAGACCTTTTTCTCTAAGATTTGGCGATAAGACAAAGTACAAAGCTATAAATCAAGAGCTGAATGTAAGCAAAAAATGTTTGAATGTTGATTTCTGGCTCAGAAAAAAAGTCACCAAAAAAATAAGTTGCTAGGAAATTTGTCCCAGCTTTCCCGCATCAAAGAGTTGAGGTTAAAAATAGGGTTGAGGTTTAAAAATTTGTGAAAAAACGCAAGTAAAACTGGAAGATTAGAGTGGACAAACTCTTTCTTTTAGGCGTGTACGAATAAAGAAAAAACTCCTGCTTGGTGAGTAACAACAAAAGAAGAAAGTGTTTATTTACAACATATACAGAAAAAAAAGGTAATGGGATAAAAGGACAATTAGGAGAGAAAGAAAAGGAAAAAGAGAAAATGTTCTTAACTTAAAAAGGCTTGCTCAAAATATTTCTTTGAGCGCCTAAAGAGTTCTTTAAGCGATTATGTTATTGTTAAAGTTCTGATAGATACACTCACAGTTCTTGTAGAGTAGGAAATTTGTTCGCAGATGAAGGAATCCTGCAACTGAGTGAGTTTTTAGAAGTCCAGTGGGCTCGTCAGAAGGAGTGGTGAAGGGATGCAGCTTTGGATTGGTCTTGAATAGTGAACCAACGTTCATTTTTGACAGCCCTTTTTCTTCTTTGGTGAAAGAGGTGCTGGAGCTTCCTAATGTCAACCTCACAGATGGTGGGCAGAAATCTCACTGTCAAAATAGGCAAGATTCTCCAAATTTATGGAGCTTTGGTAGGCTCTGATGGATCGGGGACTTTTCCCTCCAAAATCGTTGTACAAATTTCCTAGTCCCTCTATTGGTCAGAAAACACATTCTTATCTCTGATAAGAATCAGGGCTCTAGGAGCCGGTTTCAAAGGTACTGAAAACAGGTTGAAGTGAAGAAGCTGTGAGGTTTCTCCCAGACTTTATGGCACCATGGAAAGAATAATGGTGGTGGAATTCCTTTTTATTTTCCAGCTCTCTCCTTAGCCAGAAAATATATTTTTATCTCTGATAAGAATCAAGACTTTGGGAGCCGGTTTTGAAATTAAAAAGATTCCAACAAAGTACCTTATTGGATGCCCCCAGGTTTTGGCATGGAATATTTAGGAAAAAAAATGCACACATCACAACCAAAAAAATCAAAATTATAACCTTACTGTTATGTGACTTTCTCACTAACCATGAAGATACACTTACAGTATTAGCACAAATTATGCTACTGGTACTTTTTTTAAATAGAAATAGGGTAAGGTTTAATTACCAGGGCATTTTTTGGAAAAGAAAAATTTTAGTACATTTCATCATGCATCTATTGAAAATTGTTTTAGTTGTTTTTCGGGGAGCAATATCTGCATATACAGTAAATTCATAATAGCTACAAAGAAATCTACTGGTATCAGTGAACACTGGTATACATGGTAATAGACAAAAACCAGAAATATGGTACTTGTTGGTAAATGCAGAAAAGCAAATTCCAGTACCTATACATCTATAAAAACACACTCAAAGCAAACAGCAATGTACCAGTCAAAGCAAATATTTCAGTAAAATCTAATATTTCTACAAAACAAACGGCAAAACATTGTGCAATTCCATAAATTTCTTAATTTCCTGGGTGAATTTTTTAAGGGATATTTTTATTGATATCATATTTGTTCACTTCAATGATTCCTAGTTTCAGAGCTAAGCTCTGTGCGTGCACTGATCCCTGGTGAACCCACTTTTTCGTGGTCTTCATGTCCCATTCATACATGATACTGCTGTAATGGATGCAGAGATGATCCCTGGTGAACCCCACTTTTTCATGGCCTTCATGTCCCATTCATACATGATACTGCTGTAATGGATGCAGAGATGATCCCTGGTGAACCCCACTTTTTCGTGGCCTTCATGTCCCATTCATACATGATACTGCTGTAATGGATGCAGAGATGATCCCTGGTGAACCCCACTTTTCGTTTCATGTCCCATTCATGATCCCAATGGATGCATGATCATGAACCCCACTTTTTCGCCTTCATGTCCCATTCATGGATGGATGCAGAGATGATCCCTGGTGAACCCCACTTTTTCGTGGCCTTCATGTCCCATTCATACATGATACTGCTGTAATGGATGCAGAGATGATCCCTGGTGAACCCCACTTTTTCGTGGCTGTCCCAATGATACTGCTGTAATGGATGCAGAGATGATCCCTGGTGAACCCCACTTTTTCGTGGCCTTCATGTCCCATTCATACATGATACTGCTGTAATGGATGCAGAGATGATCCCTGGTGAACCCCACTTTTTCGTGGCCTTCATGTCCCATTCATACATGATACTGCTGTAATGGATGCAGAGATGATCCCTTGAACCCCATTTTTCGTCCCATTCCCATTCATACATGATACTGCTGTAATGGATGCAGAGAAATTTTTGGGTGCATCATTTTGGAAAACGTCTATGTCCAATAGACAGGCAAATACGGTAGTCATTTATTTAATTTAAAAGTAAGCAATATATTTAATAAAATAAATAATTTTAATTCATTTACTTTATAGTTAAAAAATAATATTTTTAATTTACAAAATACTATTTTTTAATTTATAATTACAAAGCAATTTATAGTAAATCAAGTAACTGGGCAGGCACAGCTATTCTGGATGTGAGAGTAGAAAAAATGTCATACAGAAAAATATCTGTCTATATCTCTGAGATGAGGTATTATGATTATCCTCAAGGATACATGGCACAGTGGATAAAGGCATTAATTAGATCCAGTGACAGGACCCAAAGAGTGTGAGTTCAATACCTGGTTAAGGTGGTGGAGAACTTGGAGAGGCGAATTAACAGGAGATAACTGATAACTGACATCCAATAAACATGACACGTGGAATTAGAACAGTCTACCCCAGCGAGCAAAATAAAGGGTTCAGTTTGACATTCCAACCGCCTGAAGAAAGACAGAGCATACAACGGCCGAAACATTGTGATAAATATGGCATCAAAGATGAGGACAATAGTCCGAATAATGTAAATAGTGTACATAATACCTCATTTCAGAAATATAGACAGACACTGGTATTATGATTATTTACATTATTCAGACTGTTATCCCCATCTTCATTGCCCAGTGGATAAAGACGTTGGTTAGATCCAGTGACTAAACCCAAAGAGTTGTCAGTTCAATACCAGGCCACAGCAGCTGTAAACCAAAAAACTTGGAGAGTTGAGTTAAAAGGAAATAACTGAGATATCCTGTAGAGACACGGCATGTGAAACTAGAACAGTTTACCCTGGTGGATGAAATAAAGGGTTTAGTCGTAATGTCAATCGACATCTCCAGTCGCCTTGATCTATCCACTAACCCTTCTCCTCATCCTTTCTTCTATCACTCCTATCTGATCTTGCTCCAAATTTTCTGTAACCCCTTGCATCCTAGTGGCTTCATGCCTTGCTTGGGGTGAAATGCTTAAAAAAAAAAAAAAGTTTGAAATTCCAATTATCGGAAGAAGGCTTGAGTGTACAACAGCTGAGAACATGGCAATGAAGATGAGGATAACAGTCCAAATAATAAAAATAATGTAAAGAAAAAATACAGTACTAAAATTTTTTGGCCCCATCCCACAGCCAAAACATGGCAAACCTCTAGTTGCTCTGTCACCAATTCCATAGAAAGTGTTAAGAAAAAGTACATTTCTTAGTTCCAACAGTTCTACCCTTCATGGTTAAGACTTGCCATACCATGCATATTATAGCAAACTACCCTCATTCCCTTTTTATTCCATTAGTGAGATGTAAGTTCCACTCAAAAAGCTTTCAAAGAACTGCTGCTTTGTGGAACTGACTCCCAAGAGGATTCTTCTCCAATCACTACAATCTTAACTGTTCAAGTCTAGGGTTAACTGTTATCCTCTCTATATATTCCCATGAACAAGATAAAAAGGCTTTGAGACAAATCCCCAAGAAACACCAGCTAATGCCAATACCTTGAACAACAAACCAACAGTGAGAAGCTCTCATAACAATTCTCTTCAGCCTCAAATGTTGTGAAGATTTTATTATATCAGGCTACTGCCAACTGACTGGTTCCATTTTAAAAACAGAACACTTTAATATCTTTTCTTTTTTTCTTTTTCTTCTCACATGAATGTTTTGGATGTTGTGCTGAAGCAGTCAAAATATGACAGCATCAGTTGCAACCTAATCAGCAGCCAAGGTTATGTTTAAATTTACAGCAGAATGTCCTGGATAAAAGCTCTGGTCTGTGAATTTGGTGACTTGCGGTCGTGAGTTCAATCCCTGGATTGGGCAATGTGTGCTTGCATTCAGTGGAAATGGGCGAGCAATAACTGAACAATACTAAATAAGAGAACTAGACAATATCCTTAGATATAAGCAGTAGAAGGAGAATAGTCTACTCTTGTAGATTAAATAAAGTGTTCAGTTTGGAATTCCCTGTAGGTTACCTGAGAAAGGCCAGAGGACACAATGGTCAAGACATTGTGATAACAACAACAAAGATGAGGACAGTAGTCCAAATATAAATACTTTAAATAATATACAGGTCTAAAATGGAATACTGCTGTTATATTTGGGCAAGAGCTGTCCAGTCCTCACTTTCTAGAGCCAAAAAGTGTCTCCACTTCTCACTACCCTATCGTAGAAAGTGCTCAGATAAACTACATTTTCTAGTTCCACCAATTCTAGCCTTCACAGCTGGGACCTGTCATGCTATGTACATTGTAGTGAAACATCCTTATTCCATCCGTATTCCATTGGTGAGAAGTAAGTTCCACTGAAGCAGCTTATCCCCACGAACCACTGCACTGCTCTGTGGAACTGAGTCCCAAGATGTTTTCACAATCACTACAATCCTAACCTGTTAGAGGTTTGGTTTTTGTTTGTTTTTTCAGGGGTTTTTTATGGCATATCAACCTGAATGGGTTATTTAATGCGGACAAGATTTTTAGGATAACTTATGTATTCTTTGGTTTAGATTGGTTTGGTTTATTTTGTTTTACGATATATCAACCTCAATGGTTTATTTAATGTGGACAAGATTTTTAGGATAACTTCATATGAATAGAATATATATTCTTTGGTTTAGATTGGTTTGGTTTATTTTGTTTTATGACATATCAACCTCAATGGGTTATTTAATGTGGACAAGATTTTTAGGATAACTTTATATGAATAGAATATGTATTCTTTGTGAGATATCAGTTTGTAGATCAGGTTTCATTGATATATTTTTGTAAAGAGGGCTTTTGTTGAGAGTTTTTTTGATGGTAATATTTTTTTCAAAAAATGTATTGCTGGTAATAATTTTTCCAAAAATGTATTGCTGGTACTATTTTTTATCTTTTTTTAAAATGTATTGATGGTAATAATTTTCCAAAAATGTATTGCTGGTAATAATTTTTTTAAAAATGTATTTAGGGTAACATTTTTTTTTTTTGGAAAAGTATTGCTGGTAATTTTTTTCAAAAAATGTATTGCTTGTATTTTTACTATAAAAACCTATTTTTACACTTTCATAGTGTTTTGACCGCAGTTTGGGTTTAAGTATTTGACCATAGCTGGGACTCTAACAAGTGCTACCACCCTGGTTAAGGATATACCTAGGAACAACAGCAATTAAGAGGTGGTTCCACACTCCTCAAAACCTTCTGATCAGAGGCCTTGATGCCGGATGTAGTTTATCATCCTACCCAGGACACTAACCTGATCAAATCTAGGGTTAACTGTTATCTTCCCTACTTATCTGCTTCAAATGCCTACCATGCTTTGTACAGAGTGAACCTCACTATAATAAAAGAAAAGAGTCTTGAAATCATCAGACAATGCACACCCAGAACATAACATTCAAATAAATAGTTATTACTCAACCTGTTTCCATTGAGTCTAAGTCTGTACTGCTTGGCTTAGGGATTGAACTCACATTTACAATGCTACTAAATACACCAGTCAATACTTCATTCTTGACTTTTTGTTTAATTTTTATGTTTTTCTTATTTCTTTGCTTTTTCTTTTTAGCTGTTTGTGATGTATTAGTAAATACAGAGTTATTTCCCTTGTAATTATTTATGGTAACCATCTCTATCTATAAAAGGCAGGATGTGTGTGTGTGTGTGTGTGTGTGTGTGTGTGTGTGTGCGTGTGTGTGTGTGTGTGATGAATGCACGGCCGCAATTTTCCAAAATTTACATGCACATGCTCCAAGTTAGCGGGAAGGCCAAGGCTGGCTTTGCATTTCCCAACTCCCATTGATAGTGGAAATAATCGATTTTTTCATACTTCTACGGCAGTTTTCATGTAGTTTGCGGCCATTTTGTACTGGCCAGAGTGAGAGCCTATAGCTGGCTGCTACAAATAGGCAGGAAGATTCTATTGGCCAGCATGAGAGCCAACAGCTGACTGACACAAATGCTAACTAGCATACTAGCATGCAAAAAAAATCGATAGCTGCATTCGTCACAAGTGGGAAAAATTTAAATCTGCATGACACTATATTCCAATTGGCTCATTTGCTTGCTTAAACTCAACGTTGATTCTGATTCCGCAGAACTGGGTTGGGTGTGAAAAAGTATTTGTTGTTAACATTCTCTTTTCATTCGGTTTTTCCAGTTATGAGTCCTTTTTTAAAACTGATCGTTTTGTGTTCATTTTGTTTAGTTCTTTTTTCATAACAGATTTAATGTTTAGTATAGAGCTTAGAAAAAATTCGCAGTGTGATATAGGCAAGAAGTAAGGCATGTAGCAACATCAGCACGGCAAAGGGCACTCTTTTAAAGGCAAGGAAGGGCAAAAATATTTTAAGTCAAGTGATAGCGATTGCTGTATAAGTCATATGATTTTTGAATCAAGCATGGGCAACGCCGGGCCATGCTGCTAGTATTCCAATAAAGTGTAGTGTCTCTGGCTACTATCAGTCAGAGTTAGTCATGCCATTGGTTGCTACAGATAAGCACACAATACATTTTGTCTTGTCAATCATTTTTACCCATAGTAGTCCAGCATGGCACGATATTAACAGGACATATATCACTGCTTAAGCCACATTTATAAGGCAAGATTAGACTGAGCAGCCAGGTTTAGGTTGAAATTTATAAAATCTTTCTCTTAAAACAATTTTTCAGGAAAATAAGTTTCTCAACTCCAGTAGCTGTTATTCCTCTTTCAAGTACTGATGGGGGTTTCCTTTCTAACCTTTTGTTTGAAGAAGTGTGGAATGTCAAAATGTTGATCATGTCATTATATGTGCTATCCATTTTAATTGTTGCTGGTGTTGAAAGTTATCAAGTGATGTGTTTTCTGTTATCTGGTACAGTTCTTTGAGATTCTGCAGCCCACAAGATTCACTAAAACTCACAGGCTTCACTCACTCAATGCCATTCTTAACCCTAGGACACTAACCATCAATTAAAGTTACACCACTATTAATCATGGGTATATCATACCTGATTTTGAAAATACCAAAAATATATTAAATATAAATATTTATTTGAAATATTTTACATGCAGGTATTTCAAACTTTGTACTTTGAGTTAACATTAATAGGAACTGAAAAACATATTATTTAGGTAAGAAAATCAGGTACTGAAAATTGTAATTAAAAATAGGAAAATTTGCACTGGGTATATTATACTCATGGTTAGTGTTCTAGGGTTAAAAATTGATCTTAGAAAGCAGTTTATGACAGTTTAGATATTTCTGAATGGTTGCATCCATATGAAAATCTGAATCAGACAAGGCTATTTAAAAATATGACTTGATTTTTTATGTTAATGTTTTGGTTTTGTAGCAACTTGCGGTGTTGGATGAAACTACCTCCAGCATAGTCTATAATATGTTTAATTTCCTTTTCTCCTATACTAAATTTGTTATAACTGATCCATATGCTAAGGTATTTGAAGTGTTTAGTATTTACTAATTTCACATCTTGAATTTTTATGATGGATTCAGGCTATACACCATTACTGCATTCATTTCAATTCCAGATCTTAGTTCGTGTTTTGGAAAGGTTTATCTTGAGTCTATTGTAGGATGTAATAAGAATGGACCCTTTGTAGATGTCTGTTTATTAATATGACCACACGATTTATATTTAATATAAAATATCACAAAATATGAAACACAAGAAGGAATAAAAACGGCTTTTATAACATCAACATTTATATCTATTTTTGTGTAATGATGTACATGCGTAGAGGTTATTATTTTAGTGGTGTTATGTCTCTTTGATTTAATATTTTTATCTGAGCTCACAAAAGTTGAATGAATTATGAACCTGAAAAATGCTGAATAAACTGTAGCTTTAGAAAAGTATTTCAAAGAGAAAAGTTCTTGTTGCTTGTTTGGAAATGCTTCGTATGTTTGTAATGTAGTTTGGAAAATTTTGTACATACGTGCATGTGTGAATATGCTTTTAATGTCTGACCGCACATGGTCGAGACGGAAATCCTTTTACAACTACATCTTGTAGCAAGAAGAGAAAGAGAGAGAGAGCAGCAAGCTCGTGTCTGCTATTTATAATTAATGTAATGATGTGACAGGATCATGGAAATTTGGTGGAAAATCTTGACTATGGTGAAAAAATATTTGTATGTGAGTGGATTGCAACACCCACTTGTTTGTTTATTGACCAATTAGAAGCTGTTATTTCCTGAAAATATTTACTAAGCCCGAGTTGGCTCTCTGATCCACTTTTTGCACAAAATTGTACAAAATTCAACATTGATAAGAAAGTGGTAGCAGGATGCTAAAAGCCCCATTTCTTGGAATGCTTGATAGAGGATGCTAATTTTCTGTTCAATATAATTCTTATCCCAACTATGAATACCTATTTTATCAACATAGCTCCTGTCATCATCAATACTTTGGCATTAGAAAGGAAAGCATGTTCACTGTCTTCTATTAGTAGATTGATTTGAGAGGTAGTATTGAATGATTAAAAGAACAGTGCTTATCACTTCACATCTGTGCTTGTAAATGTGCCAGTCTATTTAATCTTTTCTTAGAATAAGAAAATATTAAATAGACCGGAGCTCTCATTTCCTTCTTGTCATACTCCTGATAAGGTTTGAAATGTTTCCATATTGGGGTCCTCAATAGACATGTAGGATATAGTTTTATTTAGTCAAATTTGAGTACAGTTGCTGATAAAAGTAATCTCCTAAGTTGTAAGGAATTACAAAAATACAAGATAATGATATAAAGGTAATGTTATTATCAGTATTCTAATCATGATCATTATTATTAGGTACTAGTTGAGTTATTACACCAGTAGGGTCTTATACCACTTCCTGATGATCAAGTGACACCAAGTTTCCTGAATTCTCAAGTATTCTCATTAGTATTGATGTTCATTATAATAATGCTGATATCTTTTCATTCTTCCTTGGATTTCTAATTATTACTATGAGGTGAACTTGGGGGAAATTCTACAGGTAATATCATCAGGTATATTTCTGCAACTACTTAAAGGTTATGATATGCAGAGTTAATAGAAGTTTATAAGAAATATTAAGAAATTGTGAGTAATTTCAAGAAATTTAGGGAAATACGAAGAAGAAAAGAAAGAAAGAATGAATAAATAAGTATACAATTTTGAGAAATATTAAGAAATTTAGGGAGATATTAAGAAAGAAAGAAAGAAAGAAAGAAAGATAGAATATGAATAAGTAAACAGTTGTGATAAATATTAAGAAAGAAAGAATAAACAAACAACCTTTGGAAATAATAACAAATTTAAGTAGAAAAAGAAATTAAGAAAAAAAAAGAAAAAGAATTATGAGCAATTTTAAGAAATTTAGGGAGATATTAAAAAAAAGAAATAAAGATTAAATAAATAAACAGTTGTGAGAAATATTAAGAAATTTAGGGAGATATTAAAAAATAGAATGAGGTATATAGTCCACCTTGCTGTTCACACGCATCTTCCATTGGTATTGCAGTGCTTGGATCCTATTGGTGAAGAAGCCTTCATATGATTGGTAAAAAAAAGTCATCAACAGCACATATGATGTCATCATCACTGTGATACTAGTTTCCAGCCAAGTGTTTTTTCCTGTTGGGGAACAGATAATAGTCAGAGGGAGACACTCAGGAGAATAGGGAGGGTGATCAACCAGTTCAAAACCACACTCACACACAACAGCCATTAGATGCTGGAACATTATCCCCCTGGAACAAGATCTCTTTCATTAATTTGTTCTTGTTAACCTTTCATAACTGCCTCAGCAAGTTGGCATAGTACTCTCACTTGGTAGTGTGGCCCTTTTGAAATCTGCGCATCAACTTTTTTGTGTTGTCAACGAATACTGGTTGTCACTTTCATAATGCTCATTGTAGTAGACACTTTGTAATTGCAGATACAACTATAGTATGCCGTTGAACAATAATGGCGTTAGACGCCTTCAAATAACTCATACTAATACTTGCTTGATAATACTCACTCAACAAGTAACCACCATATTGATCCAAATAGAGAATAGTGTAGAGAAGAGAATAGAGAATAGCAGTCTGTATAATAATAAAGGATAGAAGAAAAATATCAATCAATTAGACATCATGCTACCTTCCATATATGCATTTCCTCTACGGTCATGTGGTCTACTTAATTCAATAATGGGATCCCCTGTGTTTGCTCACTGGCAATCTATGTTCAAACTCAAGTGTCAGCAGCAATACTTTATTCCTATATAGCAAACTTCCCTGTAGATAAAATGACCTTGGCCTTCTTTGAAGCAGGTGGGGAGGAGTGTTTCCACTGCATGGATTGTCTCTGGCTCAAAGTGATGAACTCCACACTCATCTTAATATATGTGTTCAGGACAGATACATTAAGGGGGAGATGTATCATACCACATTATTCCCTGCCTTATTCTTACAAAGAGAAGAAGTCCCTGAATCGAGCAGGCATCCTTTGTTGTCTGTGAGACCGTGCCAGATTGCCCTGAGCATGATGATGTTCTTCCTCTTTCTTGCTAGAAATGGATTTAATCCTGCTGCGTTTTCGTAATTATTCTATAAGTGGCTTGCTTATCCATGAGTATTGGTAGGTAGGTGGGCTTTCTTCTGTGAAACCTGTTCATCGCCACTTGAGGGACCAGAGGTCAAGAGTTCCTTGTAATCTTCAAAAGGCAACCATGCTTCTGTTTCTTCATAGTCAGTTGAAGTATCATGAGGACAGCCCTTGCTTAGGTTTGTGGGTCCCAATTCATCCCCAATTCCTTTAGTGAGACTGTGTCTTCCTCTCCATCAGGGTAATGGACACATGCATACTGGGGGTTGGCATCTAGAAGCTCCACTTGATCCACCAGCAGCTCATTCTTATTCAGTCACATGTGTCTTTTTAGTAATATTACTCCTGGTTTCAAGAGCCAAGATGGTAGGACGCTCCTGTCAAACTTCTAGGAAATGGGAGGAATCATTCATGGGGTGTTGCATTAGTGGCGGTGCATAGCAGCATTCTAATTGCATGCAGGGCCTCTGGGAGTAGTGGTTCCCAATTCTCTAAAGCTACCCCTTTATCAGCAGCTGCTAATTCAATAGTTTTCCAAATTATTCTATTTTATCTCTTGCACTGGCCATTACCTTGAGGGTTATATGGAGTTGTTCTACTTACGGCTACTCCTTGCTCCTGTAGGAATCACCATATGTGTTTGGACATAAAAGCCCCTCTGAATGGATATATGTGGGTAGACTGAAGATAGCAAAAACTGATTAAGACTGTTGTAAAAGACACATCAGGGCAGGATATTGTGAAAGGAAACTGAATATTTATCAGTTATTGCCAGCATATATTTGTTAGGAGTTTTTGATGGAAGTGGTCCTTTAAAATCTAATGGAACTCTTTCTAAGGTCTGCATCGCTTTTATAACCTTCCTGGTGTTAGGATGGTAAAACCTAGGTTTATTTTCAGTGTAAGTCTTACACAATTTGGTGGTTTCTTTCACATTCGCTACCAGGGTGGTACATTACATCAAACGAGTAACATGATTTGGCTACCTTCTCATTTTTACTTTTGCTTGTTGTTTTCAGGTTAAACATGAATGAGACTGATTTTTGGTCTGTAATTAGTTTAAAATGTTTCTTGATCAAATAATGTCTCCATTTTCTCACTGAATCGACAATAGCATAGGCTTCTTTCTCTATTGTAAAATACCTGCAGTCTGATTTGGATAGGGTTCTGGAGAAAAAGTCTATAGGCCTCTCTGACAGTCTTAAAGAGGTAGCTATGGTGCATTCTGAGACATCTGTCTCTACTACCAGAGGTAGTGTATGATTGGGCATAATGATGGCTGCTTTTGCTATGCCCCTCTTTAACTTCTAAAATACTTTCTCTGCTCTAGGAGATAACGGGAAGTTTAATACTGTTGTTAGAGGGTGGATTTTGGTAGAGTTTGCCACTGGCCTTGAAAGCCATATAGGGATTATTGCTGGATCTTATAGCTACCTGATGGTAGGCACTTTTATGGTCCAGAGTCTTAAATAGATTGTTTTTGGCTATTTTCTCTATCATATCATCTATTCTTGGAAAAGGGTAGGCATCCAACAAAGTAAACCAATTTACTGCTTGGAAATCATCAATTACCATTCACTTTTTTCTGTTCTCAGAGAAAACTATAATGGGCTCTCTACAGCAAATAGCTGGGTTTGATTATTCTTTCTTTCAACATATGAGTAACTTTGGTTTGGATAAATAATTTATTCTCCTCCGTGTTTTGCCTAGATTTAGTAGCTACTGGTTTACAGCCTAGTATTAAAATGTTAAAGAGATCTAGGTATGGCATTCTCATAGTTGCTAGGCCACAGACTTTAAAGAGTGGCATAGGGCCTCTGAAAGGGTATTTCTACTAATGAGTGTTGGTGTAAGAAGTTGTGCCCTAATATTAGGTTGTAACATAGATCTTTCATTAGTAGACATCTTACTCCTTGGTATAGAGCACCGTTTACTTGTAGATTAACTAAACAGTATTTGTATGGAAAGAGATGAGCTAGCTATTGCCACTTAGGCATGGGTAAATTTTCCACAAATTTACTTTCACAATGCTTCCATTAAGGAACTATTTTGTGCTCCCCATATTAAATTGTAGTAGAATTGTTCAAGGCAATATTTATTGCCTATCAGTAAGCTTTAATAAACTTGGTATTTACAGAGCAGGGTGTGACACAAGGCTGGTTTAATGTGGGTCTTCTCAAGACCATAGGCCTGGGCAAAAATTCACTGTAGTTGGGTAGCTGTCTACCTCCCCAGACAAGACTCTGCCCTTCGACATAGCCTCATCTGGGTTCCTCTTTGCCTCCAGGCAGAGAGGTTGACAAGTATAGCCAGGCAGTGGACTGCCTATCTCCTATGAGTTTTAATAAACTCTGCATATCAGCAGAGTTCTGAATATATGTGTTCAGGACAGATCCAGTAATGGAGGAGATGGATCATACCACAGGAAATGTTCAAGGAAACCAAACTGTCTCAAACAATGTCAGGTTTTTCCATGATGGGATCAAACTGGTGTCAGAAAATGTGACACCCACCAAGCAGGAAACTTCATCATGCCAAGTTAATTGTGCAGAATATTCTCAACTTGACAGGATTGCTAACAGCATTGACTATTTCATTTATAGTCAATCACTTGTCATCCATCACTATGTGGTGAACACAATCAATGTTTTCCTTGGTAGTGGCAGTTGCAGGATTTCCAGACCTATCTTCAAGACTACCCCTTCCACTCCTAAATTCAGTTGCCCACTTTTGCACTGTTGACAAAGCTGGAGTATCATCCCCTAATGTAGAAACCATGAATTTCCTTGGGAGCTAAACCCTTTTCGGCAGGTACATGATAACACCATGATGCCAAATTTTGTCCATTTTCAAGAGAAGTCACTACTAGTTACCTTTGAAGTCTTCTTTGAACCATCAGATGTCAGTTTACCTGGAAAAAAAAACAATGATAAGAAGAGTTGAAATTAATGCATGCAAGATTTCACAGTTCTAGCATCATTCTTTCATAGTCAGCCTATGAACTTTACAGCCCCCACCCTCTTACACTAGAACAAAATAAATCATTGTTTTTGTATTGCATTAGTGCAATCAGATTTTTCACATTGTTTTCTTCACTTTAGTCATGGACATATCATTTAAAATTCTGCATCTTCTTTTTGAGTGTTCTTTGAAGTTTCTGATTACCTTTATAATTTTGTTTTGTTAGCAGAAAAGAAAAGATTGCTGAAATTCTATATAATATCAATCAACCTATATGGTAGTAAATGCTGGACAATTTCCTCTCAATTAAAGAGAAGACATGAGGCAACAGATATGTGATTTTACAGAAGGAGGCTGAGAATACCATGGACTGAACATGTGAACAATAAGGAAGTTTCAAGAAAAAAGACACTTAAAATAAAAGAGTGCTGACCTGCTATGTAATATCAATTATCATATATGGCAGAGAATACTGGACAATTTCCTCTCAGATGAAGAGAAGACTTAGGCAACAGAGATGTGATTCTACAGAAGGAGGCTGAGAATACCATGGACTGAACATGTGAACAATAAGAAAGTTATAAGGAAAATGGAAGCAAAAAGGACATTTATACATAAAATTAGAGAGACAGTTAAAATTTTCTGGAAGACATAATGAGAAAAGAAGGCCTGGAAACTTTGACACTTACAGGGCATACTGAAGGCAAGAGAGACAGAGGGAAATATTTTTTAATAAGTTTGTGTAAATGGATAGCAGAACAGGGACTGGGAGGGATAGTATTCCTTAGAGTTACAAATGATAGAAAGTTGTGGATAGCTATGTTTACCTACATCTTGAAGAAACATCGTACATGAAAAGACCAAAGAAAAGTTGACTAAACATGATCTTCTTCTTCAGCTATTGCAGAGCTGAAGCCATCTGCAACATGAACAATGATTGGGAGTGAGAGTCAGATTCAGAACAAAATGTGCTTTGAGGTTTCCAAACAATTGCTTCTGGTGAATGGGATCTTCAACATGAGCCAGGTTGGGTTTGCTGATGGTCATTCAGCAATGGAAAATTAAGAGCAGCCATAGTGGCTTATTGGAAGGCAAACAGGCAAACTTGGACATTCATGCCACAAAAAAACACTGGCAAAAAGACGGCTTTCCATCGACACCACTCCTCAGCAATATTTATTGTTTTAAAAAGTAATGATTAAAATTGTAATAAAACTGAAACATACGAAAGTGAATTTATACACTCTCCTTGCTCTTGAGAATTGACAACAAAAATAATAAACACTATTTATTAGATTGTCTATTGGAATTATTGGCAAAACATCAGTGAATTGCCAACTGATTTGAACTTTATAAAAGGGTAAATAATAAGGATTTCCTTATAGTTGGTTCACATATTTTAGTAAATGTTTATAAATTTATGAATAAAAAATTGTTTTCATATTTATTTCTTTATAAATTGGTAAATGATAGATATTGCATTAGTTTTTATACAATTGTATTAATTTTTTAGAATGTTGTAAATATAAAATTATTCTTGTAAATAAACAATCTAATAAATAAATAGTGCTTAATATTTTTGTTGTAAATTCTCAAAGTGCAAAAACAAAAATGCATAAATTTACTTTCATCATATGGTTAGGTATTATTATAACTTTAATCATCCCTTCTTAATAATCATTACTGAAGAGCGAAGGTAGTTAAAATAATAGTGGTCCTTTTGACACTCCATATTTTTTGCTGGCATAGTTCAAGTTTGCTGACAAATACTTGGATATTAAAATACTAATCTTGGGAGTGACTCATGCAACATTTGGATGACATCTGGTACAAATTATTAAATTGGTAAAAATTCCTGAAGTTGGCACCCCTTTATTTGACGGATTATCAGCAGCTTGGACTAGCTGCAAGTATCACTCTTTTAAAAAACTGCACCTTTCTTGATCATGTCCATGCCACTGCTGAAAAGTGGTTTCTGTATGACAAGAAGAAATGTAACTTTCTTTGCATCAACAGAATCACTTATACATTGGTCCTGTCTGTGGGGCCAAGAATATGCAGTAGGGTAATTTCCCTTTCAAAAGGTGCCCACTTATCAGGTGTATGTCTGCAGACGTCAGTATGGACATTCAATGCTCACCAATAGAATCAAGTTTAAAAATTACCTACAGTCTCAAGGATAAACACATTCAATGTTTATCAATAGACACAAGTATGAGCATGATGAATATTCATGTATAGACCCAAGTAAAGGGTGTTCCAATAACTTGGACCAATTTTAAATGTGAATTATGTTTAAGCATCCAATTATTATTTTTTTTTTTTAGATTTAACAACTTTGGCAATTTCAACTATGGAAAGATTAACAATCAATGTGTTAAAATTATCGAAGCCTATTACGAAAATGGATATCCAAACAGAAATGCATTTTACGCACTTTGCAATTTTTTTTGGTCGACATAATCGACCAACCAAGAGTGCAAATGGAAAGGATGTAACATTATTGTGGGGAGGTTCAATTCCTTCATGCGATGACAAATAGAGGTGCCTGGATTTTCAGCCACATTCTCGTTTTTTAAAAAAGATTTTAACATTGAATCATCCAGATTCAACTATAAACTATTCCTTCTATTGTTCCTAAATAATGTTTCTCTTTTTTAATATTCTTTCAAACTCAGTAACCCATTATGTTTTAGTGGCTTTACTGCATTGCATGGAGTGATATAAAAAAAAAGATATTAGTGCTTCTATTATTTTTAATCTTTTTTTACATGTGAATAAGGCTATTATACTTGTATTTTTTACTCATTTAATTACACTCAGAAACCTACTAAACTTCATCCACAGCATACTAGTAGAAAATAAAAGTATATAAGTTTAAATGAGTAGAAAATACAAGTATAATAGCCTCATCCACATGTAAAAAAAGATAAAAAATAATGGAAGCCCTAATAATAAAAAAGGAAAAGCCAGCACTGAAAAACATTAACTATGAACAAGGCCACAATGTGCTGATCATGTTTGGAAAATTAAACATTCCTATAACTTCAGATGCATATATAAAAAAAAAACACACATTCATTTAAAAATAAAAGCTATCCTTGATGATGGCTAAAAGAATAGCTGAAACAGCTTGGATATGCAGAACTTTTGGACAGTTTTTACACACTTTGTGTTTAGAAAAGAAACATTTGTACACACACAAAAGAAATTAAATGAAAACCTTAATTTTTTTTTTTTTTTTTAAGTGTTTCACCCCAAGCAAGGTGGAAGCCACTAGCACCCAAGGGGTTACAGAGAGTTGAAGCGAGAGCAAAGAGGTGTGATAGAGAAAAAGATGAAGAGAAGGATAGGGGATAGATCAAGGCATCTGGAGATGTCGATTGACATTACATTTGAATAGTTGGAGATTATAGCTATCAGGGATACAGGAAAAGGGGAGGGAGTTCCACAGGTGAGAGGTGCAGGACATGAGGCTATTGGAGTAGAAGAGACAGTTGCATTTAACAGTTTCGACAGTGAAAGGGTGTGAGCGAGATGCCAGCCTAGTTGAACGCTTAAATTAATGAAGTCTGGGAACCAGCGAAAGCAGCTCATCGGAGCAGTTACCGTGAAAGTATTTGTAAAAAAGACAGAGGGAGGTGACGGCACGTCTGTGAGAGAGTGACTGCAGATGAGATGCCAGATCAAGGCCAATTACATTGCATATACGTCTCTGGATGTTATCAAGAAACTTGAGACAAACAGAAGGGGCACCAAACCATATATGGCAGCAATACTGCAGTATCTTGTCAGTTGTCTTTAATGAAACTTGTATAAAACAGGGATTGCTGTACAACAAGTATACACATACATATGTGTGTGTGTGGGTTTGTGTGTGTGTGTGTGTGTGTTTGTGTGTGCTCATTCCGTATGTTAGAAGCAGATTTACATATGTGCAATAACGTGATCAATAAAAGCAGGTGAAAGCATGCTAGAATAAAAAGCGATCATGTTGTTATTTGTGGAGTGCTTAGATGCAGAAACAACCCAATTGAAATGATTGTCAGGCGACACTTTGCTTGTTTGGCGGAAAGAATGTAGAGCACGCAGATTCCTGCTTAGAGAAATTTTCATTCATTGTTGCACTTGCACATTGGAGAATTTGCTTGCCTACTGGCAGGCACCTCACCACAAGTACGAGTCAGTGCAAAAATATATGAGGCTGTAAAAGAAATTGAAGAAATACTTGTTAGCAGTTGAAATGCTGCCATATGAGAGATTTTACATGCATGTATTTGAATACAATTATATTGCAACACAGACCATAGTGATAATTTAATGCTTTTATTTGATATATAGATACATAAATATATATATATATATATATATATATATATATAGAGAGAGAGAGAGAGAAAGAGTGAGAGAGAGAGAGATGGATGTATGGTGATAGAATTACAACATATCGCGCATAAAGTTCAGGTGTTAATGAAATAGTGCTCAATGTAATGAAACAGAGCAAAAATATATATATATTAATATATATATATATATATATATATATATATATATATATATATTCATAAATATGCATATTATCTCACATCTCATGCACAATGCAATATATATATATATATATATAGAGAGAGAGAGAGATGGATGTATGGTGATAGAATTATAACATATTGCACATAAAGTGCAGGTGTTAATGAAATAGTGCTCAATGTAATAAAACAGAGCAAATATATATATATATATATATATATATATATATATATATATATATATATATATATTATAAATTAATTGATTTAAAATATGTTTTTTTTAGCTACACAGTTCCAACCATGTTTCAAAAATAGAAGCTAAAAACCCCAAATTTAATTTTGCAATTAAATTAAAGCATTAGTTCCATTTCATCTTCAAGCGAATTTTGGAGTAACTTTTTTTTTTTAACACGGATTTTATATCTTACTGTTTCTTTCTTTTTATATATATATATATATATATATATATATATATATATATATTAAATATATATATATATATATATATATATATATATATATATATATATATATATATAAATATAATAAAAACGCTTAAACACTAATATTCCATGGTCATAATTTATTCCATTGAAATTGTAAATATGATCCAATCCCTCAGACCTACAAATACAAAAAGAAAACAGGAAAAACAACTCCGGGAGAAAAAAAATAAAATTTAGTGAGAGTGTATATATGAGAGTCTGGGATGAATGTTAGCGTAAATGAAAGCTATAGGGAGGGGTAACAGACGAGAGAAGAAAGTATGTATGTATGTAAGTATATACATTTATATATTTTAGATATATGATTGCATATGTATATGTATATTTACCACTAATATTATCTATATATATATATTCATAAATATACATATTATCTCACATCACATGCACAATGCAATCTTCAGGTGCAGAATTCAAATGACTTTTATGGTTTTGGGTCCAAATATTGGTTTGGTTTATTTTGTTTTATGGCATATCACCCTCAATGGGTTATTTAATGCTGACAAAAATTTTTATTGCTGGTAATATTCTGTTTTGTCAAATATCTGTTTCTGGTAATATATTTCCTTCAAAATTGTATTGCTGGTAATAGTTAACTATTTGCCCATAGCTGGGACCCTAACAGGTGCTACCACCCTGGGTCAGGGTGGACCTGGGAACACCAGCAATTAAGAGGTGAGTCCAAATATATCTGGCTATCAAGATACTGATGTGGTGATACTTAATGTTATTGTTTTTTAATACTGAACCTTAAAAAATAGTAAATTTGAGAAAATTTAAAATTTGGCCATTATATTTTCTTTATCCACCATTTTTTTTCTTTTCCCATTTTATTACATTTTATTTTCTTAATTATGATTTTCTACTCACATTCTCTTTTCACCTACTTATTTTTGTTAACTTTACTATTTTTAAGGTTCAATATTAAAAACCTGTAACTTTAAGTATCACCACATCAGCGTCATGATAGCCAGATATATTTTGATTCAAATCGTAAAATGGTCATTTTTAATTCTGCACCCAAAGATTGCGTCATGAATGAAACAGCTGTGCTAGAGATGTGAGATAATATGTATATCTATTAATATATATATATATATATATATATATATATATATATATATATATGTAGAGAGAGAGAGAGAGAGAGAGAGAGAGATGTAAATAGACTCAGATAGATAGATAGTTGTAAACAGGCTGAGATAGATAAATAGATAGATAGATAGATAGATAGATAGATAGATAAATAGATAGATAGATAGTTGTAAACAGGTTGAGATAGATAGATAGATAGATAGATAGATAGATAGATAGTTGTAAACAGGTTGAGATAGATAGATAGATAGATAGATATAAACAGGCTGAGATAGATAGATAGATAGTTGTAAATAGGTTGAGATAGATAGATAGATAGATAGATAGATAGATGTAAATAGACTCAGATAGATAGATAGTTGTAAACAGGCTGAGATAGATACATAGATAAATAGATCTAAACAAACAAAATGAAGACAGATATAAACAGACTGAGATGGACAGATGTGAACAAGTAGACAGATGTGAACAAACTAAAATAGATGAATAGATTCAAACAAACTGACACACAGATAGATAGATAGATAGATAGATACTCTGTAAATTTTTAAATGTGAATATATTGTAAAACAAGTTTTTTACTAAGTTTTGGTAATAATTTAATGCTTTTTATTTGATGCACATATGCATTGCAAATGATTTTACAAAAGAAATGTGCTTTTTTGAAGTAGAAAATTATTGAAAAGAACTCTGTATTAGAAAGGCGCAGCTGATTCTCTGTCCATTACACGCTGCCCGTGTGTGACTTTGTATGTGCATATATGTAATTATTTATGTGCATCTCTATGTTGTAATAGACACACACATGCACACATATACACATACACACACAATTTGACTGAATTTAAAACAACAAATTGGAATAATACATTCCCTTCCCACTCAGTTTAGACATTCCCTACCCTGGGCTGAACAATAAAATTATAAAGTTGGAGTCACAAAAAAAATGTTAGTTTTTTAAACCCTAAAAAATCAGATTATTATAAGATTTTATTGAATTCTTGGAAACTAAAGGGTGTTTCATTAAGACGGATTATATATAAGGGTGTTCCATTAAGACGGATGAAAGTCAGCAGTAAATAAATCAGTGTTATTGATGAAAATTTATTTATTTCTCTATTGGATCATGCTATTTAAGTCATGGTAATTATGTGTGGAAAATAATATCAACCAAATGTCTGCCAAATCTGAAAGGAAAAGAAAAAATTGTTAGACGCTTAAACTTAATTCACATTAAAATTGGTCCAAGTTATTGGAACACCCTTTATTTAGTAATAAATAGATTTTTTCTTTAATTTTGTAGAAATATTTTTGTCAGTTGTTGGATTAAAATATACATTTATTTATTTATTATGGTTTATCAACCTTTTGTAGCCAGAAAATATTTTTACATTGTAAGAATTTTGGGGGAGACAATAACAATTTACTGATACAAGTCCTACTAATTAACCTATAGCTGGAGGGAGAAGAGGTGGATTCATACTTTTTCTTAGTGAATATAATGAACCTGACTGGAATTAGAACTTGGCACTCAGATTTCCAATTCTGAGTTGCTGTTCATTACACATCCAAGCTTACGGTCAATCATTTTCGATGTATTCCTAATAGTAAAATCTTTTCTAATTTATTCCTGTTAAAAATGAATTTAATTATATGTTCTTATTAATTATAATTTAATGATATATTCTTATATCTCCAAATATATCTGTAATTATTATAGTTACTGAATCTTTCAATATATTTGCTTATAAATATTACCTATAATATTAATGTTAAAACCCTTGAATTCTCATATTTAATAGCCACATCTGTAGCACCTAAGATGGTGAATCTGTGGTCTTATGTTGCACAGAGGATTCAAATCACACTTATGAGGAATAGGATTAACATATTTATTGACATCATCATCTAAATCAATGATTCCCAATGTGGGGCATGGTAATATTTTGGTGGAGCATGCGTAGGATGTCCACCCTTTGGCTTACTATACCAACATGAGCTCAAATTTCATTTTGCGTTATTGTTATGGTTCAGGTTAGGACCAAGGAAGAACAACACAAACACAAGAGTAGAAATAACGAATGTATATTATACGAAATAATAATACAAGATGTGGAAGGTGTTAGTATGACTGTCAGTCTGGTTTGGAGTGAACTACTATCGACTCGACTTGATTCGTCCCTCTCTCTTGAGAGGCATAGTATACATAGTGTTAGGAAGAGTTCATTCTGTAGTTATAGGTAAGGACCCATGACAGTTAATATTTCATGATTAAAATGATCAAAGTATATTACAGAATAAACTTTCATTTAAATATTTTATATTTCTGCCTTTCAGTTCTCTATTATATGTTTTGAAAGTATATATATTTAACTGTCTTTTTGTTTTTTTAATTTTTCTCTTTCATGGATGCGATGGTCTTTAGAGGTTTGTTTAGAGACCAATGACCTTTTAAGCTTCCTTCATGTGAATTGCAGTAAAATTTTGAAGATGTAAGAATTGAATATTTATTGTGAGACCGTAACATACCTACAACATGGACTCTTCCAGGACTATATAAAGTATGTGACATAACACTCTTGAGAGAAGAAGAAGAGGAGGAGAGAGAGTATTTTAATACCGTAGTATCAGCAGCATACGACTACCAATATTGGACACTAACACATAGTAAGCTCCGCTTACACTTACACTATCTTTGTAACCTTTTGTTTAATATATCTTTCTTACCTCTAATCCGTGTTCTGTGTTTTCCTTCCGTGGTCCCAACTTTGGGTCCACATCAATATTACTGGGGGTGGGGCACCAGAATTTTAGAAATACCTGAATGACCTGAAATCAGTTGAGAACCATTCATCTAAATGGAGGTGACTTGTTGTTGTAACCTAGGAAAAGGTTACTGAATAAGAATAACCAAAACAAAGGTTGGAAATAGAATGATAATATTTATAACAGAAACAACATACAAGATTCGCCAGTGGCATGTGGTAAGTAATCAACTGCTAGTGGTGAGCCAGAAGTGAATCAAGGTGAATCGCAAGTGAAATCCCACAGTGAAGATATTCACTAACCGCCCCACCTGGTTGGATGTGGCACAGGGCCGAGTTTATTGTGGAGTATCCGAGCCTGTAGGCGCAGCCAAAAATTCCCAGTAAAAAACGGGGTCGGGTAGCTGTCTACCACTCCAGACGAGGCTCTGCCTATCGACATAGCCTCATCTGGGTTGCTCTCTGTCCAGAGGCAGAGAGTTTGACAAGCACACTGTGGAAGACCACAGTGAGATATTTACTAACCGTCCCAAACAGTTGGATGTGGCACAAGGCCGAGTTTATTGTGGGGTATCCGAGCCCATAGACCCCGTAAAAATAGGGTCAGGTAGCTGTCTACCACCCCAGACGAGTCTCTGCCCTTTGGCATAGCCTCATCTGGGTTCCTTTCTACCCAGAGGCAGAGATTTTGACAAGCCCACTGTGGAAGGCCACAGTAAATCAACATACAGTATAGTCCACTATATTTATGAGGATTGGGAAATACCCATTATAGTCTATAGGGAAAGTATAACAATTACTATGTCACCAAAGTCATAGACCAATTTTAAAACCATAAGACAATTCTTTGTAGAGAACTGGGAAAATGGTAGGTTCCCTGTACTGTTTTAGTAAGTACCTAAATCCTTGTGCTATCCTCTACTTTCACAAGAGCCACATCAGGTCTAAAAATGAATGCTGTTCCCAGATATTGGTAAGCACTGTTCAGTCTTCACCTTCCAGTTTCAATAAAGCCCAAAAGCGTCTGCATATCCTTGTGACAAATTATGTTCCCCCCTCAAACCTCTTTCTCACAGACAAAACTGAACAAGACTCTTACTATCCTATCGTTATTTCCATGGATGGTGCTCAGCTGAACCACACTCCTGAGTTCCACTGCTTCTAAACCTTCACTGCTAGGACCCACCATGCCACACCCACAGCATTTGTACTATAAACTAACTAAACTTCAGTGCTATTTTCAAACCACCATAAACATACAGCAACATACAATACAACCTGTTTTATAATATCTGTCTATATTTCTGAGATGAGATATTATGTACATTATTTACATTATTTGGACTATTGTCCTCATCTTTGTTGCCATATTTATTTTGATAAATATGGCAACAAAGATGAGGACAATAGTCCAAATAATGTAAATACTGTTTTATAATGTATTTTTATTTTTGATTGAACACAAAATTATTGTTGTAACCATAAGTAAAGCTTACTGCATAAGAATAACCAAATGAAGGTTGGAAATGGAACGATAATATTTCTAACAGGAACAACTGCTCATGGTGACTAAAGAATCAAGGTGAATCCCACAGTGAAATGGAAATGGAAACAGTGATTCAGTGACATGTGTAAGTAATCAAGTGCTCATGGTGAGCTAGAAGTGAATCAAGGTGAATCCCACAGTGAAATGGAAATGGAACATTAATATTTCTAACAGGAACAACATACAAGATTCGCCAGTGACATGTGGTAAGTAATCAACTGCTAGTGGTGAGCCAGAAGTGAATCAAGGTGAATCCCACAGTGAAGATATTCACTAACCAACATACAAGATTCAGATGTGGTAAGTAATCAAAAGGGTGAGCCAGAATTTAATCATAGTGAATCCCACAGAACACAAGCCCGATCAGATGTGGCAAAAGGCCGAATTTAATATGGGATGAACCAAGCCCATAGGCTTGGCCAAAAATTCACCGTAGCTGTCTACAAACCCCAGACGAGACACTGCCTTTAGACATAGCTTCATCTGTGTTCCTCTCTGCCTCCAGGCAGAGAATTTGACAAGCATACTGGGAAGTGAATTCCACATTGAATCAACATGCAGTATATTCCACTGTATTTATATACACATTATAGTCCATATGTACGGTATAACATTTGTATTGAAAAAAGCAAGTAATATAGAATGAAATCTCTGACCGACTTTCAGTCTGAAGTCTCTGACCGATTTTCCATCAAAAATCTCATTTGGTTAAATGACATTCAACAGCAGCATTCGACTGTTAAGGCAGATAACAAAGCCAATTTTGATTGTCAGAAAACCATTTTTTCATTTTGCACAATAATCAATACTAAATATCAATATGAGTCATAATTAATTTCCATTTTTTGAGAACCAGTTGTAATAACAAATATATCATCCTAACTCTTCCCCAGTCTTTTAAACAGGAGTAGAGGTTTATCTCTTGTTTCCATTTTAGAACTGGGTTTCCGGTTCAATCTAAAGTCTTTTCCGTCACTTTCATTTCCAGTAGCCCCTTTTTTTTAGTGGTGTCACCTTGCTTGGGTTTAATTAATCTAATAAAAAAGAAAAGAAAAAACTAATTGTTCCTTAAATATATCATAACAAGTGATGAAAAATGGGTTACATTTGACAATGTTCAATGCAAAAAGCAGGGGATTGACGAGGATAAGTCTAGATGATTGATCGATTCATTTTCTATGGCTTATCAAACCTTTGCAGGTTATTTAAAGTCAGAAAATATTTTTAGATTCTAAGAATTGTTTGTTTTTTTTTGTTTTTCTGAGATTATAATGATTTAGTGATACAAGTCTTACTAATTAACCCATAACTTGGGGGAGAAAAGGTAGATTCATACCTAATCAGAATTTGATACACAAACAAGAAATTATGTGGATATAAAGAGTGGGGATCAATTCTATATTACAATCAACGTATAAACTGATCCCTCACTTTGTGGTGATTTAAAAGACATGCCTGTGTAGCTAATCAGTATTTGATTGATTGATTGATCCATTTTCTATGACTTATCAATTCTTTGTACATTATTTAAAGCCAGAAAATAGTTTTAGATTGTAAGAATTCTTTCTTTTTTTTTTTTGAGATAATAATTATTTAGTGACCCATAGCTGGTGGGAGAAAAGGTGGATCATACATCATTCATATATGTCACCCATAAGAATTTGTTAAACTAACAAGAAATTTTAACGTGGATATAAAATGGGGGGTCAATTCTATATTAAAATCAATATATAAACTGATCCCTCAATTTGTGATCATGGAAGTTTCTATATATTTATATTCCAGAGAATGTAAATAAATATAAGTGAATATAATGAACCTAACTGGAATTGGAACTCAGCTTTCTGATTAACAATTTTGAGCCATTATCCATTATCCCACCCTCACATCCAATCTTACAACACATGGTATTCCCATGAACCCATCAACACCAAAAGCTGAGCTCCATGATAATGGTAATCATAATATTAGGCATTTCCCTACAAGAAAACATTTGGCATTCATTGACTGAGCAGCTAATACTGCTTTTGCTTGAAATTTATAAAATCTTTCACATGAAACAGTTTTTCAGGAAAACAGTCTTCTAAAGTTTAGCGACTGTTATCACCCTTTCTAGTACTGACAGGGGTTTCTACCCTAACCTTTTATTTAAAGTGGTATGGAATGTCAACATCTTCATTATGTCATTATTTTCTCTTCAATTTATATGTGCTATCCATTTTAGTTGTTGCTGCTGTTGGTAGTCCTCAAGTGATGTGGTTTCTGTTATTTGGTAAAGTTTTTGTTTGCAATTCTATAGCACCAGACCATAATACTCAAAGAAGGATGGTCTTTTCCAAGACCTTCAGGATTCACTTACTCAAAGAAAATGCTAATGTTGGGAATGTAGTGGAATCATTGGGGTATTATTCATTTTTTCTTTTTATTTTTATGTGCCGTGTCCTTTCAGGACGTAGGTGATCATGGCTCTCCACTTCCTCCTATCCCTTGCAGCTCTCAACAAGTTCCATCCCTTTGCCACCTACCCCAGATCATGTCCTGTCATCCACTTGTTTAAGACTGGTAGGTATTTCATGCGCTGTTTTCCCTTGTCTTCTTTTCCCTCTATTCGACCTGTGAATATCAGATTCTTCAGGCTCTCCTTCCTCTTTATGTGCCCCAGAAACTTCAGCTGCCTCTTCCTGATGTTAAGTATAAGCCTCCTCCTTGTTTGCAACCTCTCTAAGACCTCATCGTTGCGCACACACTCACTCCATGATATCCTTAGCATCCTTCTGTAGAACCACATCTCTGTTGCCTCAAGTCTCTTCTTCATCTTTGAGGAGATGGTTCAACATTCACTTGCCATAAAGGAGGACAGATGTCACGTAACAGCTCAGTACTCTTTTCTTTGTTACCAAAGAAATCCTCCTTTCTCGCAATACGCTGTCCAGCTTTTGGAAACCGTCATCCCAATACATCTACAGATCTCAGTGTCACACTTACCGTCCTCTGTCAAAATGCTTACCAGATATTTAAACTTCCATGTCTGCTTGTTTCTAGTGTTCCTGACCTGTAACTCACATTTTGGGCTTATCCTTTTACTGGTGACCATGCATTCTGTCTTCTTATAGTTTATGCTTAGTCCTTTCTTCTCACTCTCCTTTGCTACTTTTGAGTTCTTAAAATGCTACAAAACACTAAATGCATATTTATATGTCAAACCATTGAAATGTAGCCATGGGGACATATCTAAATTTTGTTGGAAAGCTAAGCGAGGTTGACAGGAAAAATGGAATAATGCAAGAAGAAAATTCTGAAACTTTGTTGGACTATTCTACCCAACCTGCCATAGAGAGGGAAAACTTTCTTTAATGAAAACTGTTGTATAGTTTTGTTTTATGGCACATGATCAGTAGTCAGCTTTATTCTACACTTTATTTACCCTATAAACAACGTATACAAATAGACAAAATCCTATTTATCAATCCCTCTACAAAACCAAGTTCAAGATTTTGTCAAAACCTGTGGAATTTTTACTAAAAAACTACAGAAGAACTGCCTGATAAATCGCAACAAATCATTGCAAATAATGGAGAACATATAACTGAATAAAATGTAATTGTATTTCATTTTTTTAAAGAAAGTTGGTAAGCAAAAACAGAAATTATTTGATTTAACTGATAGATAGATATATAGTGTAGTGCATAAATAAATATAGTATCAGCAGCAGCCATTAATAAACATAGTATCAGCGGCAGCCATTAATAAACATAGTATCAGTAGCAGCCATTAATAAACATAGTATCAGCAGCAGCCCAGAGGGTATAAAAACAAGTGAAGCTTTAAGTAGCCCTTACTGTTTTTCCTCCTTTCTAATTGTGTGACATCGACCTTTCACACTGAATCAAAATGGGCTGTGGACACTTCACACACAAACACACCTACACAGGCAAGTCATATTCAAATACATTCATTAACAATTTTCATTGTGTATGCAATTTATTTCTAGGAAAAGATACTCTTAAACTTTCTTTTTGTTAATAAAGTGAATTTTCGTGGCGTCTCATTTGCATAGAAGTTCATGATTTTATCATTATCTAACTGAAAGTCTTTGTAAACATACAAAAGAAAAAGTGCATTAGATCTGTCTTCACTCATTGAGTGCCTCATTCAATTTTTTATAAAAATTTATATATATATATATATATATATGAATTAAATATCAGGGGCAGATCCTGCTTTTTCAGTTAGAGGGGGCGTCTTCAAAATTGTAAATTCTGTGATCATATATATTAGGTTACAGAAATGAGTAGAGAGTGTGCTGATATATAAATCTAAATTGCTTTTTCTTTTATTTGATATGTAAAATTGTAAATTCAAACTTTTAGATTTAAAGTGTGATTATATAGCATTTATGAAAGAGGATTTACTAAAGTCAGTTTTTGTGGATTCTTATTTGCATAGAAGTTCATGATTTTATCATAGTCTAACTGAATGTCTTTATGAATATGAAAAAGAACAAGCATTTTATTTTTGTTTTTTTTTGTCTTCACTCGTTTATAAACTTCAAGGATGAATTTGATTGCTCAACAGAAATTTCCCAGAAATTCTTTTTTTTTTTTTGGTGGGGTGCACCATCTATGCCCCACCCTGGATCTACCCTTGTAATCATCTTGTGTAGAATCAATGTTTGCTAGTCAATGCTGAAGTTTACAAAATAGGCAGATGCATTTTAAAAGCAATACAAATATTCAAAAGGTGATTGAGTGGTTATGGGTGCAAATCAGGCTAATTACAGCAAGTAAAGTTATTACACTTTTATGTCTTGCATCTTGCTGAAGCTGCAAAATCCTTTTAAATTCTTTGAGAGCAGATTTTTATTGATGGCCATTGTTCACTCAGGTTTTCTTCAGATGATATACGCTGGAATTTCAAACCAAACCCTTTTAGTCCACTGGGGTAGCTTGTTCTCATTCCATGCCTTTCATAGTAATTCCTGTGAGCATCAAATTTACCAAGCCCTCCTTCCTTGTAACTTATGTCCAAGAAATTTCATCTGCATTTCTGATTCTGAGTATAATGCCCTTTTTATTTCAAATATCCTAACAACTTACTTGCTTATGCACTCTGTCCATAGTATTCTCAACATCCTTCTGTAGAACCACATTTCTGTGTCTCCTGTTTTTTTCTTTATCTGTGAAGAAATTTTTCAGCATTCATTGCAACAAAAGATTAGTTGTATTACCAAAAAGAATCTTCCTGTTTCTCACTATTTTGCTTCGTTATATGAAACATCAGTCAGTTGAAAAGGACCAGTTCTTCTCTACGTCAACACCTGACTGCCAATTTTATAATTAACTGAATGAACTGGACTACGAAAAACTAACACCCAGCTTACCCACTAGACCTCTCTCCAGCTGACTACCACTTTTTAAAGCCTCTCAACAATTTCCTGCAAGTGATGGTTTTAAACTACCAAAGTAGCATTTCAAAACACCTTCATAGAATTCATTGGTTCCAGGACTCCAAAATTCTACGCTACCAGAATAAATAGTCTTGTTTATTGTTGGCAATAATGTATAAATTCAAATGTCTCTTATTTAGAGTAGTAAAGTTTTTTTGTAAGCAAAGATATGCAATTTTCTTTGTAAGCAAATATATACTACTTTAAAGTTGATAGCGAAAAACCACAATTATTCTATCTGGTATTACAGGCTATATTAACAGCATGCAGAGGTATTTCTATATTTCTGAGATGAGGTATTGTAACTATTTACAGTGTCTGACTGTTGTCCTCATCTTTATTGTCATATTCACAATGTTTTGGCCATTGTACACTCAGGCTTTCTTCAGATGATATACGCTAGAATTTCAAACCAAACCCTTTTAGTCCACTGAAGTAACTTGTTCTCATTCTATGCCTTCCATAGATATCTCAGTTCTAGTAATTCCCTTCTGCTGTGGCCAGATATTGAACTCACAACTCTTTAGTCACTAGATTACTTCAACCAATGTTTTTAACCACTGGATCATGTCCCTGGGGACAACAGCCAAAATGTTGTGAATATGATAATAAGGATGAGAACAACACTGCAAACAATTTCAATAGTGTAAATGGCATGCAGATGTGTTTTATAAAATTTGATTTATGAAAGAAATAATTTCAACGCATATTCAAAATGAAATAAAGGTTTCCTAAAAACTGCATCCAGAAAGAAATACAGTCAGGAGTGGATCCAGGGGGCGTGTTCCTCAGTAAAAATCTCAATTCAAAATTTTTAATGCTTTTTCTTTTATTTGATATGTAAAATTGTAAATTCAAACTTTTAGATTTAAAGTGTAATTATATAGCATTTATGAAAAAGGATTTACTAAAGTTAGTTTTTGTGGATTCTTATTTGCATAGAAGTTCATTTTATCAAGCAAGTAAAATTATTATACTTTTATATCTTGCATCTTTTCATTGATGGCCATTGTTCACTCAGGCTTTCTTCAGATGATATATGCTGGAATTTTAAACCAAACCCTTTTTAGTCCACTGAAGTAACTTGTTCTCATTCCATGCCTTCTATGGATATCTCAGTTCTAGTAATTTCCTTTTAATAACTCTCCAAGTTTTTTTCACCTCTGCTGTGGCCAGATATTGAACTCACAACTCTTTAGTCACTAGATTACTTCAACCAATGCTTTTATCTACTGGGTCATGTGTTCCTGGGAAAAACAGCCATTATTCTGTGAATATGATAATAAAGAAGAAAACTACACTCCAAACAATTTCAATAGTGTAAATAGCAAGCAGATGTGTTTTATAAAATTTAAATTATGAAAGAGATGTTTTTGACACATTTTTAAACTGAAATAAAGGTTTCCTAAAAACTGTGTCCAGAAAGAATTCCAGTCAGGAGTGGATCCAGTTAGAGGCGGATGTGTTCCTCAGTAAAAATCTCAATTCAAAATTTTAAATTCTGTGATCATATATATTAGGTTACAGAAATGAGTAGAGAGTGTACAGATATATAAATTTAAATTGCTTTTTCTTTTATTTGATATGTAAAATTGTAAATTCAAACTTTTAGATTTAAAGTGTGATTATATAGCGTTTATGAAAGAGGATTTACTAAAGTCAGTTTTCGTGGATTCTTATTTGCATAGAAGTTCATGATTTTATCATAGTCTAACTGTATGTCTTTATGAACATAAAAAAGAACAAGCGCGTTAAATATGTCTTCACTCATTGAGTGCCTCAGTTGGTTTCTCAGAAATTGGGTGGAAGGGTGTGCCCAACCCTGGCCTGGATATTATAAACAGGACAACTTTCTAAATTACTAGAAAAAAAAAAAACTCAATACTTTTTGATTATAACTAATATCATTGCCTATATTTGGTATGATTGTATTTTAACATTAAAAACAGTTCTTACACAACTGCATTTCAATGTGTAACAATTTATGTAGGATTTTGGTTTTTTGAGCAAAACGGTTCTTGCATGATTCCAGTTTAATGCAACAATTTACCCTGAATATTGGAACCAAGTCTCAAAAAAAAGGAATGTTTGTGGCTATTTAGCAGAAAATATTAGCAGAGAGCCTCAGGATGTGTCATATTGATTATTTAAAACAGATTTCCTTGTGCGTACAATGCTACTGTGACTTTTTTGTATGGGATTTTTTTCGGAAGCAGATACAAAACATTTGAGGTTAATAATTATTTATCACAAGTGTAAAATAAACAGATAAATACTTTATTATATAAATTTTTGTTCATTCTCTGGCATCTCGTCTACAGTCACTTTCTCACAGACGCGACGTCGCCTCTCTCTGTCTGTTTTACAAATACTTTCATGGCAATTGCTCCGAGGAGCTGCATTCGCTGGTTCCCAGACTTCATGAGTTCAAGCGCCCTACAAGGCTGGCATCCCGCTCTCACCCCATCACTGTCGAAACTCCTAAATGTAGCCGTCTCTTCTACTCCAATAGCTTCATATCTTGCACCTCTCGCCTGTGGAACTCCCTTCCCTATTCCAGTTTCCCTGAGAGCTATAATCTCCAGCTATTCAAATGTAATGTCAATCAACATCTCTAGTTGCCTTGATCTATCCACTACCCTTCTCTTCATCCTTTCTTCTATCACTCCTATCTGATCTTGCTCCAAATTTTCTGTAACCCCTTGTGTCCTAGTGGCTTCCCGCCTTGCTTGAGGTGAAACGCTTAAAATATATATACATATATATCTGTTCCACCATTTAAGTATGGGCATATGGTCAAGTGGTTAAAATGTTCCCATTCCAGTCATGTGACCTGAGTTTGAATCTCATCATGGTTGACTTGTCAGGAAGGTAAATTCTTGATGTCCTCAACCTGTAAAAGTGATTCCAACTTTGGAAAGTGCCTCTTAACTGTACCATAAGTTGACCCAAGCTTTGTCAGTGAAATTGGATAGACAGAACTATTTGGGAGCTGTCAATGGCTGAATTATGACCCATAGGAGCCCTAAAAGATTTTGGGGCCCCCATACACCTGTGAGTTAAGTATGCTAGCATGGAGTCTCGATAAATAGCGCAAATAAATAAAAACTACCAACCAAGAATGTGTATCATGGAAGCGCTAGCTGGAAATAAAATAAAGAATGAACCAAAGGCACATACGATCATCGAGAGAGAGAGGGGCTGACTATCAGTTCCAACCCAGAACAACACCAACCAAGAAAGAAACAATCACACCTGTGCAGCAACTGTCAAAGGAGTCATAGAACTGTTGTGGTTGTGTCATCAACAAACCAGCGTGTTACAGAATTGCATAAAAATATGGCTAGAATAATGCCAAACGAACATGAATATAGTCTACCTCTGTTCACAAAATTAAATCCCTTTAAGTTAATTAGTAATACTAACTTATTCAAGAGTGGAGATGTGTTGTATTGAGTAAATACAATACTCATTATCTTCCTTTGTGCATTCCTTTATTAACCAATCAGAATGTCAATAAAGAGTCACTGCAGGTCAGTTGTCCCCATTCATTATAGCACCCTGTTGATTCAAATGTTAATTGTGTTGGACTTATTTCTTTAGATGTGTACAACAACATCATATCGTTACAATTTCTGTGGTGTCCTCTTCACTTGATGCCCTAAGTATGTGCTTATTTTGCTTAATGGTTAATCCAACTCTGGCTGGCATGAAATCACTTGTTATCAAGGATCTAAGTGTACTGGCATTGTTCAAACTGTTGATCACGCCAGATAATGTGCTCTCTTCCAGAAACAGTAACTAAGGTCCACTCAGCATGGCTGGTGTATAAACCAATAATCTGTGAGTGCTGAGCAAAGGCAAATAATAGTGTTTTTTATCTCATATTCTCTAACACTCAGTAACCTCCTTGGGTTTTAGTGGCTTTATTGCCTTCCTTTTGTGTCTTAGTGGCTTTATTGCTTTCCTTTTGTGTCTTAGTGGCTTCATTGCCTTCCTTTTGTATCTTAGTGGCAAAGGGGTGAAATGATTAAAAAAATGAAAATTTGTCAACCCGTTATGGGTTATTTAAATCCAAAACATATTTCAGATTGTAGAAGGTTGCTTACACTACCCAGTGTTTCCAATCTAAATACTGACTGGGCTTGACATTGCTTAACTTTAGTAATTGAATGAGTACTATTTTCATTGTTGACATTGCTAGTTGTAACCATAAGTTCTATGCTAATAGATTTTTTTTCTCCTGTGGAACGCTTTTCTGGCTTCCTGCTTTCCTATTAACTACAATCTTCAAAAATTTAAATGCAGTGTCAATTGTCATCTTCTGTTTCTTTTGGACTGTCCTTTTATTGCCCTCTCTGTTTATTTCACTTTCAGTATCCCCTTGCGTCTTAGTGGCATTATTGTCTTGCTTGGGATGAAATTAAAAAAATATCATGTAAAAAGAGCAGGAGGTAAAAATACAAAAAACTCGAGATGACCCTAAAATTTAATACAATATGCTTAAGCCTCAAGAGGCCATCTCCACAAGTAATATATCTCCTTGAGGGGGTAGGGTTAATTTTTTGTGCCTGAAATATCCCCAAAGGGAAAGTGTCAAGGAGGCTACAGTTTTTTTTTTTCCCAAATCCTTGGCATTCACTTTAAATTCACCATTGTGTCTCATTTCATATGAGTTGGTAGGCGGATCAATCACTACATACAAAAAGGGAAATATACATGTTTCAGTTTAAATTTTGACATCCAGTGTCTGTATTAAGATGTTAAAGTTAACTGATCTCATATTGCTTCTGCTTTTATCATTATTGTTTTTAATTATACTACTTTAGTTTTGTGAGCAAAGGAGATATGATCTGGGGCATAAAATTACCATAGATCATCTTGAAATTAGTGCACTTTCAATAAATTCTCAATGAATTAGATGTTGAATCTTTTTATTGTTGGATAGCAGATGAGCCGCCATCTGTCAAAATGGCATCTGACATGAAAGTGTGTACGCTACAAAGGCATTTTATTCTGAAACAGCACTCATTGATATTCATCAATGCTTGCTGAATGTTTATGGTGACCAAACAGTGTATGTGAGTACAGTCAGTGAGTGATATGTTGTAGTAGTGGTGACTACGATGTGTATAACAAGCCACAATCTGGGCAGCGATGTATAGCTATCAACCCACAAAATGTTTATCACTGGCAAAAATACATCGCCAATGGTTATGACTATGTGGATGAATATCAGTGTCAACGAAAAGTAATTCTATGATATTCAACAACGACATTGTACTGTTGTACATGTCATGGAAATAAATAGAAGACATATTCATTAATCAAAGTATCTGTTATATTTCTGAAACTAGTCAGTTAAAATAAAAATAGCCATATGGCATAGGATATCCAATATCATTGCCAGACTGGGTCTAAAAATATTTGTTGCCAGGTGCCAAAGGGGGTCCAACCACAAAACTACAATGCTATCTTTTAATTTTTGTAACAGATAAATAACATTTAAAATATACACTAGTGTGTTGAGGAGGTGAAGGTTAAATAAGTTTGAAAATTGATCAAAAGCTATTTGGTTATATGAGGTCGGCCATGTGTATAAAATTTCACTCCTTCACAAACATTTAACTTTAGATGTATGGCACAAGGCTAACAAGGCAATACAAAAGAAGACAACAATAATGTAAAACAACAACAAATATTTATATATAAATAATACAAATTATCAAGAATAAACTGTTCAGAATATTTAGCTGAGCTAAGCTGAATTTCAAAGTTCAGTAATGTTAATTGAGCAAATTAAAATGCTTTGTTCCATCAAAACGATTTTTTTTTTGTTACAGAATTTTATAATGCTAAGATAAGAGTTCTTTACTATTAACTATGAATTTAATTATTTGAGAACTTATCTTTGAAAGAAAGAATTTTTTTATCTGGTCTCACAATGAAAAAGAGAAAAGATTTTTAGAAGAAATGTTCTTTATGAATTAGTTGAATGTTTTTGTGTAATATGAATATTATGAGAATGTGTTTGGTAAAAAAGGAACTTTAAATTATTACTTGATGTTTCAAGAAGTCTCTGTTTTGTACTAAATGAAATTTAGTTTTTGTACTTCTGAAAATAAATATGATAAATCTTGTCGCTAAAAGAAAATGTTTACCAAAGAGTAAATTCTGTTGAATAGAACTGAGTGAAAAAGTTTCTTGAATTGTGTCCTGAAAAACTGAAATTATGTTTGGTAAACTTGTAGCTTCGGATGACATTTTTTTAAGTAATTTCTTGCTAGTGAAGAATTGGAAAAAACTGGAATATCCAAGTTAAATTTCTTTAGCATGGCAGCGATGTGTCTTGTTTACTTTTAAAAGGTCTCACTGATGGGATACAATTACGCTCCCTATGTATTTGGTTGTGTCACATGCTTGGCTCCAGACTGGCAGCAAAACCTGATTGTGTAGGCAGACATCTTTCATATTTATTATTATTTAACCAATCAGCAATCAGAAAAATAGCAAGGTCTGTGTGATCCACTTTTTGCACAAAATTTTTCATTTTTTAAGAAGACATATACTAATTGCATTGCATTATTTAACCAAAGATTTGTTGAGAAGTAATTAAAACTGAAGAGGAACGCTAAAAGTGTACAGGCAGTCTAAAATGTAAATAAAGAATATTGTTATAATTGAATTATTTATTTATTTATATTTTAAAGTAATTTGTTGATATTTTAAAATAATGTACTGCATAATTTACATGTGTTCAGCAGATGATTGTTCAAATCTGCCAATAATTGCTTCTACATCTAATTCATTTATCAGATCTCTAACAATTCCTTTTCAATGGCTTGTAAACATGATTCCAAATTCTCCTCAGAGAGCAAATTTCTTAACCTTGTCTTTATGATCTTTAACTTTGAAAATGTCCTTACATACTTGACTTGAGTAGCTGATAGTGTGCAGATGACTTTATAAAGTTCTTTCCTTTTTATTACTTAAACTAAAAATAATTGTCTGCGTTTGTTTCTTTATTGCTGTTTTATTTGATAGGGGGAGGGGACACTCCATTAGGGCCACAATTGCCATCGGGCAAGCTGACACCCTTGCCTGTCCGCCACATTTTTTTTTAAATTAAAAACTGAAAATGGTAGTATCTTAAACCAAAAATTAATGAGAAACGGGAAAACAAACAAGTCATATTTTTTTTCTGAATTCAACAATACGAATTAACGATTGACTTTAAACCTAAAAATAATTAAAATTTTACTAGATGAGGCATATCTCTCTTTGCGCCAGTAATAGACCATTTTAATTTCGCCCATCACGTAACAAAAATAATTTGCAGACAGAATTAACAATTCGGATTTCCATAGAAACAGAAGCGTAGTGACGAAAGCAAGAAAAAAAATTACTTTAGATTAGTGGATGATGACGAAAGTCAGCGTGATGACGTTTTAAATTCTGATTGGTCAGCTATATATTCTTCAATTTTGATTGGTTCATCAGCCTTCAACGTCAATGTATAAAAAGAAGTTTCTGGTTCAAATTCGGGGCAGAGGTAAAAGGCGCCATCAGTTCGGCACCTATGTCGGACGTTACTCTAACCCTGCCGAGAATGATATGGTCACCCCGGTAATATTTAAGCCATTGCTTGAATTTGCCTATTTTACTTTCTTTATCTTCCATCTTTTCTCTATTCCCTCCTTCTGTCGTTTACTTTCTTGATAGCAAATCTTTTGCTGATCTTTGGCGTCATAATTACCTCTGCCCACTCTTTTTTTTTTTTTTTCTCTAAGTTATACGTTATTAATGGCTTTTATTTTTTGTAATATATTTTTTTACACACCTTATCTATTGTATCCTTCGAGCGATGGATCAGGGTTTCTTTCCCGGTGTCCTACGCTTAGAATATGTAGATACGGATTTGAAAAATATTGGCTCTGAAGACGTATAACAAACATCAAAACTGCAACATAGACTTTTATTTATTTATTTTTATAACTTCACACGTTAAGTAACGCATGTGGAGATGTCTGGTTGCAAACATTTCCTTTTTTTTTTTTTTTCTATCTTTTTTTTAAAATCATTTTTCTACTTGTAACTTGCTTTATTAATGTTTAATTTTATGTAAGTTATTACAAACGGTGATGCAAGAAAGTTTTTCTTCTGATGAGATAAAACTTTTCATCATATGCTGATTTGTTTTTAGCAGTTTTTTTTTTCTTGTGAAAAGTACCTTCGTAATTGAATAATTTCATTATGAGCCGGCGACTTAAAAACCTGAGTGAATTTTAAATCAAATTTCATAATGTCAAATCGCCTGTTTGAGTCGCCTTGTGTTTTTCAATTAAATTGAAACTTCTCATCCAGAAAAAATAAAAGAAACGTTAATAATTAGAAATATCAATTACGTCTCTTTTTCGTTTTTTCCCCTCTCAAGGTACGTGAGTTACAAATGAATCTTTAGACTTTTTTAAAAAGAGAAAAAAATCTTGCCGAATTTTACTTAGAGAATAAAACATACGAAATAAACCTTTTTTTTTTTTTTTGGTGGGGGGAGGGGTGAAGGATAATTAACAGAAAAATCTGAATTTAAACGATAAATTAGAAAGTGAAATAAATTTAGGAAGTAAAATTAAATTCTTAGTTTAAAAAGTAAACCTAAGAATTCAGAATTAAAAAATTTGAATTTGATGCAATTGAGATTCATAATAAATAAAAATCGCTAGTTCAAATTTCAACCAGAGCTAAAAAAAAAAAGTTATTGACCAGTAAGGTGTCTTTTTTTTTTTTTTTTTTACCCTCCTAAAAAAAACTTTTTAAAGAAGTTGAATCCAATTTTCCCGCTCTCCGAATTTGATAAAACTTAATTTTATCATAAAAATGTTGTTTTAAACTCCTTGTCAATGAAGTCTTGGAATTTTAATTTTTAAAATTAAAATTCCAAGATTTTTCATTGGTAAGAATTAAAAAATTAAAAAGGAGCATCATTTCTCTTTTTTTTTTTTTTATTATTATTATAAAAATGTAAAAAAAACCTTGTCACGGATTTACTGGAAAAAAAAAATTTAATAAAAATGTTTTCGAAGTTTTTTTTTTTTTTTTTTTTTTATTCATTTGAAAGATAATCGCTTTAGTAATGCCGTGAAAGAAAAATGTTATTAGGCACTTTGACTAAATTCTTTTTTTTTCTCAATCGATCTATTGGCGAAAAATGAAAACAAACTTAATCTCTTAAAAATCTAATGTTTCATAGTAATTTAGTAAGTTAAAGAGTACACTAATACTTTTTTTTTTTTTTTTTTGCTTAATGACGGAAATTTATTTATGCACAAAAGCTCGTTAAGTTGTCAATTGTCATCAAGGTGGATGAGCAACACTCAACAGCAGACTTTTTTCTATTGTCGCCCTCACTTAAGAATAAAAAAAAACTCGTAAAAACTTTTTTTAACGACTTAAACAAAAACTTTTAGTATTAGTCTATTTTTCTGTGTTCATCTCTGTGTGTACACACACATACCAATACTTTTTTTTTAATAATTTTTTTAAAAAATGAAACTTATTTTTTTGTCTTTTTAATAAACTTTAATTTGATGTCAAAAAATATTGCGACCAATTTTAATTCTTATTTTAATTAAAATTTCTCTTAAGTCGGGGAAGACCAAATTATTTGATTTTTGGTTCCTTTTCAGAACTTTCAAAATTTTAGTTGAAGATTTTTATTTTGCGTCAGGGGTGGTGGGGGATAGGGGAACCAAAGATTTCTATTATTTTATTTATTTTTTTTTATGTATCTGCCCCTCCCCCACATTTAATTTTAAATTTCGAAAAATGCATTTTTATGTCACTTAATTTTTATTAGCTAACAGCAGAACTTAATCAACAAATCAAGAAAAAATTTGGTCTGAATCGTAAAATGAAAAATGCAATAAAACTAAATTTATTTAATTAGAAAAACTTGTAATTACTTTTTAGTTTTTATGAATAAGGTTATGGACACTATCGTAAGGGAAAAATTTAGTTTCAATAAATGAATCGTTTTCATTTTTTTTTTTTTTTTTTTTTCTTGAATTTCTGTATTTGTCCCTTTTTAGGTGATATTAAGTAAAAAAAAAAAAAAAAAAACTATTTACTAATAATAAATGGAAAAGCTTAGTACAATTCATCAAACACCAATATTTTTAAGAGAATTTTTGTAAATACAGATGTTCATACATGACATTATCAAAAAATAAGACTGATAACTAGTAAATTTAAAGCTGAAGTGTGTAAAATTTAATAAAATCCTAAGAATATTTTCGTGAAATTTTAAGATTACTGAGTACTTAAAAAAAAAAAAAAAAAATAAGTCTCTCAATTATATATATATATATATTTTTTTTTTTACATAATATATATCTACTATTGAACAACATTAAACTTCCATCCATCTTTAAGTTGTCAACACCTAAAATAAATGGCTAACTTTTTTTTTTTTTTTTTTTTTAAATGCATAGTTTACTTAAAGTAATATGTTTCAAATCAAATTAAATTTTAAGTCGGCTAATACTCCTCAAATAAAATTCAAGAAAAATATATTTTAATTTTGGAAGATTTTTAATAAAGACAGTTTCTTTCTGATGAAAGATGGTGCTAAAATTTGCAATTTCAAAACAAAAACTCCATCTAGTCAATTTAAAATAGTTTTTAAATACAGCAAATTGCTTTGCTTATTGGAAGTATTAAATTGAATCTGTTAGTTTCAAATTAAAATAAAAGCTTAAAAAAAAAATTTGCATTTTTAAAAATTCATTTCAAACTCTGGTATCCTGTTTCTTTGATGGTACATACTGTTAATTGCCTTTAGACAATTATTGAATTTTTGAACTTCTGTACAAAAAATAAAATTCTTTTATATTTGATTTTCTTTTCAAATGTCTTGATATTTATTGTATTTAGAATACAAATTGTGGCACAAGGCCGAAAATGAGGAGGGGTTGAGGCTGGTCATCACTAACTCTCTTATACCTAGCTAATCTGATTCATGACCCATTCATACATTACAATTTTCACATTCACAAGAACTCGTCCATCACCAATCAATCCTCCATACACCATAATACCACATATTCTCAAGGGAGACCTACTCATGCCATAAAAATTTAATGATAATAAATTATAATACATAAAAATCTAATAATGAAGAATGGGAGGACGGGGGGGGGGGGATGAACCCAATAATAAACTAAAATTCAACACAAAGTAAACTCAACATATCTGATGTTAGTAAGGCCCGTCTTACCCTCAAAAAGGAGAGGCTGCTGTATTCTGCCCATTGGACAAAATCAAGAAGCTCTCTAAGGGAGTGGGAAAAGGATACAAAATTATACGGGTATGGGAAAATATAAAGCTGACCCAGATGAGATAAAAAAGGGGCCAAAGCAAATTGGGGAGGTTGGGAATCTCAACCTGGATCATAACCAAAGAACATTAACTGGGTACACAAAGCTTCTCAAACCTAACCAGGGGAGGGCTCCACAGGAAGCTGCCCCAATGTGATATTAGGTTGACCTAAGAGAAAATCAAGGCTATCCCCGTTCAAATGTCTTTAATAAAAATGTGTAAACATTTTCTTGCTCCAAACAGTGACTGGATGAATTTCAAAATTGCATTGAAAAATTACAAGTATGTTTGTTTTTTTTTTAGTTTTTTTAAATAAATATGCAAACACCAACTCAAAAATATTTTTCATTAATTTTGGTAATGTTTAGGATGAATTTTTAATATGTTCTCAGGGCCCCACCTCCAACCACCACCCAAATTTAAGTATTCATAATATATTGAGAGGGGTTGAAACTTCTATGAAGTTTTATCAAATTGCCTATTCAACATAATTAAATCAATAATAATAGACAAATACCGAAAATCTAATTTCAAACAGATAATTCTATGATTTTTGGTAAATTTTTAAAAAGTGGGTGAAGCAGGTACTTTTTATAGAAAATATCTTTTGGAACTTTTATGTATTATAAGATGAGCCAAAAAATCTTCCAGTAATATGTAAAAACTGACAATGCAGGCGTATATGAGTCTATACACTCATCTATGAAAAATGTTGGCTAAAAGGCTGAGAATCAAAACTGCAATTATCTGTGAAATACTTGAACAAATACATAAACTTGAATTGATTTCTGGCTCAAGCCAAGTTGCAGATTGCCTAAGAAAGGTGTTTCCTCTAACAAGATTCTGGATGCTGTTTTATGTGTGTATGCTTAGAATACAGAAATTGTTTAAAATGCTAACCTGAACAATGCCTGGAGTGGGGAGTAAATGACAAAAGTAGTTATCATATCTCATTATGACAAAGGGATTCTGAAGCCAAGAAATCTTTCCAAAAATGTCTGGCTGAGAATATTTGAGGCCCTGGATATAAATTTTATATGACTGATTTTACTAGGATTTCTTTAATAATTGGAAATATTTATTTTATTAACTATTGCATAATTCAAATGGAGATGGAGACAAATGGAAAAACTCCAATAAAGGCAAAATTAAATAAAAAGGGGCATTTTTTTTTCTTTTAATTAGAATTAAAATTATCTGCAAATTTAAACATATTCTATTATTAATTTTTGTTGGGATTTCTCCAAAAAATTACTTAAACCAAGGAAGATATTTGTCTCTGGTCATAGACTTAGAATAGCTTTATAAAATATGTTTTGTATGGCATTCTTTGACCTTTGTGCCTCCCCAAAAAAAGTTATGTCAAAAGGACAGTGATTTTTTTAATTTTTTTCCCTTGACACTGCTAATATTTTAACTACCTTCACTCCTTCACAATGTTTATTTTTTTAAAAAGTGATGATTAGAATTTTAATAAAACCTAAACATATGATGAAAGTCAATTTATACATTTTCTTTGTTCTTGAGAATTGACAACAAAAATAATAAACACTATTTATTTATTAGATTGTTTATTGGAATGGTTGCAAACATTAGCTAATTGCCAATTGATTTGAACTTTATAAAATGGTAAATAATAAGGATTTCCTTATACATTTTAATAATTTAGTAAACACTTAGAGATTTATGAATAAAAAATGTTTTCATATTTATTTCTTTATAAAATTGGTAGATGATAAATATTGCACTGCATTAGTTCTAATTATAATTAGTTTTTAGAATATTGTAAATATAAAATTATTTTTGTAATTTCGTTCTTATTCTAGAGCATGGTTGGTAACCAGTCTAGGAGGAGGATAACTTTGAATTCAAAACTCCTGAAACTACAAAAATGGTTAAATATGGCAATGCAAATACTATGTTTGTAAAACAAAAACATAATATATTTCAACAACTATAGATAATCCTACTAGAGAGCGATTATCCAGACTTGACACCAACAAGCATTGGACCAAGGGTAGATGGATGGATAGATTGAATTCATTGCCCTTATTACAATTTTTCAGAATCCTTGATCTGCAATTGTTCTATTAACGAGTTGAAGATTTACTCATTCTAGCTTCAATATTTAAGGCTAATAAGAAATTCAGTTATTATTTTAAGTTTAATTGAGTGGTTAATAAAATTAAGAAAGAATTGGAGACTAATTTCTGAATTTTGGTTATTTTTACCTCTCCCTCCTTTTCACTGAACATTCATATAAAGTACAAAACTTAAGAAAAATAAAACTGGAGTGTCAAAAAGACAGTTTTTGCCTTGACACTGCTAATATTTTAACTACCTTGACAATGTTTATTGTTTTAAAAAGTGATGATTAGAATTTTGAAAGTGAATTTGTACTTTTTCTTTAATGTTATTGAGTTGGTTTTTTATTTTTTTATTATTAGTGTTTCCATTATTTTTAGTCTTTTTTTTGCATGTGGATGAGGCTATTATACTTGTAGCTTCTACAAGTAAGTTGCGGATGGAGGTTGGTAGCTTATGAACACGGCCACAATGTGCTGACTGTGTTTTGAAAGTAAAATAAAACAATTATTCCTATAACTAGATGCGTACATAAAAAATCCATACATTAAGTTAAAACTAAAAAACATCCTTGATAATCCCTAAAAGAATAGCCGAAAGTACTCACATGCAGAACATTTGGACAATTTTTACAGTGCCCAGAAAAGAAAAACTTTATATTGTTACGAGGATGCATTTCTATAATAAGGGATTCCACTGAGTTCTACTTGTTATTATAAAAAAGTTTTCATTCATGAAGTAGTTGTAAAATAGAGAAATTAGAAATAGAATGTTTGGAAGATTCTAGATCATTCTAGTATATTCGAGAAACATCTAGAAATATACTAATTAGGTGTTAGCCCCTATAAAAATGGGATTTTGGAAAAGGGTTGTCAGTTGTTGAATGAGAATTTCTGCTAGTATCAACTCCGGCTTTTGATTCAAGGACTATTATATCCAGCTGAAAGAATCTCTATAAAAAGTTGCCGACCAACCAAAACCCAAAAGAGAATTTCATGGAACAAATTTGGTAAATAGAATTTTGACTAATTTTCATTGACCAAACAAAAAATTAATATTTATTTACACGCCTTTGTGGATTTCCAAATATAGCACTTAGATTACTTCACTAGCCCTAAAGTGATAAAGATATTTGATTCCCTTTCCTTCTCCCTCGTAACACTCCGCCAGTAACTCTGTTTTTCTGTTTTGTAGGCCACAATTGTTTATCCTGTATATATTTTATGTTCTGTTTTAGTAAATTAAATATTTGTTTGTAATTTAGCTCTGTGTTGTGGTAAATCATTTTTTTTCCTTTGTTACAATTATTAACACGTAACAATATGAACATGAGAAGAATTAAATAAAAAGCTTAATCACAGTACTTGTCAGTTGTTTTTGATGAAACTTGTATAAAATAGAAATTGCTGCCCAAATACACACACGCACGCACACACACATACATACATACGTATATATATTTCAAACTTTACTCCTAGAGGCCATATTCCAATATATCACCATTTTGCAATCAGGCTGACTCTGCGAGCAAATTAAAAACGTTTCAGGCCGGATCTGGTCCTGCAATCCTGAAATTTTGGATTCCCAAGTTTTCATTACTGGGATTGTTTTTGGATTCTGTCATTTTGGTTTCTATTAAAGGGACACAACTTTCATTTGCTCGTTCAAATGAAAAAAATCACTTCTCAATTTGCATTGTTTCAAGATAAAATTGTCCTTGTTTTTCACTTTACTCCTAGAGGCCAGAACCCAATATATCATGCCATTTTGGAAACAGGCCAACTCTGTGGGCAAATTAAAAACATTCCGGGCTGGATCCAGACACACAATCCTGAAATTTTGGATTCCCAAGTTTTCATTACTGCGATTGTTTTCAGCAATTTTTTTTTTGTATGATATTGTTGAACTTTTAAAAGGTAAGCTTAAATATTAATGCGATACTTAAATACAGTGATCAATTTTGAGTTCTACTGGAGTTTATTGTTACCTATGACATCTACACCAACCTACCTATTGTGATGAAGACCCAATCAGAAGCCCTCCACAGGAGCTAGTTTAAAGGCTACTTGATTGGGCAGCTTTTAAGCTAGTAATGTATATATGTTTTCTTCTTCACTGTTAGCACAACTCTGATTTTCATGCATAATACAATCATCAGGTGCTGTTTTCAATCAGCTCCTGATGATTGCATTGTGCATGAAAATCAGTTGTGCTACTGGTGAGAAACATAGTGTGTGTGTCTACTATGTGAGAAAATATATATATGTATATCTGTATATATATATAATTTCTCAGTCTATTAACTTTTCAATAATTAAATTTGTCTAAACTTGTCCTCATAATTGCATTATTTCCGTTAGAATAAGTTTCCTTAAGACATGAAAACCAAAAAATTGCAATTGTTTAAAATCTACTCTCTTGTGTGTATACACATTATATATATATATATATATATATATATATATATATATATATATATATATATATATAACCATCTATATAGACTGGTGTGCTTTTACCGATTGAACCATAGATGAGTATTTCGGTTAGCAAGGTCAATTGTGGAAAACAGTAAAATTGATCTTGCTAAACTCAACACACCTCAGTGGCTCAATTGGTAAAAGCACGCCAAGCAATATATATATGAGTAAAAGTTTGTCATTTAGCTGATTGATGGTACCTTCAGTATCTGGACTCCCTTCAGAATTTTGTAGGTGAATATGTCCATCCACTCTTTGGAGGTGTCAGCAATAAACTGCTTATATTTTTGAGATTTTCCTTTTCATACACTTACCATTGGTGAAAGTTTTTTTCCATAGTTTTTCTGTGGATGTGCACCCATCTGTGCATATATGTAGGGTGTCATGATCATTTGTCTTTTTTTTTTTTTTTTTTCCTTATTTTATACTTGTTCTTTAGTTTTTTCCACCTTTTTTTTTTTTTTTTTTTTGACAGTTGCAGTTTGTGGCAATTTCCAAACTTGAGACATACCACCATTTTTAATTTTGGGGCTTTCTAATTTGTCTTTTTTTTCGCTATGGAAGTTGTATTTTTTTTTTTTTTTTTACATAAATAATTGACATTAATGCTTAAATGATAAATATATATATATATATATAAATGATAAATATATATATATACACATAATGCTTAAATGATAGATATATATACATACATATTTGATGTATGAGTGTCAGGCAGCTCAGTTCCTAGGAACCGACAGCCAGACACCAGCACATATGAAGGCTTTGTGCAGAACCAACCACATTTTTAGAAGGGCTGAATAAAGAGACCTGGTGCACTACATGCCACAAGGTCCCTAAACGACTCTGTAGGTTTTGAATTGAGTTGTCCTCCTAGATCAGTTGCAATCAAGGGCTATAGAACCCAGTCTGTCCTGCTATTTAACCAAAGTTGGGAGGAGAAAAAGAGGATTAATACCTTTCCCAAGGGTATTACCACTTAAGTGAATGTAATGGATTCGACTGGAATTGAACTTGGCTCTCTGATTCCTCAATCTGAGCTTCTATCCACTACTCCACCCTGCCTTTTTATATATATATATATATATATATATATATATATATATATATATATATATATATATATGTGTGTGTGTGTGTCAAAATATATATAAAATTCAAAAAAACTTTGTTATAAATAATCCAAAGTTCTTTTATTTTTGACTTATTATTTTAAAAAATAGTTTTAATACAAAGTAGAATATAAATATAATTATTTATTTTGAAATTTTTTCCAACACTACATAAGAGTTCTCATGTTTCAAAAACAAAAGCCGTAAAAAAGAATATAACTATTTGAATTAAAGTACTAAGCTCTGTTCCATCTTCAAAGACAAATTTTTTGGAATAACTTTTTCCTTTAATTTTATAAATGTTTTATAAATATTCATTATTGAAATTAAAATTACTTTGGTAACGGCTAGAGCCATTTCGTTTAAAAAAAGGGCATTTTTAATAATTTGTATCAATATCTCAGTTATATTCACAGACATCAAAAAGTCAGGGTAAGGTTAGCCCAACATAAAATTTAAAATCAGAAGATGACATCGTCTAGTCTGGTTAAATGTTTATGGACATTTATTTATTTTTATTTTTATTCTTTATTTTTTTGAAAGTTTTGTGTATATAAAAAAAAATTCAGACAGATAAGTTGCTAACATTTTTTTTACACATATATAAAACATTATCCGTTATTCGTTTTTTTTTTTTTGTAAACATTTAAACTATTTATTTAGACTTTAATTTAAAAATTATTTTTGTTATTGTTTGTTTGTTTTATGCTAATTATTCAATGCAAAAATTTAATGATGATGTCTGACAAAAAAACGTCAACTCATGTCTATTGTTTAATAGATTTTTGGAAATTAGAAACTTAATAATGTGTAGTTTTTCATGTATATATATATATATATATATAGTTTTTCATATATATATGTAGTGGCACTTGTTGGGCTTAGCCTGAGTGAATCAACATTCAAGTATATCTATTTCAAAACAACAGAAATCTTTCGTAGTACATCGTTTCATTCTTGACTTCAGTTGGATCCAAAATTAATTGTTTTAACTCCATGCCTCAAAATATTCACTCAAATACATTTTGTTGATATTGTTCTTAATAAAGAAGGATGAAAGAAAAAAAAAAAAGAAAGTAAGTATAAAAAAGAATTAAATAAAATTAACGTGGCTAGTCAGGCTACGTAGATCTGAGCTGGAGACATTTAACGGGCAATGTATTTCTTGCTTTAATTTTATAAATAATTTAAAAATCTCTAATAGACTTGTATGTGCTGTTTTTGAAAGGACACATTTTTATTTCAATTTATTCTTTTCAAATCTCCATTTTAAATAATTTATTCCGTTCAGTATAAGCACAATTTGTCAATTGAAAAAGGGCAAATTAAATTTAGCCCAACATAAAGTTGGTGAAAATCAAAGAAAGCCTCAACTCCTCAACTGGAGGGTTGGGCTGAAGAGTGGGACTGGGGTAGTGTCAAGGAAATATGATATCATTGAGCAGTATTAATCATAAACAAAATTCAGACAGATACATAAACACACAACGCATACACATATATACAAACATACAAGATAGATACATGTTATTTAAAACATGTCTGACTAGAGATTTTTAATTTTGCGCATACATGTTGTTTTTGATTTTGTCTATTGCATATATAGTATATATATATATATATATATGACAAAAATTATCATGCAAAAATTCAAATACACCAGGAATTTTTAATTGGCATGCTGTACTGCTTGGCATTCACAATGGAATCTCCAATACAAAAAAACCTTCAGAACCTGTTTTGGATGAAAAGATAATGTGATTTTTATAAAAATTCAGCAAAGTTCTTATTTTTTAGTCTTATCTGTTTACAAATATATATACCCAAAACCCATTCTGATAAGAAAAGAACCCCTGATTTGTTGGTGAAGGCCCAAACACATGGAGGCTTCAAATGCCTTGATTGGATAGTGCTTTAATGGGTCAAGAGGATGGCTTCTGACACCCTATGTTTACAACAGGACTCTGCAAATAATTATTTCAAGCAAATAATTATTCTAAAAATAATTCTAAACAAATAATTATTTCTAACCATGTCACCCATTACATCTAAGCAAATAATTATTTCAGACTGTAACCCCTTGATTATTATTCTATGGGGCTAATTATTTCTAGTGAGAGATTATTCTAAAAATAATTATTTCTAAAAAATAATTAACTGAAGGCAAGGATTATAATTATTTCTACCAAATAATTATTAAAGAAGGAATTATTCAAGAAATAATTGTTTCTAATTCTGAATTATTCTAAGAAATTGTTATTTCTAAGCCAATAATTATTTTATTCAATAAATTTAAGCAAATAATATTTCAATATATTTTTGTGTAATTTTTGGTAAATATATCTTAAAAAATGAGATGTCATTTTTGTTTTAATTTTTATTTCTTAGATGACAATTTATCCATCGCATTCTTTGGTGTGTGTGTGTGTATATATATATATATATATATATATATATATATATATATATATATATACACAAATATACACAAATAATTATTCATACAAAAAATTCTACAAAAGGTTAATTATTTAATTGCAAATCCATATTTCTACAATTCAAATAATATTCAAAACCCCGAACCTGTTTATGAATGAAAAGAATTATTTTTTTATAAATTTTCTGTTGCAAGCAAATATTTTTTTCAAGCTTTAATCTGTTCCTAAATATATACCCAAATGCTGATTGGAAAGTGATTATACCCACACAGGATTTCAAATGCTGATTGGAAAGTGATTTAATACAGTCTTCCTCCTGACACTCAGTTTTATGTCTTTCTAAGCAAATAATTATTCTAAGCAAATAATTATTTCTAAGCAAATAATTATTCTAAGCAAATAATTATTTCTAAGCAAATAATTCTAAGCAAATAATTATTCTAAGCAAATAATTATTTCTAAGCAAATAATTATTCTAAGCAAATAATTCTAAGCAAATAATTATTCTAAGCAAATAATTATTTCTAAGCAAATAATTGTGGATGAGAGGAACTTTGATTATTAAATTTATCTGGCTCAACTCACAAATATATCACACCACACAAATATGTGTGATGATAACTCAATGAAAATGATTAATTTCCATTTTTATTATAATTGGTGGACAACAAATAAGTCACTCCTCCTTCCAATCAGTCAGTGGTCAAAAACTGGGAGAGTAATTTCAATTTTTTCTCTCTCTCATCCCTTTGTCGTTTCACAAGCTTTACTCTCCTCCAGCAAAAAAAAACAAGTTGTGCAAATGATAGCAACTCGGGATAAGAAATCCCAGAGCCAAATTCAAATTCCAGTCTGGTTTGTTATATTCACTAACAAAATAAAATACTGTTGTGACGATGTCTTCTGCATGTCAATGTACAAGCTCTGATGACATCCAAGGTTGGCTATATGTGTATATACACCTGATTCTCTATATTCATAGGCTTGTCTCACTGGCTGTAATCAAATTCAACAGAGAATAATGACAATTGTTTTTCAAGACACTGATTGGGAAATAGCGAACAATATGATTTCTCAATTCAAGAAGGTGAACTGCTATTATAATAGCTTCCGGATACTTACATTCACTGACTGTCAAGGAGACTGCTGACTCCTCATGTCTTTCTAGTTCTTTCCTCACTGACTGCAACTGTCTGGGTCATTAGATGGATAAGGGCTGGAGTCCCACCACCCTTATCCGTCCACTTGTATTCTGGAAAAGAAGACCACCCATTCAATTTTTGGGTGGTCAGTTTTTTCAAAGGACTCTACTTTTATAATTATCTAAAATCACTAACAAAATCTTTTTTTCCAGTTCAAAGGTGGGCTGGAGACGGGGTTCTGAAGAAATTGACTCAAAAGGAAAAAGAATCTAATTATCTCTTGAGTATGTGTGAGAAATTGTATTGCTACACTGTTTAAAATAAACTGACCATCTACTTAAATATGGTTATCCACTAAAAATAACATTTAAAATAATAAAAATATGAAGGATTAAAAATTAAATCCATTAATTCTTTAGAAATTGCTTTGTTTACGTTTTGGATATTAAACTGAGTAAGCTTATGGCCATATCATATTGAAACACAGGTTCCCATATGATTACAACATCAAACCTGGTACGTAGATGGGTGTACACTTTGGAATACCAGGTACTGTAAGCTTGGGTGTGCAGGTGGTGTAATGGATAATGGCTCAGAATTGTTAATCAGAGAGCTGAGTTCCAATTCCCATTGAGTTCGTTATATTCACTTATGTGCAAATACATTTAGGGAAAAGTAAAAGTCCCCCACTTCTTTAACAAGTGATCATTAAACAAGTGCTACATTTAGAGACCAGGTGCACTGAATGCACACAGCTCATCTACTGTGTGTTTTGTTCCTTTGGGACATGGGCAATCATGGCTCTCCACAATTTCATATCTTTTGTAGTTTTTAATAAAATTTTTTTTTTTTGCTATCTCTACTAATCCCTCTTCTGCTAAATATTTAAACAAGCTTGTTAGCTATATAATGTGTTGCTTTCCCCAATTTCTCTTGCCTTCAGTATGTGAGTGTCAAAATTTCCATACCTTTTTTCTCATTATGTGCCTTAGAAATTTGAATTCTCTCTTTCTGATGCTAAATGTCCTTTTTGTTTCCATTTTTGCTAAAACTTTGCCCCTATTCACATGCTCCATGGTATGCTCAGCATCATTCTGATGAAGGATTCTTCTTTTCTTTTTTTTTTTAAATTAACTCCAGGGTTAAATGTAACAGGTATGATCTAAAGCTAAATATTTATTTTGTATAAAAAATACAAAATTATGGCACAAGGCCACTTGGGAAGTGGGGAAAGGCTGGTCTTTCACTAGCTATCCTGTTCCTAGTTAACAACAATAATGATCTATTCATTCAATGCAATATACTCAATCACCACAAGAACTTATCCATCATCTCTCAATCCTACATGTACCACAATACCACATAGTCACAAGGAACCTACAAAACACCGGATGACATAAAAATCTCATGATACATGAAATGATACAAATGGGAGATGAACCCAGAAATGAAACTCAAAATGTAAATCAAGGAATTGTTTCTCTTAAAGAAACCATTCCCTGATTGACTGTGTTTAAGGGATGAAGCTATATTCTCTACACTTAGCCAATTGTGGGTTGGTGAGGCCATTTAACCCACAGTTGGAGCTTTTGAATTCAGAGTTGTCCTTCTGCTAGACTAGTTGTCACCCAAAGCGAAAGAACCTAGTTTGTTTTGTTATTTTACCCATAATTGGGGGGGGGATGGATTCATATCTTTCCTATTTACACATAAATTAATGTAACGAACTGAATTGGAATTTGAGTTCAGCAATCCGATTCCTCAATCTAAGACATTATCCACTATGCCTCCACCATTTTTACAGAATCAAACAAAATAAATATAGAATCTTGACAGAACTGACAAAGTTCAAAACATCTTGCATTCAAAGATATCTATAGGTTCAAATAACTATTGAAGCTGCAATGGAAAAAAAGCAAACTATCGAATTTGAAATTAAACTTACAATCTTGAAGGAGAATTATTTCAACTACTATTTACCGATAGAGAACTTTTTTTAATTATGAGAAGTAAAATAATTTTCTTTCTTGGAATAGTCTGTTTATAAGGCATTTTTTTTGTATCTAAATCTAACAAATTTAAAAGTGATTTTTTCTGTAATTGTTAAAAATCTTAGGTTTTTTTTTTTTTTTAAATTACAAAAAAATGCACAAGCTAGGAATGTCCTGGGTATGAGGACAAACTACATCCGACAGTAAGGCCTCTGATCAGAAGCGTGGAACAACCTCTTAATTGCTGGTGTTCCCAGGTGCACTGTGACCCGAGGTGGTAGCACTTTGTTAGGGTCTCAGCTATGGGCAAATAGTTAACCCCAAACTGGGGTCAAAACACTAGGAAAGTGTAAAAATAGGTTTTAGTACTAGTAATATGTTTTGAAAAAAATTATTATCAGCGATAAAAATCTTATTGGCATTAAATACCTCATTGAGGTTGATATGCCGTAGGACAAAACAAATATTAACTATGTTAGGGGAGATAACTCAGAATGAATTTTGTGAAGGGAGATAACTCGGAATGTTTTTTTTTTTTTTTCATTGCATCTGAAACCAAAAAAACTAAGTTATTTTGTAATTTGGCATAACTTAAAAGCTTCTGCAATATACTCAAATGTTCATATGGTATAAAATAAAGACTTAAGTCAATTAAAATAACAACCGCCTTGTCAGCTGAGATTTCAGAATATGCTGACTGCACCTTTGCAGAGCCCCCTTTCCCTGCCAATAAGGACACCTGTTTGCTATGGGTGGTGTTGAGATGGGATCCTGGTGATTGAGGGCTTCAGGAGTCAATGTTAGATACTTCTGATTCCCAACACACCACTTTGGCCCTTACTTGGACTAGACAGGCAATCGGAGAGGCCCGATCCAACCACTAGCGCCTATCAATTTATGGAGTACGTTATAACTAAATACAATAACCCAAATATACACTGGGCTAAAATAGCATCTCTATCCAATTTACAGGCATTAAAAGGCGATGACTGAGGGTGAATCAATTGGAAGAGATCTAGACATAGATATGGCTGTAAACCATACCAGTTTGTATACTTAAGATTTGGGAAGTACAACAAATGGTTTAATGAGTACTCAGTCTCCCTCGAATACGAATATACTGGTTTGTGTAGCCCTGACCTGACAAGGCGACTGGATTTTCTCCTTGACACGTCCCAATGCTGTGTGTGGGGAGTACATGCAGTGAATTTTTTCTATATCAAAATTATGAATAACCAAAATAAAAAACCCAAAAGATATCTTTCAGACTCTGATTCTGAAAAAGAATTAAGTACTGAATTTCCAAGATTCCTCATGCTCGTGTCTCTAAATGAAACTCCTCCAGCAGAACTCCTTGATTGAAAAGGTGCTGTCCAGTAGGAATAAGTTCCAAATAGTTAAGAAATGGTAATTTATTAGAAGAAGTGGAAAATAGAAAACACACTGAAAGGTGAAGACTTTCCATAACATCAAAATAAAGACCTTCCCCCCATGAAAGACCGAACATTTCTAAGGAAGTCATTAGAAGCAGATTTGTCTCTTGTCATATTTGAGGAAACTACATCTACCTTAGGAATCCACCAGGGGATCAGTTATTATCATAGAATCATAATAAAAAGGAAAGGAAAAACCATGACAACAGATACGTATATCCTTACTTTTGTCACACCTCAAATTCATAGAAAAATAAAAGTCAGGTACAACATTGAGCCAGTGGAACAATATATTCCTGCTCTACTAAATTGCTTCAAGTCCCCAAAATTTGGGCATCATAGGGATAACTGCAGGAGTCATCCAACATTTGGAAAATGTGACCAAAAGGTTTCAGACCACATGGAAGAAGAATGCCACAATGAAGTAAGGCCATCCAGTATACTCACAATCATGTGACTTCTGGTAAAGGGAAAAGGAGATAGTTGAGGTGAAACATAAACAAAATGTCTCATTCGTAGAGGCAAGGCAAATTGTAGAAAGATACATGAAAGACCCTTTCTATGCAAAAATAATGATCAAAATGAATACCAGTCGACCTGAAAAATACAGAGCCCTCATTGAGAAATTCGTACATTTAGGATCAAACGACTGGCCCAAATTTCAAAACTACCTGAAAGACCTGTACTCCAAGGAGACTCAAAAGAAAAGCCAATGAAAGAACTGAAATAATAAATAAAGAAAAAAATAATACAAAATCTACCCCTCAAACAGAAACCACTCCCCTCAAAAATACAAAACCTCCTGCAAACCAATGGTCACAGCACTCTCCAATCTGTCCAAAAACCATCAAAGATAAACTTAAGAACTTATCTCCCCACCAAAAAAAAAACAGAACAAGCCAGACAAAAACCAGGAATTCAGAATGATCAAATTCCTGTCCAAAACAGATTTGACAAACTCAAAGAAATGGCAATGGAAAGCCAGAACCCACAAATGGTCAAAATCCCAGAAAATTAAATCACGACCACATACTAAGCTAAAGCCCAAAACATTTAGCAATCATGTATCAAATAATTCAGTGGAATAAAGGCAAACAAATGAACTGCTTCTGCTAATAACAGACCTGTCACCAGCAGTTGTTTACCTCCAGGAAACCTTCATCAAGCAAAATTACAGACTGAATATAAAAGAATACCATCAATACAACTACACACATGACAATGGGCTTCGAGTATCAGGTGGTACATTCATCCTAGTTAGGAATGATGTATCTCAAAGTAAAATAAATTCAACATCTACCTTACAGGTGACTGCTATTAAAGTGACCCTTACACAGGCCAATAAACATCTGCTCAGTGTACATCCCACCAATTGAACCATTAAATGAAGCTGAAATTGAGGGAATCCCTGCCCTTTTTATGATACTAGGTGGCTTTAACTGTCACGGTGCCATAAGGGGCTGTAAAGACACAAACCAAAAGGAAAGAACCTTGGAAACAATAATTAATAACAATGATTTATGCATTTATAATGATAAAACCCCGACGTACGCAAATTCACTTTCTGGCAGCAACTCAGCAATAGATTTATCCCTATGTGATCCATCAATTTACATGGATTCCTCTGGGCACCTCAGCATAGTGTAATGGTTAGCAAGCTTGTCTCGCTAGATCAGTTACAACTGAAAAGTGAGTTCGGTCCTCACTAGATGCCCCATACTTTCGGCCTTGTGCCACATCTAAGCCACGCTTGGAAAATAACTATATGGATTCCTCTTGGAAGGTACTGGTAGACATATGCAGTAGTGATCACTTGCCAATTGTCCTACAAAACTCAGAACATAATGAGAAAAATCCTCTCTGTTGGAAATTAGGCGGAGCGAATTGGAAAAATTGAAAAACCAATCTTCTGAAAAACTGGTTGAAGGCAGAAGCATCAATAACTTGTAACATTTCATGGAGGTCCTCAACTCTATAGCTGAGAAATGCATTCCAAAAAATTCAGCACAAAAAAAACCAAAAACAAAAAAAAAACCAACAGACCTTAGTTCAATGATAAATGTAAAAAATCATCAGGCTAAGAAGAGCATCTCTGATTAAATTCAACAACAACCTGCAACGTCTAATTTAAGCAACTCAGAAAATAATGAAGCCAAAAAAGAATGCATGAAAAACACCATCAACAGACTCAATTGCTACAAGAACAAAATCTGTCTGGAATATGATAAAGAAAATAGCAGGCAAATATCAAATAAACACTGCAAAACACTTCTCGATAAATAACTCTAAAATAACAAGCAAAATGGATAATGCTGGCCAACTACCCAAAACAGTCTCTAAAATTTAATCTGCCAAGAATGGTAGCCAACAATTATTCCAAGAGGTATAACCTACCATTCATTCTAGAGGAAGTAAATGAATCTTTAAAGAAAGCCCACAATACAGCTGTGGGCCCAGATGATATCCACTACGAATTCAGAAAACAGTTATCCAACAAATCATTACAACAGTTATTAAAAATATATAATAACATGGAGAAATGGCAACTTCCCAGAAATGTGAAGACAGTCATTCATCATTCCTATTCCAAAATCTGGAAAGGATGATACAGACCCTGAAAACTACAGACTGATAGCCTTAACCAGTTGCCTATATAAAACTATGGAGAGAATGGTCAACAACAGGTTGATTTGGTACCTGGAAACTAAAGGCTTAATCTGTGACTTCCAATGTGCTTTTAAGAAAAAAAAGAAGCACATTGGACCACTTAATGTAATGTAAGCCCTTATTAAGAAGGAACATCTCACAGCAGTCTTTTTTTGAATTGCGAAAGGCGTACGACACAACATAGAAATTTGATATCTTGAAAGACCTGCTTGAACTGGGCTTCAAAGGAAGGCTGACTCAATTCATAAAGAATTTCCTGGAAGACCGAAGATTTCAAGTCTGTATAGGAACTATTCTATCAGAACTGTGTTATAGTGGAACACACCTATTCTATAGTTAATAGACTCTCCCACCTATAATAAGTAGGAGTAGTAAGAGTAATGAGGTAGTCGCTCAGTGAGTCTGAGTTCAGTCTGAAATCGAACGACCGGCTGACCGGTTGAACTCTCTGTCTTCGGGCAGATTCTATTTCAGGGAGGTAAACCGATCCTGAACCCGTTTATACGGGTTCAATGGGCATATTTTTGGCTGAGCCCACGGGCTCAGAGATCCCACGTTAAACCGGCCTTGTGCCACATGATGCCCACGGGATTGACTAAATACCGTCGCTCAGTGAGTTGATGCCAGACGACCGTTAGTCAGATACTAAAGTATCAGCGACCGCAACTAGATTACCTATCATATCAAGTTCCTAACGTTTTGTACGTTGAACCTATTTTAGGACCGACTTAGTACAAATACAAGCCTCCACTGTGAAACCACTCCATAACAACCTGCAAAATCAAGGTGTTCCACAAGGAAGCATTCTTTCAGTGACCCTATTCTGCATCAAAATTAACTCCATAGTTAAATTGCAGAGCCCAGGAGTGAAATGCTCCATAGCATCTCACTCTTGGGCTCAGCGATTTAACTATGATGTTAATGACTTTCTAATAATGTACAGATCTCATCATATGCATACCATGCTTCAATAAAATGTACAAATGGCCCATGGAAAATGGTTTTCCCAAATGAAAACCAAATGCTTACATTTCTGCAAATTAAGGAAATTTCACATCGACCCCTGCTTAAAATCAGAGCAGAAATCCCAGTAGTAGAACATCAAAAGTTTCTCAGCATCACCTTTGACAAAAAATTAACATTCATTCCCCATCTAAAATAATGTCCTCCAACTTCTACATGTGGTAGCTCATACTGAATGGGGAGCAGATCAACAAACATTAATTAAATTATACAGATCACTGTTTTACGCAAAAGTGGATTGTGCTATTATATTGTGGGTGTATGCTGGTTGTGTGTTTAGGTGGGAGATAAATATCTCCTGGTATATTTATACCACAAGAAAAATGGCAGGCTCAAATGTGAGTCCTGGTAATAAAATGATATATAGTAATAACAAAACTATAATGACAATGTGTGTATTAATGAGACAAACTAGTAGTAGTTCAGTAGGACTGAAAGTTCTACGCATTAGAAACTCACTTTTTACCATTGTTTCATGAGCAGACGTTCTACTCATAGCAGATGGATGGGTCCCTGTTTCAACAATAGTGTCAAGAAGGCTAGACAGTCTTTCTACACAACAAAAAAAAAAGTGATTTGACACAGTGATCACAGAAAATTAGCCACAAGATTAAATTTTGGGCAATGTTTAACATTTGTGCCCACCAAAAAAAAAAAAAATGACATGTCAAAAGGAGTTGAATTCTTTAGACACCACTATTACTGTATACGCTTTTGACTTCCTCAGCAATGTTTATTTACAAGCTTATAAAAATATGTGAACTCAGTACAAGATCTGTCTATATTTCTGAGATGAGGTATTATGTACATTATTTACATTATTCGGACTATTTTTCTCATCTTTGTCGCCATATTTATTACAATGTTTCAGCCGTTGTACGCTCCGGCCTTCTTCAGGTGGTTAGAATGTCGAACTGAACCGTTTATTTCGCTCACTGGGGTAGACTGTTCTAGTTCCATGTGCCATGTTTAATGGATGTCAGTGGATAAAGGCGTTGGTTAGATCCAGTGACAGGACCCAAAGAGAGTGAGTTCAATACCCGGTTAAGGCAGTGGAGAACTTTCAGAGGGAAATTAACAGGAGATAACTGATAACTGACATCCATTAAACATGGCATGTGGAACTAGAACAGTCTACCCCAGTGAGCGAAATAAAGGGTTCAGTTTGACATTTCAACCACCTGAAGAAGGCTGGAGCGTACAAGGGCTGAAACGTAATAAATATGGCGACAAAGATGAGGACAATAGTCCGAATAATGTCAGTACAAGATATTTATTATTTACTATTTTATAAAGAAATACTTTTGAAAAGAAAACTTTTTATTTGATAATTTGTTAAAAAATTGCAAAATTATCAAGATATGTAGGAGAAAGAGGTGATCTCAATTTATTTTAATGGATTTATGTGTTGAGCGCAAATGAAAAAAACGCCTGGAAAATGCATTTTTTTTTAAAAATTTATTTGTCGTTATGTGTTTATTTAAATTTTCTTGTTCACAGACATTTTTATAAATTAAAATATTTCTTTTTATATTTATTTCTTAATAAAACTGTAAATAATATTTCATTATAGTTGGTTCACATTTTTTTGTAATCTTGTAAATATAAAATTATTCTTGAAAATAACCAATCAAATAAATAGTGTTTAATACCTTTGTTGTCAATTCTCAAAAATAAAGAAAATGTATAAATTCACTTGTTTGGGTTTTATTAAAATTTTAATCATTGCTTATTAAAGCAATAAACATTGCTGAGGGAATCAAAAGTGTAAACAGTAATAGCAATGTCAAGATAATGGCCATCTTCTTGAAACACCATTTTTTGCATGCTTGAACGTTAAACATTACCTCAAATCTCTATCTATAAAAGGCAGGATGTGTGTGTGTGTGTAACGAATGCACAGCCACAATTTTCGACGGATTTGCACAAAAATTCACATGCTCCAAGTTAGCAGGAAGGCCAAGACCAACTTTGCATTTCCCAACTCCAATCAATAGTGGAAATAATCGTTTTTTTTTTCATCCTTCTACGGCAGTTTTCATGTAGTTTGCAGCCATTTTGTACTGGTCAGAGTGAGAGCCTATAGCTGGCTGCCACGAATAGGCAGGAAGATTCTATTGGCCAGCGTGAGAGCCAACAGCTGACTGACACGAATGTTAACTAGCATGCAAAAAAAATCGATAGCTGCATTTGTCACAAGTGGGAAAAATTTAAATCTGCATGGCACTTTACTCTAGTTGGCTCATTCGCTTGCTTAAACTCAACATTGATTTTGATTCTGCAGAACTGGGTTGGGTGTGAAAAAGTAGTTGTTAACATTCTTTTTTCATTCGTTTTTTTCAGTTACGAGTCCTTTTTTAAAGTTGATTGTTTTGTGTTCATTTTGTTTAGTTCTTTTTTGTAACAGATTTAATGTTTAGTATAGAGCTTAGAAAAAATTTGCAGTGTGAGATAGGCAAGAAGTAAGGCATGTAGCAACATCAGCACGGCAAAAGGGCACTCCTTTAAAGGCAAGGAAGGGCAAAAATATTTTAAGTCAAGTGATAGCGATTGCTGTATGTCGTATGATTTTTGAATCTAGCACGGGCAACGCCGGGCCATGCTGCTTGTTAAATATAGATATTTCTTAAATCTCCTGAAAAGTATCACCTATTTCTCATTTCCTTAACACATCATTAACATTAAGGAGAAGTCAGTCAGTTAATTTTGTTTCTGAAACAAGATACTTGCATAATTAAAACTAAAGATCAAAGATTCTGTACCAAAGCGAAGGACAATCCTAATTGCAATCACTGCACTGACTGGCCACTTAGTGACCTCAATCTAAACCCAGGAAAAGAGGGCTTCAAGGTCAGTTCTCTTTACCCTTTCACCAGAAAGTGGGTCAGGCTGATCCACTCTGCCAAAGAAATAATCAGGATGACTGCACTCTCTCTCTCTCTCATTCTCTCTCTCTCTCTGCCAATGTACTGTGAGCTACAAATTGTCACATCGGCAAGATACAATTTGTATTCATGAAAAAAAGAAAACAAACCTTCCAAAACAATTTTCGCTTGACATTCATTCAGTTTGAATGCTAATACAAACATTCTGCACCAACCACCACATAAAAAAAATGATGGCTTTTTAAATTCATTTTTTCCTTTTATTATTGGTCAGATGGTCTTTTTAATATGCTTTGTAAATATGCTGGAACAGTGTGTCATTGGTATAACAAAGATACTGTCACCTGTCTCTTGGCATTGACAGGGCAAGGGACATAACTCTACTAGGCAAAAAATTTCAGGCCTATTATGCAAAAGTTTAGATTTGATATTAGGTCATTCAGAAAATAAAGTCCGATTTTAGGAATCAAGATTTTTTTTTATCTAATGTATTTAAATTGTTTAAATCATTCAAAATAGAAACACTGAACATTTATACAAGTTACGATAAAACTCTCTAAATTGTTTAAATCATTCAAAATAGGAACACTGAACATTTATACAAGTTACGATAAAACTCTCTAAATTGTTTAAATCATTCAAAATAGAAACACTGAACATTTATACAAGTTACGATAAAACTCTCTAAATTGTTTAAATCATTCAAAATAGAAACACTGAACATTTATACAAGTTACGATAAAACTCTAAATTGTTTAAATCATTCAAAATAGAAACACTGAACATTTATACAAGTTACGATAAAACTCTCTAAATTGTTTAAATCATTCAAAATAGAAACACTGAACATTTATACAAGTTACGATAAAACTCTCTAAATTGTTTAAATCATTCAAAATAGAAACACTGAACATTTATACAAGTTACGATAAAACTCTAAATGTTCAGACAACAAGAAATCTTTCAATGCAGTTTTTGTATTTTCTTTGCAATGGCGTGTCTTTTGTCTTAAAAAAAATTGACACGATGCTTGAAAAAGTGGTAGTCAGTGGGTAAGAGATCGGGAGAATATGGATGATGTGACCAAAGTCTTGTATTCCAAGTCAGTGAGGTATCTGCAGTGATATCCTGGCTATGTGTGATGAAGAATTATCATGAACCAGGATTGTACCTCATCATTTTACAAGTACCAGTCGCATTTTGCTTAACTGTGCATTGCATCCAGTTGCTTCAGCAGGGGGTTACAGAAAGTAAAAATAAGAGAAAAGAGTGGGTATAAGGGGGGGTGAGGAAAGGATAAAAGGTGAACGGGATTCAAGAAGATAGAAGATGGCGATTGATGTTGCATTAAATTTTTTTTGAAACAGGGAAGCAAATAAACAGAAGCCAGTTCCACAGGTGGAAAGTGCGAGAAAAGAAACTGTTGGAGTAGAAGTGGCGTTTACATTTTGCCCTGATTAAATTCCAGAAAGCTGTAATGGATGATACCAATAGCAGATCATCAGACAATTACTGTAATCTTCTATGAGTGCAATTTCGGTTTTTGGTGCTTCATCATGATTGAGTCAATCATTTACGATTGTCACAAAGGATCCATTTCTCATCACAAGTTACTATTCGATCATGAAATAGATCATTCGCGGCATCGAATACACTTGAAAATGTTGATGTAATGACGAAAGTATGCAGGTGTAGGCTTTAAGAAAGCTTTATTCGACTGAGAATACAAGGTTCTCGTATAGTGTCCTTTTATAGTCCCAGTAAACAGAAATAGCTCTCTCTCTCTCTCTCTCTTTCGAGTAACGAAACAAAGGGAGACCACTCTTGATTATTCATAACAGTTGGATTCTTTGACTTTCACTATGTTTATGTGTGACTCATTTATCAAGTTTCTTCAACTTCCCAATCTTGAGATGGTCCAATGTTGTTGAAATGCTGACATTCTTTACCTGAGACATTTCTCTTGACACTTTGATGTGGGTTTTGTTTGACTAGCCTTTTCAGATGTCGATTGTCAATTCCAGATGGACGTGCTCTACCATCTTGATTTCACTGCGGAACTTCTCCGTCCTTAAACAATGCTTAGTGCTTGAACTCAAATGACTAAAGCTAAAATTCTGAATGGAGTTTTTCTAAGCAGTCAATTTGAAAGATTGTCATAACAACCTTTCTTAAGACATTTTCATTCACGGATGGTAGGGGTTGCAAGCCTGATTAGAGGCCTAGGCAGTACTTTGTAACACTAGCTATCTTATCAACATTTGCCTTTTTATATCTACATTTACATACATTACAAATTAAACTAAGCACAACTATTATAAAGGGATGAAAAATATTCGCAGATTTTGACATCATTGTTTTTTCACGTCCAAATCCGTGAATTTGTTTTGCTCATGCCAAGTCTAAAAAAAAAATCTACATAAAAAAGTCAGTATGTTTTTATCTATAATGTTCAATGTGTTCAAATTATTCAACTTTTTAACAAGAAAAATCTCAAGTCGATGTGAAAAATTGCTGCAAAATATCGTTGATCTATTTAAGATGGAATGAATATATTATGAAAGGTCTCTAATTTGTATTTAGATACATTGTATTTATTTTAAATTTTTCTAGTTGAATTGTTCACCTATATTGCATATGATCCATTATTGTACATAATTAGGTTACAATAAAATCTGTATTTTTTTATATGAATACTACCTTATGAAAATTAAGATGTGATGGAGGGATTATCATAAATTCAGTGGGGGCCCACGAGACACTTGCACCATCCCTGCTTCTATGGTGCACGAAAAGTATACTTATTTGCTTCACCTTGAAGTTAAATATGGTGAAGTTGTTTTATGTCGAACCTGCATCTCATGTCAAAACTATACCTTTTCAACTTCAAAATGATGATCAACTTCAAAATGGACTTATTTTCAGGTAAAAATATTAATCAAATCCAAAATGGATTAATCAACTTCAAAATGGATCAATCAACTTCAAAATGGATTAATCAACTTCAAAATGGATTAATCAACTTCAAAATAGATTAATCAACTTCAAATTGGAAAACAACTTCAAAATGAGAAATAATCAACTTCAAATTGGATTAATCAACTTCAAATTGAGAATTAATATAATACTAATAAATTTAATATCTATTCTTTTATTTTTACTTAAAAGGGATATTAAAAAATATAAACGTTCCTAAGAAATTTATTTAAAAGATTACATCATCTAAGTTAATTACAGAGGGAAGTAATCTCTGTATTCCAGATACGAAGTTAGTGCAAGTCTCAGGGGAAATATTATTAATTGCCTCGGAGATCATCGCTTCTAACTTGATGAGGCGGAATTCTTTAGTAGTTAAAGATCCCTGGCCATCACCTCTTAAAATCCCAACAACTGAGTCTGCCATACTTCTTTTTGCGTCATTAAGACTGACCAAATCTTTTCAATGGGATTTAACATCGGACTATAGGGGGCAAATCTGAAAATTTGGTGTTGTCTAAATTCATCCTCCTCCACAACTTCTTCAATTAAAGTATAGCAATGAGCATCATCAATAACTAAGACAACTTCCCTTTCATAAATTTCATTTGCCTTTCTAAGGCACTCCATGGTTCATTCTTTCGCATCCTCTTTTTTTAAAGAACATCTTTTAATTTTATGATGAATTAATTCATTATTACTAATACATCCAATAACATGGATGTTATTTCCCCTGAATCCGGCCGCGACTGTAGTGCACCTCGTGCCTTTTTTAGAGCGACCTTCTCTTCTTGAAATATGGAGATTAAAATTGGTTTCATCCATATAAAGGATTGGCACACTTTGGGACTGAAATTCTAATAAAGCTACTGCGTAATCCTCACGTTTCGCCTTATTGACATTATTATTGGCAGCTTCTGGTTCATAATCAACCGCTTTTAAAGTAAAGGCCATGGAGTCCAAGTGCTTTCTTATGCATTCTTTCGTCACACGAACTTCATACTATTCGACCAACTTATTTACAATGTCCTGAAGAGTGACCCTAGGAGAGTTTTCAATTAATTTGGCCATAAAATTCTTATGCTCTTGCGTAATTTTATATTTTCATGCTCCTCCCCTAGAGTCACTCTTATCAGCACCCTGGTCTAACCAACGGTACGCTGTTGGCAGAGGCACACCAATTGTTCTTGCCAGGTCTTTCCAATTTCCTGCTGCGGCATGTGCAGCTAAAATCTGGGCCTTTTTTTCGCCAGCCACAGTTATCTTTGGAGCTGTTGCTAATTCTTCTTCAGCTTCTTTTGTAGAGGCTTCTCCAGCATCATCATCAATCATCATTTTTGCCCATACAGGACTTTCTCCTCCTATTTTTATTGTAGGCTCAACCAATGCTTTCTTGGCCTCTAAGTTGTTTGTATTTTGGTTTTTTCTTCATCTATATGATGAAGACGAACAGTCAATTTCCTTACTCATGGCTAAATTAATTGAAAAAATAATTTTCAATTTACCAAAAAAAAAAAAAAAAAATCTCAAGTTGTTTATTCTTATTTTGAAGTTGATTGTTTTTAGGTTTTTGACATTTTTTCCATTTTGAAGTTGATTAATCCATTTTGAAGTTCATTGTTCCATTTTGAAGTTGATTGATCCAATTTGAAGTTGATTAATCCATTTTGGAGTTGATTAATTTTTTTACTTGAAAATAAGTCCATTTTGAAGTTGATTATTATCATTTTGAAGTTAAAAAGATATAGTTTAGAGTCCTTCTTCAATTTAATAATGTTTTATTTGTGATCTAACTAATTCCATTGGTTAAAAAAGATTCCAATATGTTTCTTATGTAACAGTATTGCAATCGATAAAAATCTGTAAAAAAGTGGATCACAGAGCATTGATATTTCTCTGCTCCTGATTGGTCAATTAATCCTAATATCACGTTTTCTACTATGTATGCATGGTTAAAATTAATTTATCGCCCAAAATCAGTCTGTGTGTGTTTGAACCTATCACGTGACATACAACACTATAAATACAAGGACACATTTTCAACTCTTTCTAATTCCTGTCTTCTCAGACCCACAGTAATGTAGTTCTGTGGAAAGGTCGCATTTGTCCCTTTATGGAAAAACGCTATGAAAATGCTGTGACACACGCGCGTGCGCACAAACCACATACATACAAACATTGTGCATCTTTGAACTCATCTCATTCACTCCTTACACAGAAACTTATATTCAGCTATTAACAGTGAGCTTTGCCGCCTCAAACAATTTGCTAAATAAATTCATGCCATTTCAAAGTTAGATTTCCTAATATAATCCCAAACTTTGAATTCATTCGCTCACCAACAAACTACACTTCAAATTTAACATCTACAATTTTTATCAAGACAACAAGAATTCTATTCAAAGAACATACAGTTTGCTAACCAAATATTTTATTCAAAAAGCAACTTTGATCATAACCTAACACAAATTTACTTCGAATCAACTATCTTACGACCAAAAGATTTAATGATTAAATGCACAAAAGTTATAAAAGTTTATCTTTTAAACACAAAATTCAACTTTTGATATCAACCAACATTTCATTCGCCAATTACAACAAACTTTCCCGGAAGAACACAACTTACTTTCTTCAAAAGACTTTACTCATTTGCTGAATTTAAACTTCCAATCTTTTTGTTTCATTAACAAAAATATATATATTCAATATTCAACAGATAAAGGGAGACAACTCTTACCTTAATCTCCAATATCAAACCTTAACAGGAATTTACGAACGTAACTGATTAATTCATTGAAAATCCTTTTATTGACAGGAACACTGAACAAACTCTCTATTTGACCTAAAGAACATTCTCATCCTCATTGTTATACAAATGCTTCATTCATTTTTTTTCTAAAAAGGAATATTGTTTTATATTTTGTCATTGATGACCTTGCGCCATACCCAAAGTTGTTTGTGGAGAAGTCTATATTCACGCAGCCAACACAAATAATACCTTCTGATATATGTATATTTTTCTTAATAACATATTCCTCCGCAACACATTTCTATTAATTTTTTTTTTTTTTTTGCTATAGATATCGATATGTACTCACTGATTTTTCTCGGTTAGTACATTGGGGAGGTGTTGTCGGTGAAAAAGTTCCTAAAGAACGTTTTGTTTAATTAGTCTCTCTTGTGATTAAATAGGGGTTTTATTACTTCCTACAAAAAAGTGTTTTTGGGTGAGATTCGAGACCAGATAAAGCATGGAATTTTTCATATAAATTTTCAGGAAAATCCTCCAAATTTGTCGCACTGCAGTCTACCTGTCTCGTATTTAACTCCATTTGATCCAGTGTTGTGTCAAAAAAAAAAAAAAAAAAAATTTAAAATTAAAATTAAAATATTAGATAAATGTAACTGAACACCATTTCGAATTGACATGGGACATGGGAGATAACCATGTAGGATTATCTACTTGAGTTATCTCCCATGGATGTTCTTTCGATAAAAGATCGTATAATTGATTTTCCATAAATCTCGAATTAATTTAAGATCATATTTTAAAAAATACCATATTAGAATTACTAACGACTTTTTCTCCTGTAAAATGAAATAAACGAAAATATTTATCATGAGGTAATATATAAATATCAATAAAAAAATTATACTTAATATTGCGGCATTCCTAATTACAATTTTTTTTAATAATCATTTCATCCCAAGCAAGGCGATAAAGACACTAAGATGCACAAGGTTACTGAGAGTGAAAGAAACTGAAAAGAAAGGACAATGAAAAGAACAGAATTCGAGGAAACAGAAGATGACGATTAATGTTGCATTTATATTTTTGTAGTTGACAGGAAAGTATGTTTTTTCGTTTGATTTTGTTTAGCGGCATATCAACATTTCTATGGGTTATTAAATACCGAAATCTAAATATTTTGGGCACAATGGTTTCTACTAAATATATTTTGAACGCAACTGTACGCCTTCAACTACAGATAAAATGCTAGCACGAAGTCACAAGTCATCGTGGCCGAGGGCTTGAACGTGCTGTCCTTGTTCAAATTTTTTCCCAGAAAATGTCTGCTCAGGATACTTGCAGTTTAAAACACAGGTGGGCTCTGTGTGTGTTGAATAAACACAAATATGCTAGCCGCCCTAGCAGTCAGTCAGTTATGTGCCATGCATGATACACGCTTAGGCGATCATGACTGACGAGGCAGATTTTTTTCCCGCAATAGGTTGCCATTTCTTTCTGCGGTAGACCAGTTGCTATTCAAGCTATAGAACCCGGTCTGTCCTGTTATTTACCCATAGCTGGGGGAGAAGAAGCAGATTCATACCTTTCCCAAGGGTATTATTAGCACGTAAGTGAATGTAATAGATTTGACTGGAATTCGAACTCGGCTCTCCGATTCCTCAATCCGAGCCGCTATTTATTACTCCACCGTGCCGCCCACTATACGCATTAAAAGACTAAAATGCAGATGATATTCAATTGTATGAAAAACTAATTAATAAAATTAGAATTTTACCAAGACGGTTTGTTTGAAAAAGAAACCGCCCAAATGTAGGCAGACGGTTTACAAAGAAGGAAAAACATGAAAAATCATTGACGCGTAAAGATTTGAAGGAAAAAACGAGGCCGGTTAGAAGCCGATAATATAATTGACGAGTAATTTTACACTGGCGAGAACTTCGACGCTGGTCGCAATGAGCAGAAACGAAAACTTTCACATGACTTCACTGATTAATTTTTTTTTATTCCTCTTTTTATATTAAAAAGAATTTCACGTAGACTCGCTACATTTTCCTTTTTTCTCGGCTGACCGGCTAATTTATGTGAAGGCAAGGTTTTCATTGGTCCAAAAACAATTTTACATTTGCTCGCGAATTCCTTTCCTTCTTCTTTCTCAGTCCTCCGAATTTGAAAAGAGTGGGGAAAGTGGCGAGATGAGTTTTATTCAGATGAAACAGGGTGTCGGTAATGTCTGGACATAAGAAATCTCATTAACTATATATATTTTTTACCTCCACAGATTAAACATGGCTTTGTCGAAAGAAGAAAGAACTGAGTTCTTTTCCTGGTGTATGAGAATATTATTATTAGGTATTAAAGGTGTACTCAATGAAAATCACAGATGCAACACACTTGATTGAACGCACAAAGAGTTAATGTGCTAAAAATGACGTATCTATAAAAAGAACGTATAAACATAAAAAAATGTCTTAAATGATTGTCAAACTTTGTCCATTTCATAATGTATGACGTCATTTGTTTACATTTGGATACGCATTGAGCAGATAATCATAAACGAGAAAATCATGGAGAATTGTGTTTAAAAACAGTAAAATCGACCTTGCTAACCGAACGCTCCTCTGTGGCCCAATCGGTTAAGGCACGTCAGGCTATATACTGGTTCCGTATAGGATACAGGTTCGATTCCTGTCGGAGGACGCATATTTTCTACGAAAATTTCTCGGACATTCAGGCCTGTAAATGTTAATGCTGTTTATTATAAACAGAGCATTTACTTAAATATTTGTATCTATAAAAAGAACGTATAAACATAAAAAAAATGTCTTAAATAATAAGATGTATTGTATTTTCTTCTATAAGTGTTGGAAGCAGCCTACTTCTTTCAAGTAGCCTATTATTTGAGAAAGAGATACATTTTTGAAAAGCATGTTTTCTACATAGCATTTGTTGCGATTTTCTTGCAATGTATTAGGATGTGCTTAACAGTGAGCAAATGACCACAGATGTACGGAAGTGCAGTTTCTGCTTTGAGTAAGTATTTGTGTGCAAGATATGAATGTCGAATTGGGACTCGATTTAACACTATGTCCTATCTTCGATCAGGTAATGGTTCTCTGTCTTCCAGTCTAACAGTCAACTGATATTCGTACAGTTTGTTGCTTGAAAACATATCCCAAATTGTCTGCCATTTTCTTTTAATGTATTGTGTGATATTTTTGTAATCTGTATATGGAAGTCTAATGTTGGTAATTGTCATTTTGTTTGCGTCCTTTGATAGTGTATCAGCTTTTTGATTTCCGATTGCCTACATGTCTAGGAAGCCAGGCCAAGATTACCACTTTGTTGGCTTCTATCAAATCGTGACAGGATTCCAATATTTCAAGTATGTAAGGGTGATTTGGATTTTTTTCCTTAATTGCTGTTAGGCTGGATAAGTAGTCTGAGAATATTATGAATTTGCTGTCTTCTGAGTTTTTGATCACATTAAGCGCTAATTTTATTGTTTGTCGTACAGCTGTATAAATGGATAGATCTATAAGTTAAAACTACAGGAATTAACAAAATGTTATTTCTCCGGGTGAACTGTCAGGTTTTTTGGGTTTTTTTTAAACAATATTTGTTTACAACTCATAAAAAATGTCCTTGGCACTGGTAAATTCCCAGATATTTGGCACGTACACTTATTTTAAAGTATTTTGTGTTTCATTACTGGATGACAACCTTCCGCTTCTGTCTGGGAATGATGCTATGGAAGTGTGCAGCTTTCTGCCACACAGCTATGGTACTATGAATGCCCCGCACACAAAGTAGTGGGCGAACTTAGCTAGGGAGATGTGAAAAAATTCTAACAGTATCCATGATAATTGTTCGCCAGGTACCTTTACGTTCCAACCTATCAAGTATTTTTAATATATATGAGAGAGAGAGAGAGAGAGAGAGACGTGGGGAGAAGAGGGGGAGGGAGAGAGAAAAAAAGAAAGAGAGTGGGAGGAGATAGTGGGAGTGGGAGGGTAGAAGAGGAGAGGGATTGGGAGAAAGAGGGGAGGGGAGATAGAAAAAAGTGTGAGGAAGTGAAAGGGAAGGAGAGAGGTGCATTCGTGTGAGAAAGAGTGATATATATATATATATATATATATATATATATATATATATATTTACTTCTTCTCTCTCTCTCTCTCTCTCACACACACACATATATATATATATATATATATATATATATATATTTGCTTTTCTGACAACTACAATCTTCAAAAAGCCTGTTCATCTTTTATCCTTTTCTCAATCCTCCCCATTCTCAGTCTTTTCTCTAACTTTCACTTCCTGTAACGCCTTGCGTGTTAGTGGCATTCCCGCCTTGCTTGGGGTGAAATGGTTCACACACACACACACACACACACACACACACACACACACACACACACACACATATATATATATATATATATATATATATATATATAAATATAAATGATTCACACATACACACACACACATATATATATATGTGAATCATTTCACCCCAAAGCACTCATATATATATATATATATATATATATATATATATATATATATATATATATATATATATAGAGAGAGAGAGAGAGAGATAACGTTTCTGAAGAAGAGATACAGAAAGTTTATAAAAATTGTAGTGTGGAGTGAGAGAGACAAAAACAGAGAGAGCGTTGTAGTAAGGGAGAGGGATAATGTGTGTATTTCTGTGTGCATGAGATAAAGTGTTTGTGTGTATGTGCGATATGTGTGAGTGAGATAAAGAGATATAAATAGTGAGAGAGAGTGAGAGAGAGAGAGAGACCGATAAAAAGAGTGTGGAAGTAAGAGAACTAGAGAATGAGTATGAGGAGAGAGAGGAGGAACATATAAAAGAGAGAGAGAGTGTAGAACGAAAAATAAAACAAATATAGAAAGTGTGGAAGTGAGTGAGAGAGAGAGAGAGAGAAAGAATATAAAAAGTAAGAGAACAAGAGAGAGAGGTGGGAAAGAAACGAAAGAGAGAGAAGAGAGAAATAAAATAAATAAATAGTGTGGAAGCGTGTGTGCGTGTGTATGTGTACAGGAAAGCTAGTGTATCTGTGTGTAAGAGAGGGAGAGAGAAACGTAGAGACAGTGTAAGAGAGAGGAGATACAGATGAAAAGAGAGTAGGAGTGAGAGAGAGAAAAAGTGTGTGAGTATGTGAGAAATAAAACACGTGGAAGTGTGTGTGTGTGTGTGTGTGTGAGAGCGAGGGATAGTGTGTTTGTGTGTGTGTGTGTGTGTTTGTGTGTGTGTGTTTGCGCGCGCGCATGTGTGTCTGAACAGTAACCTTGATGAATATTTGCCAGGTGTCTTTTTATTCCCATTTATTAGTCTTCTTGTCTCTCATCCAACTTCTCTTTCGCAAATCCTATCGAATGGCAAACGCGTTTTGCATAGGCGAGGCAGTTTAGACCTTGGGCAATGTTTGTCTGTTTTTTGTTTGTTTGTTTTTTTTAACACACGCGTATTCACTGGTAAGCCTTCATATCTGTTTTTATCTACCACTAACACCTACCAAACTGACTGGATCAGAAATTCCATAGTCTGATACAGCTGCATTTCATTTTAGAATCTTCGAGCGTTGTGATCAATGGACAATCATTGATTTAACTGTACCGTTAAAGAAGGTGATTATTTAAAAAATATTTGTTAACGCTGCGATCATGGCTCTCCACATATTTCGTTTCTTTATTATCTGTGGATTATCATGCATTCTTGTGAAAGACAGTGAATTTGTTTCTCGTTTGCTTTTTAGCCACGTTTTAGAATTTGGAGTTTTCCTTCTTGACTGCTTTTTTTTTTTAAGCGTTTCACCCTAAGCAAGGCGAGAAGCCACTAGGACGCAAGGGGTTACAGAAAATTTGGAGCAAGATCAGATAGGAATGATAGAGGAAAGGATGAGGAGAAGTATAGTGGATAGATCAAGGCAACTGGAGATGTCGATTGACATTACATTTGAATAGTTGGAGATCATAGCTCTCAGGGAAACTGGAATAGGGAAGGGAGTTCCACAGGCGAGAGGTGCGAGACATGAAGCTATTGGAGTAGAAGAGACGGCTACATTTATGAGTTTCGACAGTGAAGGGGTGAGAGCGGGATGCCAGCCTCGTAGGGCGCTGGAACTCATGAAGTCTGGGAACCAGCGAATGCAGCTCCTCGGAGCAATTGCCATGAAAGTATTTGTAAGACAGACAGAGAGAGGCGACGGCGCGTATGTGAGAAAGTAACTGTAGACGAGATGCCAGATCAGGGCCAATTATATTGCATATCCGCCTCTGGAGCCTATCAAGAACCCCGAGACAAACAGAAGGGGCTCCAGACCATATATGGCAGCAATATTCCATGCAAGGGTGAATTGTTGATTTGTAGATCTGGAGGATCGATTCTGGGGAGAAAAATTTCCTGGCGCGGCATAGGAAGCCAACTTTCCCTGCGGTGGACGAAGCAATTGACTCAATGTATTTCTTCCATCTCAGGTCAGCAGTCAACGTCAGACCGAGCAGCCGCAGAGAGTTGCTCTCGAGAAGTTGAGCGTCAGACATTCTAATGGAGGGCAGGGAAGGATCTCTGTGGTGATTAATAGAGAGCAGTTTTGTTTTTGAAGCGTTGCCACCCAAGGCTATAAATCCTAGTTTATCCTGCTATTTAACCCATAGATGAGGGTAGAACAAATGGAATCGTTCCTTTTCCGGGAGGTAATCAGGAAAACAGTAAATATAATTTGCTCGAAAAATAGCTTCATGGAAAGCGTTAAATCGAATCATGACTCCGTCGAATGGTTCATTTCACAGTAAAATCAAGTTAGAAAATTAAAGGGAGATAACTTTCATATCTGGATAGCGCGTTTGTATTTTGTTTCGATTTTTTTTTAAATTATGTACCGTTTAAAATTTACAAGTGACAAGGTCTGTCGCGTTTCTCAAGCCGGAAGATGCTTCTTAGACTCCAGGTAAACCACGTGTTGCATACAAAAAAAATGACACTATCTCCTTTTCAAAAAATAAAGTACACGCAATCGCAATATCTACACTGAAACCGAACACACACACACACACACACACTGAGTCGTCCACATACAGGCTGTTTCACAGCTCATCAGTGTGGCTCGGCATTCAATCGCTTCAAGCCGGGACTGAAACCCGACCGATTTAGCATCAATCGGAAATTCTAACGCTTAGGCTATCGACTCCCGGCAGGGAGAAAGGCGAATTTTTGCGACCGTCCTGTCGGCTGGGGCTACAGAAAATGCCGACTGCATCTCTCACCCCAATCAGACCACCTGTTTGCTGTGGGTGACGACCCGTATCGTCTGAGGACGGGATCCTTGTGGTTGAGGGCTTCAGGAGTCAGGATTAGATCCTTCTGATTCCCAACACACCACTTTTTAGCTCTTGTTTAGACTAGACGGGCGGTCGGCCAGGACCGATCCAATCAATCAGTTCGTCATGTCAAACCCTAGCGCCTATAACCCTATCAATTTATGGACGAGTACTCCATAAAATACAATATCCCTAATATACACCGGGATAAAATACCGTTTCTATCCAACTTATAGGCGTTAGAACCTATTATTGTTAGAACCTATATTATTCACCAAGATCTACAATTAAAGAATGTAAAGTCCAAACTTTCGCAGATGATGTAACGAATCATTGGCCATTCACTTTCAACACACGTCGTATTCATTACACAATTAAAATACACAAATAAACCCAATTTTTTATAGACACTAAAATTACACTGACATTTCAAAAAATGAAATACAGATGCTCTGACATGCACACAACTAATGACAACAAATCAAATATAAAATTTAATAATTGATACATGACTGCATTTTTCTCGCTTGCAAAAATACAAAAGACAAGTAAATACTAAAACATGTTAAATTAATAAAGATTTTCATACTGTTGTAGAATAGTTTTCACAGTGGAGGCTTGTATTTCGCTAAGTCGTCCTAAATTAGGTTCCGACGTACAAAACGTTAGGAACTTGCAATAAGAGTTAATGACGCAGCAATCTAGTTGTGATGGTTGATACTTCAATGTCCGACATCGACTGACCCATTCAACTCCACTGAGCCCAACTTGCTACTACTACTTATTATCTGTGGGAGAGTCTATTACAATAGAATAGGTAATGTTCTGATATAACACATACATATATATATATATATATATATATATATATATATATATATATATATATAACTTTTTACTGGATATCCATATTTGAGTAGATGTGCTGTTTATTTTAAATAGTGTTTTTTTTCTATTTACACTATTTATATTTGGACTATTGTCTTCATTTTTGTTGTTGCTATAGGTGAACCTGGGAAGACCAGCAACTAATAGGTGATTCCACGCTCCTCAAAACCTCCTGATCAGAGGTCTTGCTGCTGGACGTAGTTTATCGTCATACCCAAAACAGAAAAAGGAAAGGAGAAACGATAACAACAGATACGTATAGCCTTACTTTTGTCACAAATCCCTAGAAAAAGGTCGGGTACAATGTTGAGCCAGTGGAACAATATATTTACTGCTCTACTAAGGTGCTTCAAGTGCCAAAGATTTGGGCATCATAGAGATAAATGCAGGAATTGTCCAAAGTGTAGAAAATGTGGCCAAAGGGCTTCAGACCACAAGGAAGAAGAATGCCACTATGAGGTAAGATATGGTAACTGCCAGGAAAACAATCTACCATGTTCACAATCATGTGACTTCTGGAAAAAGGAAAAGGAGATAGTCGATATGAAAGACAAACTTCGTCAACTCGAGACGGTGTAATGGTTAGCAAGCTTGTCTCGCTAGAACAATTACGACTGAGTAGACTTGTGCCACATCTAAGCTACACTTGGAAAAACACTGTGAAACACAAACGAAATGTCTCATCCCTTGAAACAAGTGAAATAACGAAAAGCTACATAAAATGTCCTTCCTATGCAAAAATAACGACCACAACGAATACAAGTCAACCTGGGAAATACAGAACCCTTTTTGGGAAGCTTGTCCACTGAGAACCAAATGACTGGTCCAAATTTCAAAACTATCTAAAAGACATGTACTCCAAGGAGATAGTACAACCTGAACCAAAAAAGAATATTTAGGTGGCCAGATGTAAGGGGTGATGGGGTCGCAGAAATTGTCTGACAGCCATGATTGAATTCTCCTGCTTGTGTGGCATGGTGCAGGGTCTTGTTTCCAGACATAGGGTCATCCGGCAGCCACCCTCTTGACTGTAGTGGAGTGATTTCGCAGTGGATGCTTGTATTTGTACTAAATCGGTCCTAAAATAGGTTCGACGTACAAAACGTTAGGAACTTGATATTATAGGTATTACGCAGAGTAATCTTGTTGTGGTCGCTGATACTTTCGTATTCGACTAACTGTCGTCCGACATCGATTGACATCGACTGACCGTCGTTTCTCTTACTACTACTACTTATATTAGGTGGGAGAGTCTATTAACTATAGAATAGGTGTGTTTCACCATAACATTGACCCACAGGAGAACTACCTCGTAAAGGCACTTGATGCAGGTCTCCGTACTGAGTCTGAGGCCCTGTGGGAAGATGAATGGAGGTATAACATTGTCATCACTAGTGATTACTTCAGAGACCTTCGTAATCGACATTAGACTCATCCAACTCTTCCTGAATCCTCTGAACTGTCCCCAGATCGACACCCAGACATTTTGAAATGTTTGTAGTGGGGCTTTCGACGCGGATGCCAAGCAGTACAGTATGCCGTTTCCAAATTTCTGGCGGAGTGAATTGCGTCATGGTGCTTTTTTTTTCTTTTTTTTTTTTAATCTCAGACGGTGCCTAACTGACTTTACTATACTTTGAAGTCGACAAAATCAAAAACAAACAACATGCATGCACGAAATTAAAAATATAAAATGGCGACAATTTACCCATCGCACACTATATATATATATATATATATATATATATATATATATATATATATATATATATATAACTGTGTATTTGGGCAGCAATTCCTTTTTTATACAAAGTATCATTAAAAACGACTGACAAGGTACTGCGGTCAAATTTTTATTTAACTTTCTTGTGTTCTTATAATTTTCTTCTTTACTGGGCGTAAATTATGTAGAAATTGTCCGAATGTTCTGTATGTCCGAACGCTTTCGACTATATTTTTAGCCATTAGCAAGGATGATTTTATTTTTTACTTTTAACTGAACTTATGGATTGTTTTATGTATGTATCTCGAGGTATGGGAATGTTTTATTTTCCAAACACAATCTTGTGTTCCTGATCAAAACAAATTCATAAAAAATATATAATGGATATACTACAACATGCCTAACAAGAAGACTCACTTTACATCTCTCTGACCATAGCTCAATTAGCTCTCATTTAAATACACATGGAGGCCAACCGAACTCCATCCGTAACATACTCGTTGATAATGCAAATATAATAGCCTCATCCACATGTAAAAAAGGCTAAAATAATGGAAGCATTATTAATAAAAAAAAAAGAAACTAACACTCAATAATATCAACTATGAACACAACCGCAATGTGCTGACCGTGTTTGGAAAATAAAAATAAAAATCCTATAACTCTAAATACATATATAAATCAATCCATACATTTAGTTAAAAGTAAAAATACAATCATACAATTAATGGCTAAAAGTATAGCTGAAATAACACAAGAAAAATTAAATAAAAAACTTGACCACAGTACATTGTTAGTCGTTTTGATAAAACACACACACACACACACACACACACATATATATATATATATATATATATATATATATATATATATATATAGTAAGGTAATGAAGGGTTTGGTAATCACTGTGGACCATTCCAAAGAGGATGTGATCCAGAGAGCTCAATGTAAAACCGGAGCAAAAATTAATTAAATATTTTTTAAAAAATTACGGTCGTGAGACCAGAAACACGTGTAGTAAAATTATGGAAAATAAAGCATTTTTTCTAAAAAAATCCACATTACAACCAAAAACGTTTGCGGCACCTCTCTTCTCTTCTTTTTAATATACATACTTTTCTCTCGTTGGAACCACTACAACCTCTTTCTTTTATATAGGCACCTCCACTTTTCGCAGGAAAACAGCATAGCGTAATAAAAAATGCCACAACGAAAATAAAGTTTTATCGTCAAAATGTTTATGTTATTATTAAGATGAAAGACCAAAGTATATTTTAATTATTTTTTGAAATTTTTAATTATTTTCTAACACGTTCGAAATTTTGGTTAAAGTCTTCTTTTGTTTACGTCATCGCGGGCACGTTAAAATAACATTGTTTTTTTTGCGCTTTTTTCCGTTGAAAACACATTGATTTGGAAATTCTTGTAAAATTCAAGTAATTGTCCGATTTTAATGAAATTTTCAGGACTTATTCACAAATGAATGAAATTATTAGTTATATATATATATATATATATATATATATGCTGAGTTGTTTTTTTTTAGGATAGTTAAAACTTTCAACCGAATGTCATTACGGAAACGTCTATAAAGTTGCATTAAAAGTTCAGATCATCGTGGAAATATTAATAGGGAAAACTAGAAAAACTCTAACGTCCATATTCCTTTGTTTAGGTTCAGGACAACAAAAGATTTTTTTTTAATTAATCGTGGAGAAAATAATTAAATTAGAAACAAAAATTGCTGTGATTTGCAATCAAGATTTTGTCAATAAAAAGCACGACTAAAAAATAAATTCAGTTCACATAACGAAATCTGATCAAAAAGTATCGAGACCAGTACTATAAAAAAGAAAACTACAACACATATCAGTTCGTCATTTAATCTCCTTCGAAGTAGTCCTCTTCCGAAGCCACACACTTTATCCAGCATCGTTTTCATTGTGGTAAGAATTCCTAGAACACCTTTTTTGAAATAGCGAGCGGCTGCCTCGTCACATTCTCTTTGATTTCCTCGATGTCTTCAACATTTATTTATTTCAAGTGAGATTTGATTTCTGAAGGGGAAAAACATCACAGGGGGCGAGATCTGGGTAGTTGTCAGACCTGGGGAATGTTGTCCTTACCCCAAAACTGCTGCACAATCCATGGTCACTGATAGAACCTTTGTGGTGTGTTGCGACGATCACATTCTACACATTCTCCTTCCAAGCACTGCTATATAAATAAAGGAAGTGAACGAAACCGTTATAACTTAGTACGCATGCGTGACAGATTTCAAGGTCAATCTGTTCCAAGCGGCTTCACTCTGCCTACTTTAGTTCCATTACCTGATACTTTTTGATCATCGTATATTGACGATATTGAGTCACCCCCACCCACGAGTGTGTCATGTGGCACAAGGCCTTTTTAACGTGGGCATTCCGAGCCCGTGGGCTCGGCCAAAAATATGCCCATTGAACCCGTATAAACGGGTTCAGGGCCGGTTTACCTCCCCGAAGGAGACTCCGCCCTTCGGCGTAGCCTCCTTCGGGTTCCTCCCGTCCGTAGGAAGAGAGTCTGTTCAAAAGTGCAGTCTGTTCAAAAGTGAACTACTAAATTGACGCAAAACACTGGAGATTCCGCAAGATTAAAATTGGGATTTCTTTTGGAACTAAAAACAAAACAAAACAAAACAAACAAACAAAAGAAATAATAAATAAATAAAAAAAAACCTGGAAAGTTAATAAAAAATAAATAAATAAAAGTAAATCTGTGGTTTATACTGTAACTACGGTGAGCGGACTTTAGTTACTGCGAGAGGAGTGCATAATCAGTTTTTAACAAGGCCATTCCGTTCAGACTCTCAGCCACGATGACATGTGATTTTGTGCTAGTACAACTATCGGCAGCCACCGAACAGGTCTATCTATCGATTTCAGTCACAAGCCTTGGGTCAACCATCAGCATGTTTTCCGCTATTTTCCAACAGTCCTGTGCGTTGGGATTTCCATATAACTCAATTCTCCAAGGCAAAACATATACAATTGTACAATGCCTATTTAACAACCCCAATCAATTAAAATTATAAGCACCATGTCTGATGTAGCACCGGGGCATCATCATCATCATCATCATTATTATTATTATTACAGTGTAACCCGGATATAAGAGAGTTGTCGGGACCGGAGAAGAAGTCTCTTATATCCGGATTTCTCTTATATCCGGGTTTGGTCTATTTTGTTTAGGTAAGTATGGGCTCTAATTTGGGACCAGAGAAAATCTCTCTTATATCCGGGTTTCTCTTATATCCGGGTCTCTTATATCCGGGTTACACTGTATTATTATTTGTGTATCTTATATATTTCCTGCTTTGTATCCCGCAGAGCCGGGTCCAAACTATGGTCCTTGTCATTTAAGTGATAGCATTTTTTATATAGGATATTCCTAGTAGGGCGATCTTCTGGGCAACTTGTCTGTTGATGTTACCTGGGACAGTGTTAGTAAAATTGTCCATTCCTTTTCTCACGCGGCCCAGAGCTCCGATTACTATTGGTATAGTCTCAGTCTTCATTCCCCACATCCTGTTAATCTCGATCTCCAGGTCCTTGCATTTGGACAATGTCTCGATAATTTTCATGGAGGTGTTTCAGATGTCACTGCTATGTCAATAAGTATACACTTCCTGAATTTCTTATTTTTTTATGATAATATCTGGTCTTTTGGCTTTTATTTCCCTGCCAGTTTAAATTGGGATGCACCCAGAGGATAGCTACATCGTTATTTTGGGTAACTGTGTCTTGTTGGGGCTCATACAATCTCTCAGTGGTTTCGATTTTGTGCTTCTTACATATCTTCCAGTGCACATATGTCGCTACCTTATGTTTCTGGGTATATTCATTTTTTGCTTGTTCCATACATCCTGAAATGATATGGTCGACAGTTTCATCATATTTTCTGCAGATCCTGCATTTCGGGTTAGTTCCATTCTTGATTATGTGACAGTGATAGGATCTGGTTGCAAGGCTTTTTATTATTATTATTATTATTATTATTATTATTATTATTATTTCCTATGATTTCTGGTGTATACTCATTTCCTTTTGGATCCCGACAAGTGACCTAAAGTCATAAATGACATTTTCCAGTGAGGAATTTTGAAAAAGGAAAAAAAAAATCACACATATTTTATATAGATAAAGTGTGGGTTGTACTTGTTAAAACAATTTTTCTATTTCTTTAAGGTATAGAATACCAGGAATCCTTCAATGAATCTATTGGAATCTTTTCAAATCAATCAGAGGGCTCCCGCTACAATTGGAATTATTGTTGTCCTCATGTGCCACATTTTTGGGATTTCCACTTCAAGATCCTTTTATTTTGATAGTTTCTTTGAAGATCTCAAAATATTACTATTATTGTTGTTGTTGTTGTTTCTGTTCACAGTAAATTTTTAGTTTTAACTTGGTTAGTCATAATATAGATTTTAAATTCAATTAAGGGAGGTAAATAGGGAAATATCACGTATTTTCCACCATAAAAATGAATTATTTCCCTTAAGTTATACACAGCAAGTCCAAGTATAAAACGAAAAAAAATGAAAATTTTAAAAAAGCACTAACAAAAAATTATATTTTCTTTTGGCATTTTATGCATTATTATTTGAGTGCCTCCCAAAATTTTAGATATAATTGTTTTAGGTACCTCCCAATATTTGCTAAAAACGGTGATACATGAAAAAATTTCCAAAAAAGCATAATAAAAAATTTTTATCGTCAAAGCCTTTGCATTATTCTTAAGAGGAAAGATCAAATATGATATTTTGATCTAATTTTTTTTTTGTTTTTAAATCCTTTTTAGAACCTTGGAAATTTTGGTTAAAAATCTTGTATTTCTGGCATCATCGCTGGACCTTAAATTTGTACGGGAAATGAGAACGTTTGTTTTGCGGGGAAAATACATTGTTTTAGAAATTATTGCAAAAATCAGTTAACTGTGGGAATCCAATGAAATTTTCAGGATTTATTCACAAATGAATGAAATTAATTTTGAAATATTTCTTTTTTTAGAAATTTTTTGTAAAAATATATATTTTTTACAACTGTTAACTCCTTCCCACTCATTTAATTGTATGAAATTTCGAGAAATTATTCTTTGTCAATAAAGACAAGTCCTCGAAGAATTTAAATCATTAATTTTTTTCGGTCAAACAGGACCCCAGTTGCCAAAACAATGCTGTGAAGCGTAAAATAACAAAAAATAAAAAAATGAAATAAAACTAAGGTATTATTTAATTCGAAAAACTTAATTGCTTTTATAAATAACACTATTGTTTTAAGAAAAGAAATTCGAGGAATAATTAGTTTTTACAAGAATGGTTTTAATTTTTTTTAAATTTTAATTAATTAGAATAATTTATACATGTTTAAATCTTTTAAAATTCTATATTAATTTGTAGCGGTCAATATTGGCATTAAATTAAATGATATTTACTAATCATAAACGGGAAAATTCATTACAATTCAACGACTCACAATGTTTTAAAAATAATTTTGAATTTCTTTTTGAGGGTGTATAAAGGTGGCGAATTTTGTAAATACGGGCGCTCATACACGACCTTATCCGAAAACAAGATAGTAAATTTATAATTCATTGGTAATTTTCTAACATTTTCTCAACAAGCGTCTTCGTAATTTAGGTTAAAGTCAAAGTTCCTAAACGATATATATATATATATATATATATATATATATATATATATATATCGTTAAAGGCTACTGACAAGGAAGGACAAGGTACTGTGATTAGGCTTTTTATTAATTTTTCTTGTGTACATACATAGAGCGCTTTCGGCTATTCTTTTAACCATTATCAAGGGCGATTTTAATTCTAATTTTTTATTTTTATTTATTTATTTTTTTAAATTTTTAAGTAAGTATATGGTTTTTTATGTATGTTATTAAATTATAGAAATGTTTTATTTTCCGAATATGGCCAACACATTGTGGCCGTGTTCATAGTTAATGTTATTGAGTGTTGGCTTTTCCATTTTTATTATTAGGGCTTCAATTATTTTTCACTTTTTATGTGTGGATGAGGTTATTATGCTTGTATTTTCTACCAGTATGTTTCGGATGAGTCTGGTAGGTTTTGTGTGTGTTTAACTGAGTCCTAATGGTGCTACGGTCGGGTAGGGTTAACGTAAGTCGACTAGATAGGCATGTAGTAGTGTGACCAATGTAATTATTTATGAGTTTGGTTTGATCAGGAACACATTTCCTTAAGGGACATTTGAACTCGTAAATAATTTTGGTTCTTTGTAGTTATGATTTTGCGTGTGTGTTGCTATTTTTGATAATAAGGTTAGCTGTTTTAAATTTTTTGTAATAGATAATTAATTTAATTTTATTGTTCGGCTTACCTGGGATAGTGTATTTTTTTATGATATTTCTAAGTGAAGATTCATCTTGTATATAGTTGACGTGCATTTGGCATTTGTAGAAGATGTTAATGTTATAGTTTTTATCTGTATGTTCAGTATCATTATTAGTTACTTTGGAAAGAAATAGTCTAATCTGATGGTCGATGAGGTAGTTAGGAAACCGTTGTTAACTAGTGTCTGTTTTACATTATTGAGTTCTTTAAAGAAAACGGACGAGAGGGTAAATTCTCGTGTACTCTCTTTAGGAAACTTTTTATAACTGTTATTTTATATCTAAATGGGAATTCACAAGAGTTTCTGCTCGTGGGTTTTTTTATATAGTGAGGCGGTGAAAATGTTGTTACTGTATTCTACGAGAAGATCTAAGGATGGGAATTTTATTTTTTGACTCAGTTCATATGAACACTATTTACATTATTCTGACTATTGTCCTCATCTTTGTCGCCATATTTATTGTCGCCTATCCCAGTTTTGAGGGGCTGCTGCCATGTACCCAGGGTCGTTGTTACGTTATAGGGTACTACTTATACTTACCAATTCTTTATCTAATGTCTCTGAGTCGCCACTTATGACTTTTGCCCAGTGTTGTAAGCAGTGGGCGATCCCTTTCTTTACGCTGTATGGATGGTGGGATGAAATTGAGGTACTGTCCGTCCGGTGAATGTCGGTTTACGGTATACGGATGTCTTGAACCCAGGCTCTGTTCGAGATATTAGAACATCCAGGAATTGGAATATGTTGTTACCCTCTTTCTCCATCGTGAACTGTATCGAAGGTTTTATTGAGTTCACATGGTCCAGTAGAACCTGAACATCTTCCTGATGTGACCAGAATATGAAGGTGTCATCTACGTACCTTAACCATAGAGTTGGCTTTAGAGATATAGATTCTAATGCCATTTCCTCAGAGTATTCAATGTATTTAGGAAATGGCATTAGAATCTCGATTCAATTCATCAGATTTACAAATTCAAAAATATCGGAAAATATTTTGTGATTACGATTCCAATGTAATAAATTATAACCATGGAATATTAGTGTTTGAGCCTTTTATATTATATTCTTACTCTGTCCTGGACATTGAGTTCTACCTGAATTCTATCCTCTTGGGAATTTATATATATATATATATATATATATATATATATATATATATATATATATATATATATATATGTATAAGAAATATGATGGCCGTCACCTCAATGTTATGTATGACAATTGCAAGTCATCTTTGTCAGACAATTGCAAGTCATCTTTGTTACTCGAATGGATGTAGTTATTAAATCCAAATGAACTTTTAAAAACTCTAGCATGACGTTGCCAGACATGAGACGCACACATTTTATTGTCATTACATTAATTGTGAATATTTATTTGTCTCAAAACAAATGTCACATGAATTGTTAGCATATATATATATATACATACATACACACACACACACACACACACACATATATATATATATATATATATATATATATATATATATATATATATATATATTTGGAATATACATAATATCCAACATCGATAGCACGGAGTTTCATGCAGTTCTTGCAATCTTCACGTGCAAATATGAAACTCCGTGTCGACGTTGGATATTATGTACATTCACTAATATATACTTATAGCTTTGTTTTATAACACTTAGCACTGTTCATAATACCCGAGGAAGAAATATATTTATACGTACGTGCAAGTATATGCACATGTATGTAGACTTTTTTCTACCCATATATATGAAAGAAACGCCAAAATCGCCTGGAAGCAACAAACGTCGTTGATCCCCTGGAAGCAATAAATGCTAATGTTCCTCTGGAAGCAGAAAACCATTTCAATATAGATGAAAAAAAGTTTGTTTGCGTGTTTGATTTTGTTTAGTGGCATATCAACCTCTATGGGTTATTTAATGCCAAAATCTAAATACTTGAATTTTGGTTGATTGATTTTGTTTAGTGGCATATCAACTTCAATGGGTTATTTAATGCCGAAATCTGAATATTTTGAAATAGTTTTATGGCTTCAATAACAGATAAAATGTATTGTTGGTCATTTTGCTATAAAATGTATTGTTGGTCATTTTGCTATAAAATGTATTGTTGGTCATTTTGCTATAAAAATTATTGTTGGTAATTCTGCTTTAAAAAGAGTGTTGTTGGTATTTCTATTATAAATTGTATTGTTGGTAATTTTTTAATATAAAAATCTATTGCTCTCATTTTTATTATAAAAATGTATTTTTATAATTTCATAGTGTTTGGGGTATTCACTATTTGCCCATATTTGGGACCCTACCAAGTACTACCACCCGGGTCAGAGGCCTTGCTGCGGGATGTAGTTTATGGTAATACCCAGGACTAAGAAATAGAAGACAATCCCTTAACTCATAAACTCACATAAAAGCGATTGCAATTACTGACCCCATAAATTAATCGAATGGAATTGTTGAGGAATAAGACCCAATTTTCATAGACTACTTCTATTCATAGCGGACTTGCAAAAGTTATTTATTAGATTTTTTATTTACAAGAATAATTTTATATTCACAATATTCTAAAAAATAAAACAATTGTATTAAAGCTAATGCAATGCAATGTTTATAATGTAGAATCAGATTCCTACATTTTTTTAAAAATCTCAAATCTTGTGCAAGTTAAACATATAGAGGCTCCCAACCAAGTATAACAACTGATGCATTCTGATTGGTTGAAAAATATTATTTAGGTGTCGTCAACTACGTCCGAATGTACCGACCAAAATTTTGACCTCTAGTTGACGCCACAAAATGTAAATATGATCACGATCCACTCACGTGACCAAGAGAACTAATAAAAACAAAACTTCGAAGTGACTTGGTCAGTGGGCCCTTAAAATATTCAACTTGTTCACTTGACTTCATTGGAAATCGACTCAACAACAAAGGAGACGAACCAAACTTATTCCAGGCTTAACGTCAATTACTAAAATTAACATAAATCCAGCTTGCGAAAGAACGCTCACTCCCACAAAATATTCTATTCCACAATAAGCATCTCCGGTAAAAGAGCGACAACTCTGTAAAAATCAGAGAGTCAAGAACAATACTCTTTTTTTTCTATTTAATACAAATAAATAACTGTTTAATTTTCCTACAACAACAAATATACTTAACTACACCTTCTCATTTTCGTACAACCAGTTCAGCAACTTAATTTCCTTCAGTATCACACACCAAAGAACTCTAAAGTCTTTTAACAACTTTAGCACAGTATATTATGTATTTGTTGTGTTTATAAATAATATTTATTGTTGAACAATTTCTTCTACTTGATTATTTCTCTTGTTGTTGATGTCTTTGTAACATTTGATTTAGTAAAAATAATAGAGGGTCAGTTTTATTTGTATTTATAACCAATACAGATTGGCTAACCCACTATAATCATTTGCCAATTCATAAAGAAATAAATATGAAAACAATTTTTTATTCATAAATTTATAAACTTTTACTAAATTATTAAAATATTATTAAAATATGGGAACTAACTATAAGGAAATCATTATTATTTACCATTTTATAAAGTTCGAATTGATTGGCAATTAGCCGATGTTTTGCCAACCATTCCAATAAACAATATAATAGTGTAAATACCGCAACTATTTCTGAAAGATATTAAGCAAAATTAGGGAGTACTTATTATACACATCAAGAAAAAAAAATCTTTTAAAAAGTTGCCATTTCATAGGTCAATTTCAGTTGCGAAATGACTACTCACGACAAACATACGACAATTTGACACTAACATTCGGCGATTGTGATCCCATAAGGATGTCAAATACAATCATATGTACGTAAAAATACTTACAAATGTAAAATAAAATAAGAATTATCATAAAACTAAATTAGAATAATATTATTCTATGTTTAAAACCATTTTTCAATAAGAGTAGGAAACGCTGGCGTAATGAAATTAGAGAGGTACAATTATAGCGTTTGATTACCAAACAAAGGGCGCGTATTATTCATGAATAGAAACATTTTCTCACACTTTCAGCACAATTTTAGCGGTGTGCATTATAGATGATGACGTATTATACATGGGAAATTACGGTAAACAATCAGAAGAATGGTAAGCAGTGTTTATTATTCTTATTGTCAATTCCCAAGAACCAAAGAAATATATAAATTCACTTTCATCATATGTTTAGGTTTTATTACAATTCTAATCATCGTTTTTTTTAACAATGACCATTGCTGAGGAGTGAAGGTAGTTAAAATAATAGCGGTATGATGGGAAAACCGCCCTTTTCCCACTCTGTTTTTTGGCGGGCACGATAGTCCAAATTTGCCGCGAATTTAATCTTGAAATCAAAATACAAGCAGCTGCTGTTAAAACAAAAACCCTTCATGGAATAGTCAAGTACTAATATTCAAGAAATTTGAGCACGAAAGAAATTACCCTGAAAACCAATGACGTAACCAGGTTATAATAAGTAGGGTACGTGACATGGACGCAAACTGGGGCGTGGGTCCCCGACGCCACTGTACGAATAATTTGTAGGGTAATATTTATTAATTAGGCATTATTTAGACATTAATCATCGTTTTCTTTTTTTGTTGATGTCGAAGTCGCGATTGCCAAATTTGCATCTGTGAAAGCAAGTAAGGTGCGTTTCGAGGCCCAACCAGCACCTTCTTTAGATTCTTCCTTCCATTTGAATTCTCACAGTACTAGTGTAATCATTTATTAAAATATACTTATTAAGATATACTTTTTTGTGGCGGCATTCTTCTTCTTCTTCTTCTTCTTGTCATGTCCCTTCAGGATGTTGGCGATTATGGCTCTCCACTATTTCCTGTCCTTTGTAACTCTTAGTAAATTTTGTCTTTCTGTTATCTCTCCCAAACCCTGTCGCGCCAACCATTTACTCATACTCTCTGGGTAGGTTATGCGTTGTTTTCCTCTGCCCACCTTGCCTTCAATCCATGCTGTGAGTAACAAATTTTCCAAGCCTTCGTTCCTCATTAACGTGCCCTAGAAATTTCAACTGTCTCTTCTTGATGTTAAGTATGTGGCCCTTTTGTTTCCATTTTCTCCAAAACTCCGTCGTCGGTCCAGGGTATTCTCAGCATCCTTCTGTAGAACCAGATTTCTTTTGCTTCAAGACTCTTCAGCATTCACTGCCATATATGATGTAATATCAATTACATAAAAGTTCAGTACTCTTTTCTTTCTAACGGACACTTTCTGCAAAGAAAAATTATAGATTATTAAAAATATTCATCTTGTCATTAAGTATTTTATTGATATTAAAACGCTAAAATATAATCTAGAGATAGATAGATTTGAACGTAACGAGATAGATAGATAACAAACGGAACTAGGTAGATAGATAGATATGAACGAAACGAGATACATATATAGAATTAGATAGATAGATAGATATGAAAGGAACTAGATAGATAGATAGATAGATATGAACAGAATTAGATAGATAGATAGATATGAACGAAACGAGATACATATATAGAATTAGATAGATAGATAGATATGAAAGGAACTAGATAGATAGATAGATAGATATGAACAGAATTAGATAGATAGATATGAACGAAACGAGATACATATATAGAATTAGATAGATAGATAGATAGATAGATATGAACATAATTAGATAGGTAGATAGATATGATCGGAACGAGATAAATAGATAGATAGATATGAACAGACTGACTTATATTGATATGAACGAAACGAGATAGATATATAAATATGAACAGAATTCTATCTATAGATAGATAGATATGAACATAGATAAATAGATAGATAGATATGAACAGAATTAGATAGATATGAACAGAATTAGATAGATAGATAGATATGAACAGAATTAGATAGATAGATAGATAGATAGATAGATAGATAGATAGATAGATAGATAGATAGATATGAACGGAACAAGATAGATAGATAGATAGATAGATAGATAGATATGAACGGAACAAGATAGATAGATAGATAGATAGATATGAATTGAATGAGGGACATTTGAAAATGAAATTTAATCAGCAATTATCTTTGATAGAAGGCGCAAATAAATATCACGTGGCCGGATAAACGGTGGGTTTTGGTAGAGCGTGGCGGTCTGAATGGATAGGTAGGTACATTAAATCGATTTTGTAAATGTGGACATATTTATTTTATTTATTTATCACGCGTTAAAACATACTGAGCCATGTTTTGGCAGGGTGGTAAGGTCCTTGAGCCGAGGTAGACGAGCCGTCTGCCGTATTACCATTTCAACTGCCAAGCAAAAAGAGGACGAAAAGAATGTGAAGCATAACCTTGACAAATGTCGGCCAGGCGTCCCACATACCTCTTTTTTGTGCTTGTCTCAAATGCGACAAACTGAACCAGACTGCAACGTCGCGGAGGCCCTGAGCCGTCACATAACACTTTTGTTGGAACTTGATTGGTAATTTGATCTATCGTAGTCGGGACAAGAAAAATTAAGAAGGTGGAAGAAGATGTGGAGGGAAGAGGAGAAGTAACTAGAAAAAACAAGGGAGAAAGCGACATTGATGAAAGGAAAGAAAGAAAGAAAGAAAGAAAGAAAGAAAGAAAGAAAAAGGAGAATGATGAGAGAGAGAGAGAGGGAAGAAAGAAAGAGGCGAGTGACAAGAGAGAAAAAGAGGAGAAAGAAAGAGGAAAACGACAAAAGAAAGGTGGGGAAAAATGGAAAGAAAAAGATTGGTAACTAAAGAAAGCAAGACAAGGCCATATCGAGGAAGTGAAATAAGAGAGTGAAAGAGAAGAAAAAGAAAGAGGAGAAAAAAGAAAGAAAGAGGAGAATGATAAGAGAGAGAGAGAGAGAGAGAGGGGAAGATAGAGAGAGAGGAAAGAGGAGAAAAATAAGAGAGAGAGGGAAGAAAGAAAGAAAGAGAATAATGATAAGAGATGACGGAGAAAGAGGCGAATAACAAGAGAGATGAAAACTAGAGAAAGATGGAGAGAAAAAGATCAGTAACTAAAGAAAAAAGAGAAGACGACATTGAGGAGGGGGAAATAAGAGAGAGAAAAAGAAGAAAAAAGAAAGAAAGGGGAGATTGACAAGAGAGAGAAATAGGAGAACGATAAGAGAGAGGGAAGAAAGAAAGAGAAGAATAACAAGAGAGGAGGGAAGAAAGAGGCAAATGTTGAGAGCGAGAGAGGGGGAGGAAGAGAAAAACGACAAGAGAAAGAGAGAAAAAGATCGTTAACTAAAGAAAACAAGAGAAGGCGAAGTCACAAGTCATCGTGACTGAGGGTTTGAGTACGCTGGCCGTGTTCAGACTGTTGGTCACGCTAGATAACGCACTCTCTCCCAGAAACTATAACTAAGGTCCGCTCAGCGTAATTGCAGTATAAACCACAGATGAACTCTGTGGGTGTTGAATAACACACAACTGTACCTGAGCAGGCGTCTGCAACAGGGATATGATAGCTGCCCTAGTAGACAGGCGTAGCCGGATGCGAGCAGCCAGCCAACCACTAGATACTCGTTGCTTTGTTCTGCTTCTATTGTATTAGGTGTGTCACGTAAGTGATAATTTATCCAGGCCTCCTTCTCACAAAAAAAAAAAAAAAGGAAAAGATTTCACGTGTCTCGCTATTTGATATTGGGCAACAGTTTTTTTTTTTCTTGTTTTTATATTCAGCAAAAGCTTCCTCATGATATACTCAACATTCGTTAGTGGAACCACATCTCGGCCTCTTTAGGCTTATTCTTCGTTTGCGGAAATAGGACAAAAAGAATTCGGTTTCGTTAAAGACAATGGGACAAAGAATGCGATATTTATGCTCAGAATGATATCAGAAATAGCAATACAAATACAAAAGGATGTACACCAAGGTTTTATAGATGATACAAAAGCGTCTGATAAAGTATGTCACGAAGAACTATTTGAACTGCTAGGTAAGCTTGATTTATTTGCGAATGGTATTTGAATATTTGCGAGTAATTTTATTGAAAGACAACTATAATAGATTTCTTTATATCTACATGAATTTCTGTTCTAAAATTTAACCAGTTATGAGATTGGCAAGAAAAAAAAAAGAATCTACTTTCATTATCTCTTGTTGATTTATTTTTTTATCTTGTTAAATTTTTCTGTCTCTTTTTTTTTTTGTTTAACTCTAAAAAGAAAGAGCAATACCAATGAAAAAGTATGTATACCTAGGTTTTATAAATTATACAAAAGTGTTTGATAAAGTATGTCACAAAGAACTATTTGAACTGCTATGTAAGCTTAATTTATTTGGGAAAGATATTTGAATAATATATAACTTATACCGAGAGCAAATCTCCTGCATATGGATAGAAAATGAATTCAGTAAATACACAAAAATAGAAATGGGAATAAGACAAAGACGTGTCTTCTCACCAGACTTAGTCAACCTTTACAGTGAGGAAATCCTGAAAAAATTAGAAGTTCTACCAGGATTTATTATTGGTGAATACAATCTTAACAACGTAAGATATGCAGATGATAGTGTTGATAGCAGACATGGAAATGCAGCCCAGAGAAAAAAAAAAAGGTTTCGAACCACTGGTCTACACGTTTGCCGTGACCGTTTTTTTTTTCGCTCTCGCTCTCTTTCTCTAGTATGTCACAAAGAACTATTTGAACTGCTAGGTAAGCTTAACTTATTTGCGAAAGATATTTGAATAATCCAGAAACTATACTGGCAGCAAACCACCTGTATACAGATACTGACTCGGATTGAGGAATCGGATAGCCGAGTTCGAATTCCAGTCGAAACTATTACATTCACTTACGTACTAATACCCTTGGGAAACGTATGAATTTTCTTCTTCTCCTCCTAGCTATGAGTAAACAGCAGGACAGACCGGGTTCTAGAGCCTTGGATGGCGACTGGTGTATTAAAAAAATGGCAACCTACTGCGGGAAAAATCTGCTTCGTCAGTCATGTATCGAAAGATCCATGATCGCCTAAGCGTGTATCACGAATGGCACATAACTGACTGAAATATACAAAAATAGAAAGGATGTGTCTTCTCACCGAACTTATTCAATTTCTACAGTGAGACGATTCAGAGTGAATTAGAAGTTTTTGGGACATCCTTTTAAATATTAAACACATTTAAACATTCTTTCTCTCCCCTCCCCACCCTCTCTCTCTCTCTCTCTCTCTCTCTCTCTATATATATATATATATATATATATATATATATATATATATATTAAGTGTAAAATGGCCAAAACGTCATGAATATGATAATAAAGATGAGGATAACAGTCCGAACAATGTAAATAATAACAATATCCCATCTCAGAAATATAGACAGATATATTTAATTTTATGTAATATTTAATTTTAATTGTTAATTTTCTTTGTAAGTCAATAAACATTAATATTTCTTGATTTTAACCATTAATCTTGTTTGCAAGTCAATAAACACTGCATTTATTGTCATTTAAAGAGTGAGTACATTTTTGGGACATCCTTTTAAATCTTAAACACATTTAAATTTTCTCTCTCTCTTTCTCTTCCTCTCCCTCTCTCTCCCTCTCTCTCTCCCTCTCTCTCTCTCTCTCTCTATATATATATATATATATATATATATATATATATATAAATGATTATGTTTGCCATCCAAATTAAAAAATCTAACGTCTCTTAAATAATCGTCTTTTTAATCATGGACATATATATATATATATATATATATATATATATATATATATATAATATATATATATATATTAAAGAAAAAACAGATCACTTTAAGGTTCTATTATAATAATTTATTTCATCAGAGCCCTTTTAAAGGACGCTGGATCATCAGATAACACTTCCAAAAAATGAAACGAAAGATGAAATTAAAATTCACACTTTTGACGGGTAGTATTAAGTTTATGTAATTTAACAGAGAGGGTAGCGAGGACTGGTGGGAGGGACATGGTCGTATTTAGAGAGGGTTTATTTTAATATTTCTTTCAATTATACTTGGTATGTATATATATATATATATATATATATATACAGAGAGAGAGAGAGAGAGAGAGAGAGAGAGAGAGGGCACAATGAATAAGTTATGCAAAAAATGAAAATAATACTGACATTTCATTTTAACAGATATATTTAGAAAAATTACACAAAAACATCTTGAAATACTAAAGAGTAAATTTATTCAATAAAATCGCCATTGGCTTCAGCCACAGAATCCAGAAAACTTCGGAATTTTCTGCAAATCTTCCCGAACATGTAGTTTGGTGTTGGGAATTGAAATAAAATTTTTTGTGACGCCAGTCCCGTTACTTTTCAGACAGAACTAGGACACACACACACACACACACACACACACACACACACACACACACACACACACACACACACACACACACAACTAAAAGGTCACTGTTTGGTGTGCATTTTTTTGTTAGTGGAATCATTAGGCCGTATATTTATAAATTTGAACGTCCATTTTCGTAATAGGCTTCGATAACTTTAACACGTTGTTTGTTTGTTAATCTTTCGATGGTTGAAATTGTCAAAGACTGAAGTTGTTAAATCTGAAAGAAAAAGAAAAAAATATTAGACGCTTAAACTTAATTCACATTTAAAATCGGTCCAAGTTATTGGAACACCCTATAAAATAAACAAAGAAAAATATAAGAAAGAAAAAATGATAATTAACAACCCCCCACTTTAAAAAAAAAAATACATCGCTTTCTTTGAGCAATGAAAAAACACGTTCATTCACTCCGACATCAGTGTCGGATACCCTTTACATACAACATCCCAAACGTAACTGCCAATAGAAGACAGTGTGAAGATGATGAGATAAAGTGGAAAATTTTATTAAAAACGCGTTTCCCAGTAGAAAGCGTATGCTCTCTTTGGCTTCATCAGTTTAGATCAGGGGGTCACCAAACTTTTTTCACAGAGGGCCGGATAATTGAGAGAATGACAAGCGACGACCGGATAACCATTTTGTTCAATACAATACACTGAATGCACAAAAATAAAGGCAACAATATTTATTTACCAAAAAGTTGTCAAAGAAGGCGACATAAGCAATAAAATAGTTATACCAGACCCAGTAAGCACATATCCAAATCCCATAAACTAAGTAGCCAAAAAGGTTAGAGAGATTTGGGAAACTAGCGTTTACCTTTTGAGATACAGTGTAACCCGGATATAAGAGACCCGCATATAAGAGAAACCCGGATATAAGAGAGATGTTCTCTGGTCCCAAATTAGAGCCTGTGTTAATGTATATAAACTAGACCAAACCCGGATATAAGAGAAACCCGGATATAAGAGACTTCTTCTCCGGTCCCGACAACCCTCTTATATCCGGGTCACACTGTATAATGCAATATTTGCTTTGGAATTGATGCATCCAGCAAAGAGAATAGCTTTCAAATGTTCATCAGTCAACCTCGTTCAAATGTGCTGACTTTACATACTTCATTTCTGAAAATGTTTACTCAAAAGACATAAGTTGTTCCAAACACTGATTCCATACCAGAGGCAAATTTCTTCAAGTTTGAAAACTCATCATTAGGTTAACCGCGATAAAATTCAAGAAGTTTTCCTTCTCTGTGCTTCTCTTTCGACAAGTCACTTGCTTGTAAATCAATGACTTCCGGCTGTAGTTCAACTGGTACATCGTCAAGGTTACAATCAAACGGATTCTAGAACAGAAGAATGTCACTCTCAGTTCTCTTGGGATGTGAAAACCTCTCCAAAAAAATGCTTATTTAAGTCATGATTAATCTTCTTCGGAAACTCGAAGTTGACATCTTCTGAGATTCCAGTGGAAAACTCTTTAAAACACTGAAAATGAGAGAAATGTCTTCTTCCAAGTTTTGCTTCAAACAACGATAGCTATCTCTGATTTTTTTTCTACATAGAAAGGTTAACTACAATCTATTCGTAACTCCATATAAATAATTATATTTTAGATCATTTGTGGCAAAATGTGGCGGGCCGGATGCACTAACATCATTGTTTGGTGGCCACTAGTTTAGATCAAAGAAAGGCAAAACTGTGTGCGAGGAAAATGCCTTGGTATATCTGAGTATAAGTGAGTATCATAAATCAAATTAATTACCCCAGCTTATCACCTTCTGATGTTCATACTTGTAAAGTCCTTTTTTTTTGCCTTCCGATGTCAGTGATGTAAATTTGTTAGCTAATGATTAGTGAGAGATACCAGCCAACCAATTCTCCTGATGAATTTACTCCTCATGGACCTTCAAAGCTTCTGGCCTTGTACCAGACTTATAATGGAGTAATGTTGCAATATTTGGGCAGGAGCAGCCCAGACCTCACTTTCCAGTCTTGATAGAATTCAAAAGCGTCTCCGAGTCATTGTTGGAGAAGAATTGTTTTCAACCTTCCAGCCTCGCTCTCATAAACGGGATTTGGCGTGCCTCTCGCTACAATGGAAAATTCTCGGGCGAACTGCATTTCCTGTTTCTACCGGTTTGTACCTTCTCGGCTAGGACCTGTCATGTCACCTACATAGTAACAAAGGACCCACATTCCCTCCGTGTTCCACTCAAACAGTTTCTTCCGCAAACCACTGCCCTGTGGAACAGACTCCCAATAGGATGTTTTCCCAATCACTACAATTTTAACCTCTTCAAGTCTACAGTTAACCGTTATCTTCCCCTCCTATCCGTACAAACTATACCTTAACGTAACCCTCTATCTCGAGTGGCCCTCAGGCCTTGTATAGGGTGAACCTTACTGTAAAAAAAAAGAAAGAAAAATACTAATTTTTCATGCTATTTGTAGTAAACATCCGAAGCATCTTCATATATATTCGTGCACACAGACACATACACATGAGAGAGAGAAAGAGAATGTGTATGTGTGTCAGAGAGAGAGAGAGAGAGAGAGAGAGAGAGAGAGAGAGAGAGGGGAGAAAAAGTAGGAGAGAGAGAGATAACTCACATGCACACATAAAGGACTATGTGCAAATGCAGAGGTATATACCTGTTTGTATACATGACTTATCCTTTCGCTAAACAACCTCAAGGCCACCGCACAAAGGTGCGTCGACAACTTGAGACGATAAAAGAAAGATCTTTTCTAAAAATACCGAATAACCCTTGACCTATCCTTCGATGTCGTCTTTCCGGTAAAAAATAAAAAAAATAAAAAGATAAAAAATAAAAAGAAAGATTTTCCACGCCGAAAAACAAACAACTTCGATATTCAAATGACAAAGTAAACATACATATTTGATTTTGACCTCGCTTCTCTTTCTTTGGGAGACTGTCGTAAACCGAACCGCACATACCTCGATGCTTGATTTGGATTGGTTTTCAGCAAATAGGCATCTTCCCAAAGCACCCAGCTAAAAGAAATGAATTCATTTTAGATACATCTGGCACAAGGCTGTACAAGTGGAGAAACTAATGAATATTGAATTTACCGCAGTAGTCGTAATCATTTTCTGAGTAGTTGCGTATGGCACAAGGCAGCAACAATAGGACATCCGAAGGCAATCGAACGTATTACACAAGCATATTGGACAAGAGGGTGCGTATGAAAAAGTTAGTGTTGGACTATTAGTACTCAGACCGTAGAATAGATCGGCTGAAGCGCTGTAGTAAAAGAATATGATATCAGTCGCCCAAACAATTGTTAGAATCATAATTCCATATTTTAGAATTTGAAAGGAACCTATCTAGTATAAAAATTGTACACGTGAAGAAGGCCGTAGAAGAGATCGGCTGAAACACTATGACAACAACAAAATTATTGCAATCAGTCACCCAAACAACTATTAGAATCATAATGACTCATTTTCAAAATTTCTGAATCTCGTATAAAAAAATGTACACGTGAAGAAGGCCGTAGACTACATTGGCTGGAACATTATGACAGCAGCAAAATGATTGAAATCAGTCATGTAAACAACTATTAGAATGATAATAACTCATTTTCAAAATTCAGAAATTATCTCGTATAAAAAAAAAATTGTGCACGTGACGAAGGCCGTAGAAGAGATCGGCTGTAACATTATGACAAAAACAAAATGTTTGAGATCAGTCGTCAACAGTTAGCATCATAATGACTCATCTTAAATTTACAGATGCTATCTAGTATTAAAACTGTATGCTGGAAGAAGGCCGTAGAAGAAAGCGACTGAAATATTATGAAAACCGCAAAACGATTGCGATCAGTCGTCCAAAAACAACGATTTCTCTCAAAATCACAGAAGCCGTCTCCCATTCTCATTAAGTTGCACGGGATCTTTCACGTATAAAAAAGTGTACACGTGAAGAAGGGCGTAGATGAGATCGGCTGGAACATTATGACAACAGCAAAATGATTGAAATCAGTCGTCCAACGAACTGTTAGAATTATAATTGCTGTTGTCATAATGTTCCAGCCGATCTCGTCTACGACCTTCTTCACGTGTACAAATTTTTATACGTGAAAGATTCTGAAATCTTAAAATGAGGCATTATGATTCCAACAGTTCTTTGGACCACTAATCTAAAATATTTTCCTATGGTCTAATCGTTCCAGCCGATCTCTTCTATGGCCTTCTTCACGTGTACAATGTTCTACTGTCCAATATTAACTTTTTCACGAGCACACTTTTGTCCAATATGCTTGTGTAATGCGTTCGATTGCTCCTTGTTGCTACCTTGTGTCATATGCAGCGGCGCAGTAAATGATTACGACTACCGCGATAAATTCAATATTCATTAGTTTCTCTACGTGTATAGCCTTGTGCCAGATGTGTCTAATTAAACACCGATAATTAATTCATTTCTTTTTTTTTTTTGTTGGGTGCTTTGGGAAGATGCCTATTTGCCGAAAAGTAAAACCAATCCAAATCAAGCGTTGAGGTATATGCGGTTCGGTTTACGACAGTCTCCCAAAGAAAGGGAAAGCGAGGTCAAAATCAAATATGTATGTTGACGCAAAAAAAAAAAAACAACAGTGTGCACGGTTATTCCATTGACACAGCTTTTACTGAACAAATTGCGATTATCTCGGTGTGATGTAATGGTTAGCACGCTTGTCATGCTAGATCAATTACTACTGAAAAGTGAGTTCGATCCTCACTGGATGGCCTATGCTTTCGACCTTGTGCCGCATCTAAGCTTCGCTTGGAAAATCTTTATTACTGTACATACTTTTGATTTCCCCGGCCATGTTTACCATTTTCAAAAGCGATGATTAGAATTTTAATAAAACCCAAATACAGTGTAACCCGGATGTAAGAGAGTTGTCGGGACCGGAGAAGAAGTCTCTTATATCCGGGTTTGGTCTATTTTATATACATTAACACAGGCTCTAATTTGGGACCAGAAAAATCTCTCTTATATCCGGGTTTCTCTTATATCCGGGTTTGGTCTATTTTATATACATTAACACAGGCTCTAATTTGGGACCAGAGAAAATCTCTCTTATATCCGGGTTTCTCTTATATCCGGGTTTGGTCTATTTTATATACATTAACACAGGCTCTAATTTGGGACCAGAGAAAATCTCTCTTATATCCGGGTTTCTCTTATATCCGGGTTTGGTCTATTTTATATACATTAACACAGGCTCTAATTTGGGACCAGAGAAAATCTCTTATATCCGGGTTTCTCTTATATCCGGGTTTGGTCTATTTTATATACATTAACACAGGCTCTAATTTGGGACCAGAGAAAATCTCTCTTATATCCGGGTTTCTCTTATATCCGGGTCTCTTATATCCGGGTTATACTGGACATGAAAGTGGATCTATACATTTTCTTGATTCCTGTTTATTTACAAGAATAATTTTATATTTACAACAGTTTAAAAAATGTGGCGAGAGCAAATGAAAGAAATGCCCGGAAAATGGATTTTCTTTGTTTCTGTTGCTTCAAGTCTCCTCTTCATCTGTGAGGAAATTGTCCAGCATTGACTGCCAAACAGAAGGACTGTTAATATCAGTCCTCCTATATGACAGTGAATGCTGGACAATCTCCTCACAGATGAAGAAGAGACTTAAACAACAGAAAACAAAGAAAAGAGTACTGAACTGTTACGTAATATCAGTCCTCCTATATGGCAGTGAATGCTGGACAATCTCCTCACAGATGAAGAAGAGACTTGAAGCAATAGAAACAAAGAAAAGGGTACTGAAATGTTACGTAATATCAGTCCTCCTATATGGCAGTGAATGCTGGACAATCTCCTCACAGATGAAGAAGAGACTTGAAGCAACAAAAACAAAGAAAAGAGTACTGAACTGTTACGTAATATCAGTCCTCCTATATGGCAGTGAATGATGGACAATCTCCTCACAGATGAAGAAGAGACTTGAAGCAAGAGAAACAAAGAAAAGAGTACTGAACTGTTACGTAATATCAGTCCTCCTATATGACAGTGAATGATGGACAATCTCCTCACAGATGAAGAAGAGACTTGAAGCAACAGAAACAAAGAAAAGAGTACTGAAATGTTACGTAATATCAGTCCTCCTATATGGCAGTGAATGCTGGACAATCTACTCACAGATGAAGAAGGGACTAGAAGCAACAAAAATGTGGTTATACAGGAGGATGCTGGGGATACCATGGTGGAGCATCTTCGCAACCACCAAATTTTAGAGAAAATGGAAACAAAAAGAAAACATACATAAGGGAGAGATAGTTGAAATTTCTGAGGCACATAATGAAGAAAGAAGGCCTGGAAAATCTGATACTCACAGGGCAGATTGAAGGCTCTTGGGACAGAGGAAAACAACACAAAACATACTTAGTGAGGTTAAGTAAATAGATGGCGGTGCTGGGTTTATAAATAACGAAAGGACAGATTTTATTTCGAGATACAAGTGTTAGGAAATTGTGGAGAGTTATGATCACCTACGCCCTGAAGGGATATGACACATAAAGAGAGAATTTTTTTTTTTTTTTTTTTTACCGGGCACGCTGCAACGTGGCAGTAGGAATGCAGTAGAATTCAAGATGAAAAGTGGGATAACTGTGGTTGTGTGTATGCAGAGGGGGGGGGCGTGTAGACGTCGAGATAGACGAAACAAAATTCCGCAAAAGAAAATACGACGACTGGTAGGATGGTAGGTGGCGAGTGAGATTTCGGGGCTAAGAACAAGAGAAGAGGGGCGTTGTTTTTTCGAGGTTGTAAAAAAAAAAAAAAAAAAAACAAGTGCGTCGATTAAATATATGCGATAAGCATTTTCAGTTATAAAAACACTTAATTTAATAAAAAAAAACGAAACAGTTTTTAAACTTCTTCTTCTTCTTTCATGTGCCGTGTCCCTTCAGGACGTTGGCGATCAAGATTCTCCATAATTTTTTCTCCTTTATAGATCTTAAATAAATGTTGTCTTTTTGTTATCTCTCCTAAACCCTGTCTCGACATCCATTTGCTCAGACTCACCAGGTAGGTTATGCACTGTTTCTATATATCCTTCTTGCTTTCAATCTGTCCTGTCAAGGCCTCTTTCCTCATTATGTATCCTAGACATTTCAACTCAATTTGTGTGGTGTTAAGTAAAATTGTTTATACTTTCATTTTCTTTGAAACTTCGTCACATGTTCGGTCGATGGTATTCTCAGCATCTTTCTGTAGAACCACATTCATGTCACCTCAATTCTTCTCTTCGTCTATGAGGAGATTGTTCAGCATTCACAACTATATTGGAGGACCGGAGCAGTTCGACGTTGTGTAATAACTAGCAAACTTGTCTCGCTAAATCTATTGCGACTGAGCAGTGCGTTCAATCCTCACTCGGTGCCCTCATACTTTCGGCCTTGTGCCACATCTAAGCTACGGTTAGAAAATCACTATATTGGAGGGCTGACGTTATGTAACAGTTGTCTTTTTTTGTTTCTAACGAAATCTTTTTGTTTCTTAATACTTTACTTAGCTTTTGGAAGGCATCTTTCGCTATCCCAAAGCGCCTTTAAATTCTGGTATCGTAGTACTTTCCGTCCTCCTTCCATCGACATGGCTGATGCTGCCCTCCAGGAGAGTAATTCATTTCACCATCTCGGACTCACGTTTCCCACTGACATGAAGTGGAACTGCTAGGAAATTTGATTCATTGTGTCGTACCAGACATTTTTCTCGCTAGAATCCATCTTGTACATTTAAAGTCTACCAATACAGAGAAGAATCTGTAATGTTATCGATCCTGAGCTGACATCTCCGCTTCAGTCATTTTTTTCCTATAGTCATAACATAGCTTCCATGTACCTTTTCTATAAATATTTTCCTGGTAATTGTTCTGATGAGCTTTCCTCTATGGCACCTAACCTTTACGTATTACTAGATTGACGTCAAGGTCTCATCATTTTACAGATGAAATGGCTGACTGTAACCGTAAGTTCTATCCTGGCAGTTTCTTCTCTCTCACTTCTCGCTTGTAGAACTCTCTTCCGGCTTCTTGCTTTCCAGTTAACTACGATCTTCAAAAATACAAATGTCAATCGATATCTACTGTCTTCCCAATTCTTTTATTGTTCTGTTCTTTTATTGTTCTCTCTTCTTAATAATGTTTTCTATTTCTCATATTCTTTCACACGCGATAACCGCTTGCATCTTAGTGGCTTTATTGCCTTGGTTGGGGGTGAAATGATTAAAAAGAAAATTTCATTTTTCCATTAAAAACAAAGAAGAAAGTATTTAATAGCCGCCATCTTGAATTCTACTGCTTTTCTGATGTCCTCTTGCCGAGTTCCCGATAATAGGAACACTAGTCCATTTGATACCGAATTTAAGCGCCCATTTAATACCGAACTCACTATGGTAGCTCTAATGATGATTATCATTATTATCATCATCATTATCATCAGTCCCATAACCGTGTGTGGTCATAGGGTCGTTGAGCAGCTGAGCTCCCAACCAATTCCTTCTGCGTATGTGAGTTGAAAACCGGGGTGGTATTCATTCATGCTTTGCTTGTTTTGGACAGAGTATACTTGGCAGAGTCCATTCCTCTCCAATCAAATCACAATCGATATCTTCTGGTTCGTTGATTTCACCAAAGAAACCGTTCGCCCTGGCCGTTGAGTTCAGTCTAGAAAGCCCGAGAAGGCTGAATCCATGGCTGTAGAGCCCAATCTACACCATTGAGCTAGATGGCTGAACCCTAAAGATAGTGCATTCGTTCTCATAAACAGCTACCCAGAGCTACTGACTTAAATATGTTTAGCAAGCTGGTCCCTCAAAATCATTCGCAATTGTTTATTCCTTGAAGCCACCCAAAGAATCCCACGCTTCTATTTGTAGAAATTCTTTCCACATAGTTGTGGGACTATGGTTGCAATTTATCGCTTTGGATAAGAACAAACGTCGCATTTTTATATTTCCCTCGTAAATTTTACACAGAAAACCATTGTTTTAAGGATTTAAGATTGAAACTTCGTGGCTGCCTTAAATATTCTTGAGGTTTGCTTCCGCCCATTTGACAGCGGATTGCCAAACATAAATGTAAGTGACTCAGTTTATCATAACGGAAGAAATTTATAAGAGTAGTCCCTGATCTTTGCCACACTGGCTATCTTTTTAGCGCATTTGTGTTTCATGGTCACTCGATAAGGAGAGATGGTCAGATATGGTAACGAATGAAAAAAGCAGACGACCTTGAATGTCGATAGCGTTTGACGTAATAAATAAATAGAAGAAAAAATAACAACGCAGAAGATGGGGTGGGGAAGTAAGCTGCCAAAAGATAAGGAGAAAAAAAAATAAGAGGAATTAGGTGGAGGAGAAAAGAAAAAAAAACAGGAGGAGGGTAAAGAAAGGAAGAGAACGGAGAGGTAGAGGAAGAAGGAAAAGTCTGTAACGAGAAGGTGGAGGGAGAAGGAAAGTGACAAGGAAAAGATTAGAAAGAAGAGGGAAATACAAGAGAATAAGAAAGACTAGAAAAAAGGAAATCGTAAAAGAGGATGAAAAGTATACGTGAATAGAAGGGAAACGAAATAAAAGGAGAAGGAAAATGTAAAGCGAAGAAGGAGGAGGAGAAGAAAGACAAAGACAAGGAAGGCGGGAGGAAGAAAGGCAAGGGTAAAAGAATAAAAGGAGAAAGAGTAGAAGAAAAAGAATGAAAAGAGAGGAAGAAGAAGAAGAAGAAAAAGGAAAGTATAAAGATTGATTGATTTGTTTTTTTTAACGGCATATCAACTCCTTTATGGGTCATTTAATGTCGAAATTTAATTTAGAAGGGTGCTTTGAAATAATAAAAAGGATGGTATATGTTATTCTGCTTTCTCAATTGAATACATGGCAGTATTTGTATATATATATATATGTTTGCGTGGACATTATTACTAGAGGCGGTGATATGTACGTTTTATGTTGTAGCTTTGTTGAAGTTATATTTTGGAATACAGTTTGATTTAAGAAATTCTAGGATAAGATAATGATTAATGTCATTGAAAAAGTTCTTTCATGTTGGCAACTCGATTATAAATAGGTGTCGTTGGTAATTATTTTATATAAAAGTGTATTGCTGGTACTTTTACTATAAAAAACGTATTTTTATACTTTTATAGCGTTCTGTTTTTGTTTGGTAGTTCACTAATGGCCCATAGCTACCCTAACAAGTGCTAGCACCCTGGGTCAGAGTGAACCTGAGAACAACAGCAATTAAGAGGTGGTCCCACGCTCCTCAAAACTTCCAATCTCCAGATCAGAGGCATTGCTGCCTCATGTAGTTTATCGTCATGCCGAGGACGAATAAAGAATGAACAAGAAAAGAAAGTGTTTTTTAATCATTTCACCTTAAGCAAGGCGAGTTACTACTAAGAGGGTTACAGTGAATGAAAGAGAATGAGAAGACTTTAGTGAGAAAAAGAGAGGAAAAAGGACAATAAAAGAACAGCGTTCAGGAAAGCAGATGACGGCGAATGACGCTGCATTAAAATTTTTTGAAGATTTTAGGCGAAAAGAAAACAAGAAATCGGATGGGAGTTCCACAGGCGAGAAGTGTGAGGAAAGAAACTAGCTTGTTCAGCAGTAAAACCTAGTTGCCAATCTCTGGGAAGGAAGTGTGAGTTTGTAAACAGTGATTATTACTGCTAATAATGCAAGACTCTTCGGTAAAGCGAATCGAGTTTACTCAGTCACTGTGTGTTCATCTAAAAATAAATACGCTTAAATTCCCCTTCATCCCTGCCGTTGGGGGTAGAATCTCCGATTGGCGCCAATTCAGCTGGGTTTCGATCCGAGCTAGAGGAAACCGGACGTCTAGTCACACTGATGAGCTGTGATACAGCGAAACAGTCTGTCTGCGGATGACAATATATATATATATATATATATATATGTGTGTGTGTGTGTTTGTGTATGTGTGTGTGTGTGTGTATTTACAATGGTGTTCACCCTGTATGAAGCCAGAGAACCACTCGAGGTAGAGGTTTACAGACTAAGAGGCACAGCTTATTGGGATATGTGGGGAAGATAGCGTTTAACCCTGGACGTGAACATGTTAAGATTTCAGTATTCGAGAAAGCATCCTCTAGGGAGAACTGGTGGAACTAAGGAATACAGTTTGTTTGAGAACTTTGTAGAAAAGGCAGGCTAAAGAAGAAAGAAAAAAAAAGCCGTCCAGCATCTTTATTTAATAAAAAAATTATCCCCCACCCCGACCAAAAAGAAAAAAAAAACAAAAACGGTTGCCACTGTGAATTCAATCTACATTTTTCAAAAAAAAAGGATGCTAAGACCTTTTGGAAATACTTAAGATGTAGAAATCCGAAGTCGCATTAAGGATAGCGAAAGATGTTTTCCAAAAGCTAAGCAAAGTATTAAGAAACAGAAAACAAGCAAAGAAAAGCGTACTGAACTGTTGTGGCATATCGGTTCTCCAATACGACAGTGAATGATGGACAATCTCTTCACAGATGAAAAAGAGACTTGAAGCCACAGAAATGTGGTTCTACAGAAGGATGACGAGAATGCCATGAACGTAACATGTGAGCAGCAACAAAGTTTTCGAGAAAACAGAAACAATGGTGACACGGCCATGGTATTTAAAAACATGTTTAATAAGCTATGAATATCTTGACAGCTCTGCGAGTAAGCAAATTATATACCAGAAATAGGTTAAAACAAATATTGAAAATTTAATAATAGCAAGTTCAGTGGCCAGTGATATTTCTGTTGTTGTGGTATCAATAAAAAGCGTAAAATAAACTATGCTGTTGTATAATGATTACTAGTCATCGCCTTATTTGGAGCTATGATATCTATTTCTTAGAATTCTGAATATGAATTGTGTGGCTAATTAAGTTGATAGAATTCACATTGATTTACGACCAGATTCTTTGATACCGCTACGCACAGAAATCTACTGATACCTTCCGATATTTCGCCGCTGTCTTATATTCAGTATATTTCAATAATTTTATCGATGGCAGAATAATCTAAGGCGGATATTACAGTCCCATCTAACCCAGCTGCTTCGTTTCTGTTAATCTCTATTATACAACAGGAACAAAGAAAAGAATACTGAACTGTTAAGTAACATCAGTCCACCTATATGGCAGTGAATGCTTGACAATCACCTTACAAATGATGAAGAGACTTGAAGCAATAGAAATAAAGAAAAGAGTACTGAACGTAATAGCAGTCCTCCTATATGGCAGTGAATGCTGGACAATCTCCTCACAGATGAAGAAGAGACTTGAAGCAACAGAAACAAAGAAAAGATTACTGCACTATTACGTAATATCAGTCCTTCTATACGGCAGTGAATGCTGGACAATCTCCTCACAGATGAAGAAGAGACATGATGCAACAGAAACAAAGAAAAGAGTACTGAACTGTTACGTAATATCAGTCCTCCTATATGGCAGTCAATGCTGGACAATCTCCTCACAGATGAAGAAGAGACTTGAAGCAACAGAAACAAAGAAAAGAGTACTGAACTGTTACGTAATATCAGTCCTCCTATATGGCAGTGAATGCTGGACAATCTCCTCCCAGATGAAGAAGAGACTTGAAGCAACAGAAACAAAGAAAAGAGTACTGAACTGTTACGTAATATCAGTCCTCCAATATGATAGTGAATTTACTAATAAGTTTTAGGCATAATGGAAACAAAATGGATACTTAGCATCAGAAAGAGAGAGAAATGAAATTTCTAGAGCGCACAATGAGGAAAAAGAGTGTGGAAAATTTGAAACTCACAGGACAGATTGAAGTCAAGAGGGACAGAGAGGAAAACTACACATAACCCAGAGCTTGAGTGAATGGATGGCAGAACAGGGTTTGGCAGAGATAGCAAGAAAGCAAAAAAGAGCTACAAATGACGAGAAAATGTTGAGGGCCATGATCGCTAACTGAGGTGACACGACAAAAAAGAAGAAGAAGAAGAAGAAGAAGAAGAAGAAGAAGAAGAAGAAGAAGCATGCCGACACAAAAAGTATATTTTAATAAGTATATGTTAATAAATGATTACACTAGTACTGTGAGAATTCAAATGGAGGGAAGAATCTGAAGAAGGTTCCGGTTTGGCCCCGAAACGCACCTTACTTGCTTTGACTGATGCAAATTTGGCAATCGCGACTTCGACGTCAAAAAAAAAAAAGAAGAAAATGATGATTAATGTCTAAATAATGCCTAATTAATAAATATTACCCTACAAATTATTCGTACAGTAGCGTCGTGGACACACGCCCCAATTTGCGTCCATGTCACGTACACTACGTGTTATAACCTGCTTACGTCATTGGTTTTCAGGGTAATTTCTTTCGTGCTCCAATTTCTTGAATATTTGTACTTGACTATTCCATGAAGGGTCTTTTTTTAACGTCAACTGCTTGTATTTTGATTTCAAGATTAAATTCGCGGCAAATTTGGACGTTTGTGTCCGCAAAAAAAACAAAAAAAAAACAGAGTGTCAAAAAGGGTGGTTTTTCCATGACACCGCTATTATTTTAACTACCTTCACTCCTCAACAATAGTCATTGTTTAAAAAAAAATGTGTCCGCTAATATTGTTTGTGGGATAAATTTTACAGGAGCACATTAAATATTTACTATTCAAAGTTTTGATCCCCGTAATATGGCGATTAAATATTTACCCAACCATACAAACACCCGCAACAAATTTACGCTTGATATTCAGACCACAGTGACCTAAAGACCCCACTTGTTCAATGAAATACCTAACCTTAAAACTTAATTTGTATAATTCTTTGAGGGAGACGGGCAAAATACCAAACTCCAATAGTATTAGTACTTGACATCTCCACTACATTAGGCAGCAAATCTCAGTTAATTGGTTGAAGGCTGTAAAAAACTGATATAATAAAATATGTATACACATGTGTTCCTCCTTACTGGAATATGATTGGTTGGTGTCCGTCATAAATACCGACGGACATATAGGAGAGTCAAGAGCCTTAGTCTGAGATCTAAGCCATTGATCTACACTTCTTACCCGCGACTACGACGCATACCAGTCGATTACTGCTACCATATTCTACTTGGTTATAGTAGCCAAAACCACTTAGCTACTTCGTTCAAATATATCCCTTTCCGGGACATATAAAAAACAAACAAACAAAAAACATCGAAATTATCTTACGCGCATCAGAAAATGAAGAAATTTTATCCCTCGTTTCCTATTCAAGATGTGATTTCTGTTGCCTTCTTTACTTCCATAGTTTTAATGATTCAACTGTCTTAACTTTTTAGCGATTTGACTAATCAATGGTTGGGCATTTTCTTTATGATGCTACAGAGGTGGAAGTTATCTGATTCCGCATGGATAGGTATCCTTGCATCTACCTCCGGTGAGCAACCACGAAGCCACCTTATGACTTAGTCTTAGCCGCTTTCTGACCAGTTTGTATCGCCATAGACGGTGGTCAGTAATAATTATTTTATTGTTATAAAATAAAATAAGACATATCTCGGCTGATTTACAGGCAAATAAACTAACATACTCAAGAGCGAGAGCCGGATGTGAATGGGACAAGGCCCCGTCACAAAATGACTATTATCTTCGTTTACGCATGTTCCCGACGCACGAGATCCAGTTGAAAAATAAAATAATATTTTTAAGTGTTTCTATTTTTCGACCAATAAAAATGCTTCCCTCCTAATTATACTCGCGTCGTTTCTTGAACCTGTTAGGCCATGAAAAAAACGCCATAAAAGGGGTCACACGGAAGTACAACGGCAGTCAACAGGAGGCCAGGGAAGAGACCTGTCACGGTCAGGTTGAGCGGTCAGCAGGGGGAGAGCCAGCGCCAACCAACGTGAACTACTATGATAGATCAACCCAGATCGAAAACGGGATTATGAACTATAGCACAAGGTAGCTGTCCCAAACCCACACGTTCCTGTTGAAATAAATCACGTAAATCTATTTCTGTTGTTGTCGTATTTCTTTCTTGCAACCATACGCTTGTCTATGACATATTGAAATGACGTGATTTAACATTGTCTTAGATTCTAACACCTTAGATTCTAACACCGGGATTAACCTTCAGAGAGGTTTTACTAATTTAGTAATTCCCCCTTTTGCCTGTAAGGGGTCTAGAGCCTTATTCGGCATCCTTCCTAGAGATGGTGTCTTGATAATATCACCCAGACTGCTATGCTGTGAACAAATTAATAAGTGTAGATAGGCTCGTCTATCGCCCGATCAGGGCAACTTCCATGTTTATTGAATAGGAATTACAGATTTATCCATTCTTTCCTGTTTAGTATATGGTTTGCCGGTTCCTTTCTGCCATGGCCTTAGCTTTCTGAACTTTTAAGCGGTCTGACTGATCAGTGGTTGGGAATTTTCTTTATGGTGGTGCAGGGTTAGAACTTTTCTTGTTCCTGCATCCATACTGGTAGTAAGGAACCCAGACTCTTTGGTAGCGCTCAGAAAGTCTGATGTTGACAAAAGTCACAAAATATACATTACTAGCAGTAGAGCCCGGCGTTACCCGGGGATGTATATAAGAGATAGATCAAGTATCGACCATCATAAAGACTGAAAAAAAAATTGACAAAGATTATTGTTTAAGTCTGACGTACATGCATGTCTTAATTAGTTTTTTGTTTTGTTTTGTTTTTTTTGTTTTTTTATGAAACTCAAACAAAAACATTGTTTTCAATCGTTATGAGTCTACCGATTGAATAGAATTTTATTATAAACAATTGTCTTGTAAATGGAATTTTTAAAGCATTCTGAATGTAAAAATAAAGAAAAAAAGTGTGCAAGACAATAAGAAACACTACCTGCCAAAAAAAAAAGTGAAGTTTTGTTGAAATCGGTTGAAAAATGTAGGAAATCTGATCCCATATATAAACGAACACACACACACACACACACAAACAACCTGGGTTTTATAATAAGTATAACTCGATATGAGTTATCCCCCTTTCATTCTCATGATGCCTCTTAATCGTGTTTTCAAATTGATTTCGTGCAAAAACAATTGTGTTTTTCCAATTTTTTTGGCACTGTCAGAACCACCGCAAGGTAATTTACGTAGTCCTGTGAAGTTTTGTTGAAATCGGTTGAAAAATGTAGGAAATCCGATCCAATATATAAACGTACACACACACACACACACACACACACACACGCACACACACACACACACACAATCTGCGTTTTATAATAAGTAAGATTTACATTATTCAGAGTATTGTCCTCATCTTTGTCGCCATATTTATTACAACATTTCGGTCGTTGTACGCTCCGGCCTTCTTCAGGTGGTTGAAATGTTGAACTGAACCCTTTATTTCGCTCACTGGGGTAGACTGTTTTAGTTCCACGTGTCATGTTTAATGGATGTCAGTTATCAGTTATCTCCTGTTACTTCCCCTCTCCAATTTCTCCACCGCCTTGACCAGGTATTGAACACTTTTAGCCTTGTTCACCTGAAAACAAAATCTTGTTCTTGTATTGGTTTATTTCCTTTTTAATGGTTTCTTTTTCTCATAAACTCACACACTAAGTAACTTCCTTGCATCTTAGTGACTTTATTGCTTTGCTAGGGGTGTAAGGATTTAAATTAAAGATAAAATATTTTGATTTATTCCGGGATTCATCGTGGATAACTAAAACGGTGTATTATGGGTTACTGTATTTAAAAAAAAAATATGATTTGTATAGGATGTGCTTCTTTTTACCTTATCTGTTCGGCAAACAAGTGCCCATTTGTTTTAGTGTAAGGACTGACGTCAAAAGGGGTCGTTTGTGTCATGGTTAAAGCAATGAATTGGAGGTCGGGAAGGGATCGGGTATCTAGTTGTAGGTCAATGATGTCTGTTTATTTTAATTTGCAGAAAGAGGCGACGTATATTTCATATCTCGTTAACCCAAACGTATAATTTTGAAAGACAGGGCGACTGAATTCGTGGAGACATGTTCAAGTTAGTTCCACAGAAAGGGTTGTAATAAGTACACCATTTTTCTTATATTACTCAGACGATAGAAAAGTTCTGGGTAGGTTCAGATAGGCCTGCATTATAACCCCCGGAAAGCCGTTCATATGAAAATAAAATGTACTCTAATATAACATTCAATGAAACGAGAAAAAAACAAACACATATGTATATATAATATAATAGATATACTAAGTGTATAGAAAAAATACGCACACCTTAAAGTGGTCTCTTTTTCTTTTATATATATATATATATATATATATATATAATTATTTTTAAAAATATGATTCCATCGTATGTTTGCAAATATATAGAAAAATAGAAAAGAACACGTTAGGTAAATAATCCGACGTTCACACAAACACACACATATATATACGCATTTTCAGTTGCACACACACACACACACACACACACACACACACACACACACACACACACACACACATATATATATATACCGCCACAGATTCATTGTTATGGACATTTTTGCTTCTGATCAAAACTGTTCTTTATGATATCTCTCTCTCTCTCTCTCTATATATATATATATATATATATATATATATATATATATATATATATATATTGCGATGATGGGTAAATTGTTGCCATTTTATATTTTTAATTTCGCGCATGCCCTTTGTTTTTGATTTTGGTGATTGCGAAGGTGTTTGGAGTGATAACTAATAATGCCCACGTTATGCCTCCATTCATCTTCCCACAGGGCCTCAGACTCAACACGGAGGCCTACATCACGTGCCTTGAGGAGGTAGTGCTGAATAAGATCAAGAGGGTAACTGCTGGAAGATCCTATGTCTAGCAACAGGACTCTGCACTGATCCCCATTCTCTTCGTATTCCATTAGTAAGGAGGAAGTTTAATTCGGACAGCTTCTTCCCTGGAACTGCAGCTTTGTAGAACAGACTCCCGGCAAAATTTTTTCCCAAGCAATGCAAAACCATTCCTGAATATTCCCATGAATTTCACTTCTTGCCTTTTCTTGCGCTTATACAGTACCACACAGTTACCCACTACCTTGTATTAAGTGAACAGGGGTCTTGGACAGTCGTTCCCGCCAAAAAACGGAGTGTCAAAAGGTCGGTTTTCCCTTGACACCGCTATTATTTTAACTACCTTCACTCCCCAGTTTATTGTTTTAAAAAGTTATTGTTATAATAAAACCTAATTATATGTAAGGATTTTCCAAGCGTAGCTTAGATGTGGTACAAGGCCGAAAATATGGGGCACCCAGTGAGGATCGAACTCACTACTCAGATGTAATTGTTCTAGCGAGACAAGCTTTCTAACCATTACACCACCTTGAGGTGCCCATAGTGATTTTCTAAGCCCGGCTTAGATGTGGCACAAGGCCGAAAGTATGGGGCACCCCGTGAGGATCGAACTCACTACTCAGTCGTAATTGATATAGCAAGACAAGCTTTCTAACCATTACACCATGCCGAGGTGCCCAAACCTAACTATATGTAAGTGAATTTATACATTTTATTATTGAATTTACAATAAATATATTAAACACTATTTATTTATTAGATTGTTTATTTACAAGAATAATTTTATACTTACAACATTCTGAAAACTAATACAGTTAAAACTAATAGAATGCAATATTTATCATTTACCAATTTATAAAGAAATAAATATGAAAACAAATTTTTATTTATAGACTTATAAACATTTACTAATTTATCAATATATGTGTACCAACTATGAGCAAATCCTTATCATTTACCATTTTATGAAGTTCGAATCGATTGATAATTAGCCGATGTTTTGCCCGCGATTTCAATAAAAAATATAATAAATAAATAGTGTAAATAAATAGATATTATAATAAATAATGTTTATTATTTTTGTTGTCAATTATAAAGAATAAAAAAAGGTTTAAATTCACTTTCATCTGTTTTAGTTTGATTACATTTCTAATCATTTTTTAAAAGAATAAACATTGCTGAGAAGTGAATGAAGTTAAAATAATAGCGGTGTCAAGGGAAAACAACTCTTCACTCTATACTATTCTTCTTTATCCTTATTCTGCCATCCATTCATATAAATTCGTTCAATATGCCACTCGCTGTCATCCCCGGCTTCTAATTAAGTGTACATGCATAAATATGTACTGTGAGTGTTAAATTCTTTAGACTCTCTTTTCTCATTAGGTGTCCCAGTAATTCCGACTCTTTCTGATTGTAAGTATACGTTACCTTTATTTCCTTTTTTCTCACATTTGGGTTAACCCCGTACAAGGCCCGGGAGCCAATCGAGTTGGCGAGGTATAGAGTAAGAAGCACAGATTATGCGGATATGTGAGGAAGATAACCATAAAGCCTTATACTTGAACAGGTTAAGATTGTAATGATTGAGAAAGCATCCTCTTGGGAGTCGGTCCCATAAAGCAGGGGTTCGCGAGAAGAAGCTGCTCGAGTGGAACTTCCATCTCATCAGTGGAATACGAAGGGAATGAGGGTGATTCGCTACAATGGGCGTGGCATGGCTGTGAGAGTTAAAACTGTTGGAACTGAGAAATGTAGTTCGTCTGAGCACTTTCCATCGAAGGAGTGACAGAGAAAAAAGAGAAAAAGAGAGAAAAAATGATAAAGAGAAAAAAATTTTGATTGTCTTTGTTTGGCGGCATATCGACCTTTATGAGTATTTAAAGCTAAAATTTAAATATTTTGTCCGTAATCTTATTTATTTTTGTATAGTAATTGTTTTAGCGATACAATTCTTACTAATTAACCCATTGCTGGGAGGAGAAGAGGTGGATTCATACCTTTCCCAAGGGTATTTGCGCATAAGTGATGAATCCAACTGGAATTGGAACTCGGCTCCCCGATTAACAATTTCGAACCATTATCTATTACACCACCCACGCATCCAAGCATACAGCACTTGCTATTCCCAAACGGTCATCCATCTAGGTACTGACCAGGCACGACGTTGCTTAACTTCGGTGATCGTACAGGACAACCTGTGTTTCAACGTGATGTGGCCATAAGCCTAGAGAAAAATAAGAGAGATAGAAGAAAGCGGGAAAGAGAAAAAGAAAGAAAGAAAAAGAAAGAGAGGAAGAGAGAAAAGAAGGAGTGTATGTCATGTAGGAACTTGTTCAACGCTCTGGGACCGGTCAATATAGAAAACTTGCAACCTCGGTAACATGTATCACATATCTGTCCATTGTAAAGCGAAGGTGCGTGTGCGTGTGTTTGGAGAGGGGGTGGTGGTGGTGGTGGTGGTGACACACTGAGAGCGAGTGAAAGATGTAAAGAGAGAAGGAGAGAAGTAACATCCATCGAAAAGGGTATAATCGATCTGTCTTTTATCGATCAAAGAGAAAAAGAGAGATGGATAGGGGCGTCGTGTGTGGCGTAGGGAGTTGTTTTAAATATTAGGGACCAGTCAGCAGAGAAACCCGCCTGTCAACCTCACCAACATTTGTCCTATATGAAGCCGGGTGGAGGTGCAGGGTGTGGGGTATGTAGAGAGAAAGAAATAACTGTGACAGCCCCGTAAACAATATCGTTTATCCATCGGTTATCAAGCAGAAAGAGGGTGGGAGGGCAAGATGGAGAAACGGAGGGTGGCAGTAAATGTGATGGTGATGGAGGTATTTCTTCCATAGATCAGGGGCAGGAGAACCGCCAGCCTCAATCAATCAATCAATCAATCGATTGATTGATTAATTGATTCGTTTTCTATAGCTTATCAACCCTTTGCAGGTCATTTAAAGCCAGAAAATGTTTTTAATTTTTTTCTTTTTGCATAATAATGGTTTAGTGATACAAATCTTACTAATTAACCCATAGCTGAGGGGAGCAGAGGTGGATTCATGTCTAATCAAAATTTGATAAACAAACAGGAAATTATAATATGAATATAAAGTGGGGGATCCATTTTTATACAAAATCAGTATATAAACTGACCCCTCACTTTGTAGCCACGGTAGTCTCTATACATTTATATTCCAGAAAATGTAGCGTCCTGGGTAATACGTTAAACTACATCCGCGTCCTGGGTAAGACATTAAACTACGTCCAGCAGCAAGGCCTCTGATCAGGAGGTTTTGAGGAGCATGGAACCACCTCTTAATTGCTGGTGTTTCCAGCTCCACCCTGACCCGGGGTGGTAGCACCTGTTAGGGTCACAGCTATGGGAAAATAGTTAACTATTACCAGCAATACTTTTTGAAAAAATTATTACCACTAATACAATTTTGAAGGAAATATATTACCAGAAACAGATTTTTGACAAAACAAAATATTACCAGCAATAAAAAATTTTGTCAGCATTAAATAACCCATTGAGGTTGATATGCCGTTAAACAAAATAAACCAAACCAATCTAAACCAAAGAATACATACTCTATTCATACAAATCTATCCTAAAAATGTTGTCGGCATTAAATAACTCATTGAGGTTGATATGCCGTAAAACAAAATAAACCAAACCAAACCAAACCAGAAAATGTAAATAAATCTAAAAGACATGCCTGTATATCTAATCAGTATTTGATTAATTGATTGATACATTTTCTACGGTTTATCAACCCTTTGCAGGTTATTTAAAACCAGAAAATATTTTTAGATTACAAGAATTTTTTTTTTATATAATGATGGTTTAGGGATAAAAGTTTTTTTTTAATGCATTCACTCCAAGTAAGACGATAATGCAATTGAAACGCAAGAGACTACTGGGCGTGATGTAGAATGAAAACACTTTAGTAGGAAGCGGAAATCCAATCCTAAACACCGCTACTCCTGTTCAAAAGACCAGGAAGGAGTGTGAAACTTAATCCATAGCTGGGGAGAGAAGTGGTGGATTTATACCATTCCTACGGTTATTTGCACGTAAGTGAATCTAATGGTTCCAACGGGAATTGAAACTCGGTGTTCCGATTAAAAATTCCGAGCTATCATCCACCCGCACATCCAAGGTAACAGCACCTGGGTATTCGCAAGGTACCCATCTAGGTACTGATTTTGATTTTGGTGGTCGCAAGGGAATCAGTGTTTCAACATGATATGGCCATAAGCCTTGTGAGCTATCAAGACGTAGATGATTCATTATAGACAATTTTCTTATTTTTGTCCTCTTTTTCCAGAGCATCCGTCTACATCTTCTCTCCACTCAAAGTGTTCCTCTCTTTTTTCTTCTTTCTTTATTATTTCCCACCATCTTTGGGTTACTTTACTTTTTTCTTTAGTTTTTGCTTTTATTATTTTTTGTTTTTAATTATTATTTCTTTTTTATTATTATTCTTGTTTTTATTAATTTTTATTTTTATTTTCTTTCTTTTTCTTATTCTCATATTTCTCTCCTTTTCCATTTTATACTTATTATTGTTTTTATTTTTTATCCTTTTCATTATTATTTCATTATCATTTATTATTATTTCATTATCATTTATCATTATTTTATTATTTATTATTATTTTATTATCATTTATTATTATTTCATTATCATTTATTATTATTTTTCATTTTTTAGGTTTATTATTTTTTATTTTCATTATTTTTCTTATTTTTTGTTTACTGTTATTATTAGTTTATTTTTATTAATTTTTTTCTTATTTTTATATTTTCTTATTTCTATTATTTTTTATTTTTTCTATAATATTTTATTATTTTATTTTTATTAGCTTATTTTTTATCTCTATTATTATTTTTATTTTTTAGCATTTTAGTTTTGATTCTTTTATTTAAATTTTTAATAAAATGTTTTGTAAATTATTTTTCAACCTTATTACTTTTCTATTATCTTTTCTCATTTTTATTTTTTATGTTTATTATTATTATTATTTTCTTTTCTTAATCAATTTCCCCTGATAATGTCACTAAGACTCAAGGGGTTATTGGAAGTGAAGGAGAAAACTTTAGAAAGGATTAGAAACTCAATCCGCAAATATAGGATACAAAAGATGAACCTCAACTCTTTTTCAAAAGATTGAATTATTATTTATTTCTTCTTCTTCTTCTTCTTCTTCTTCTTCTTCTTCTTTTTACTCCCTTCTTCTCACTTTCTTCATCTTCTCACTCTATTTCTTCTTCTTCTTCTTCTTCTTCTTCTTCTTCTTCTTCTTCTTCTTCTTCTCACTTTTTTCATCTTCTCACTCTATTTCTTCTTCTTCTTACTTTCTTCATCGTCTCACTCTCTTCTTCTTCTTCCTCCCTTCTTCTTCTTCTCACTCTATTTTTCTTCTTCTTCGTCTTCTTTTTTTTCCACTCCCGTCTTCTTCTTCTTCTTCTTACTCCCTTCTTCTCACTTTCTTCATCTTCTCACTCTATTTCTTCTTCTTTTTCTTCTTCTTTTTCTTCTTCTTATTCTTCTTACTTTCTTCATCGTCTCACTCTCTTCTTCTTCTTCCTCCCTCCTTCTTCTCACTCTATTTTTCTTCTTCTTCTTCGTCTTCTTTTTTTCCACTCCCGTCTTCTTCTTCTTCTTCTTCTTCTTCTTCTTACTTTCTTCATCTTCTCACTCTCTTCTTCTTCCTCCCTTCTTCTTCATCTTCTCACTCTATTTCTTCTTCTTCTTCTTCTTCTCACTTTCTTCATCTTCTCATTCTATTTCTTCTTCTTCTTCTTCTTCTTCTCACTTTTTTCATCTTCTCACTCTATTTCTTCTTCTTCTTACTTTCTTCATCGTCTCACTCTCTTCTTCTTCTTCCTCCCTTCTTCTTCTTCTCACTCTATTTTTCTTCTTCTTCGTCTTCTTTTTTTTTTTTTTCCGTCTTCTTCTTCTTCTTCTTCTTACTCCCTTCTTCTCCTCTTTCTTCATCTTCTCCTCTCTATTTCTTCTTCTTTTTTCTTCTCCTTTTCTTCTTCTTCTTCTTCTTACTTTTCTTCATCGTCTCCTCTCTTCTTCTTCTTCCTCCTCCTTCTTCTCCTCTATTTTTTTCTTCTTCTTCTTCGTCTTCTTTTTTTTCCTCCGTCTTCTTCTTCTTCTTCTTTTCTTCTTACTTTCTTCATCTTCTCACTCTCTTCTTCTTCTTCTTCTTACTTTCTTCATCTTCTCACTCTCTTCTTCTTCTTCTTCTTGGCTTTTACTCTCTCTTCCTGAATAGATATTTCCCCTATTCTAAAGACCACTTGGCTTCCTTTTTGTTTTCTTCTTCAGAATGTTACTCGTTCTCTTCAGCCTATGCCGCCTTCCACTCCACCCCACTTCATATCATAACTGTTAAGGTACTCCACGTACCCCCCAACCCGGGACCGCCGTCAGTTCGTCCGCCCATGCCTCTCTCCCTTCCGCCTACACCTGTGTAACTTTCGTGACGTAAATGGACCAAATACGAATATGTCAGGGACACTGTTTATCTGCGTAGAACTATTCTCCCCGCCGGCTTCAATTCTCCCATCTCATTTAAGTGGCTTGAAAAAAAAAAAGCGAATGATTGACAAGGATATTGCACAACACACGCACAAGGTGCTGCCAGAAGTTTGTGGTTCGGTCAAAACACACTTATGAGAAAAATATTCAGATGTTGGGAAGTGGATCAAGATGAACATTTTTCAGCACCACCACACACCCATCTTGGATAGTAATTGTTTTAGTGATACAATTCTTACTATCTAACCCATAGCTGGGAGGAGAAGAGGTGGATTCATACCTTGCCCAAGGGTATTTGCGCATAAGTGATGAATCCAACTGGGATTGGAACTCGGCTCTCCGATTAACAATTCCGAACCATTATCTATTACACCACCCACGCATCCAAATATACAGCACCTGGTATTCCCAAACGGTCATCCATCTAGGTACTGACCAGGCACGACGTTGCTTAACTTTGGTGATTGTACAGGACAATCTTCTTCTTCTTCTTCTAGCACAAATTTTCCTATTTTTAATTACAATTTTCAGTACCTGATCTTCTTACCTAAATAATATGTTTTTCAGTTCCTATTAATGTTAACTCAAAGTACAAAGTTTGAAGTGCCTGCATGTCAAATATTTCAAATAAAGATTTATATTTAATATTTTTTTTTATATTTTCAAAATCGGGTATGATATACCCATGGTTAGTAGTGGTGTAACTTTAATTGATGGGTAGTGTTCTAGGGTTAATAATTCCGAACCTATTTCTGTTACACCAAGCACGCATCCAAGCATACAACACTTGGTATTCCGAAACGGTCATCCATCTTGGTACTGACCAGGCACGACGTTGCTTAACTTTGGTGATCGTACAGGACAACCTTCTTCTTTTTCTTCTTCTTCTTCTTCTTGGCTTTTACCCTCTCTAACCCTGCCCCATTTACTGAACCGTTTATGGGTTTTTTCTCATTTTCTTACGACCCCATTTACAGTGAGGACCCCGATACAGAAACAGTAGTACGACAAGGAGGAAGTAAGATCCCGGGTCTAATTTTTTTCCTAGACTATGCCCTGTGCATTTACAAGCACAGATGTGAAGAGATGGGCACTGATAATTTAAACATTCCAGATCCAAAACTTATTGGGAAATAGCCAAAGATGCATTCCAAAAGCTAAGCAGAGTATTAAGAGACAGAAAAGTTTCGTTGGACGCAAAGGAAAGAGTGCTGAACTGTTACGTGATATGTCCTCCTGTATGGCAGCGAATGGTGGACAAGCTCCTCAAAGATGAAGAGACTTGAAGCGGCAGAAATATGGTTTGACACAAAGATGCTGAAGTTACCATGGGCCGAACATGTGAGCAACAGCGAGGTTTTGGAGAGAATGTAAACAAAAAGAAAACTTATATCTAACATCAGGAAATGGCAGTTGAAATTTCTGCGGTACGTAATGAGGAAAAGGGACTTGGAAAATCTAATACTCACAGTACAGATTGAGGGAATAAAGAACAGAGGAAAGCAGCGCGTAACATACTTGACGGGTTTGACGGGATGGCAGACCAGGGTTTGGGAGAAATAATAAAAAGAACTACAGCCGATAGGAAGATGTGGAGGGCCATGATCGCCTACGTGCTGAAAGGGACATGGCACATAAAAGAAAAAAAATACCATATCCCAAACGAATCTACTAACAGAAGACAACAAGCCTGCTTCCCCCACCCCGAGTCCAATGTGCTGACGATGAGGTGGTGTATGCCAATGACATAGATTGAAATAATAATGATCTTCAACGGAAAAAAAATCAACATCTTCTACCAAGCGTTCCAAGAAATAGATAATCCTTTCCAAAACAGAAACTACGATATGGAATTGTAAGGGAAGCATTGATGGCACGTACCCTGAATCCATCATAAACACTCAGGATATGGAATTAGTAAATGTCAAACACCTTGAATACCTTAGTGTATAGATCAGTTATAACAAATTTTAGATAAGGAAATTTAACACAGAATAGGCTGAGCTAGGTTTAGTTTCCCACAATACCGCAAATTGCTACAAAACCAAAACATTAGCTCACGTCATGTTCTTAAATAGACCCGTCAGATCGAGAGTTTCACATGGATCTCCTGCTTGGCACCAAAACTATTTAGAAATATCTAAACTGTCACTTGTATACAACTGCTTTCTAAGGTCAATGGTTAAAAATCAAGATTTCGACGGTCCACACTACTTTAAATAAAAGTTATGGAGAAAACCTCCATCAATACTGGAAAGAGCTATAACAGCTACTGGCATTGAGAAACCTATTTTCCTGAAAAAATTTTCTAAGGGAAAATTTTTATAAATTTCAACCGATAACAGTACTGGCTGCTCGGTCAATGATTACTGTTATGTCCTTACGCATCCCCAAAATCCATAATCTCACACATTTTGCACTTAGTGGCCCATCTCTCTTTCCCATCTCTTTAATAGTATAACATACTAACTCCCTCTTTCTCTTTAAATATGTAATAGTAGACGCTGACTACAAAAAATAACTGGACTGGACCATAGCTAAAATTAGATTCTCATACATGTGAGGACTCACGTGACCAAGTATGAATATTGAGCCGGAAAAGATCGGTAGAAGTTAGTTGGGTGACGAAGTTCGAAGGAGTCGGACCATCCAATAAATTGTCATGCGAATGGATTCTCCGAACTGAAGAGAAAGAATGAAGTCCCCAACTCACATAAATTCCAAGCACAGAATCAAGGGGAAACAAATCTTGCGCGAATAATTCCTTTTTCACTTGTTGCAGTCAAGCAAGAGAGATCACACGATAAAAGACGAACTCCAGTTCAACTCAACGCACTATGCTGCTTACATTAAATGCAAAGGTGAATAATGAAACGTGACAGTCACCTAAGAAAGGTATATGTGACACACTTAATTGGACGAAAGATCCGAACAATGAATTCTGAACCGCTGAATATATGACTTATTGTTATATACCGTACCTATGAACACTAAGGTGTATGTCCCAATCATCAGAAATACGATGCATACTATTGTAAGTTTGGGTAATATACTAAGCTGGCAGCATGAGCTATCAGCGTGGAAAGCTCTTGCCGTGTCGAACTCTCTGACTTTGGGCAAAGAGTAACCCGGATGAAGCTATGCCGAAGAGCAGAGTCTCGTCCGGGGAGGTAGACAGATACACGACCTCGCGTATGCGTGATCTACGGGTAATTTTTGTCTAAGCCCACGGGCTCGTATTTCCCCACATTAAATTTGGCCTTGTGTCACATCCTGCCTCGTGGGGAGGCAGATAAATATCGTAATATGCTGTCTATGCAGTCCATCACTAGCAGTGGTTTACCTACTTCATGCCGCTGGCGAGTATTGTATTTTGTTGATGTTATAAAGATTACCATTTCATTTCCAACCTCCGTTTTGGTTATTCCTCATTCAGTAACACTTTCTAGGTTACAAAAGCCCAAAATACAAATTACAAATCAGGGATACGAAAATTATACATAGATAAATAGAAAATAAAATAAATAAACAATAAATAGATAGATAGAAAAATAGATAGATAGATAGTGTTATATACCGTACCTATGAATACTAAAACACTAATGGGTATGTTCCAATCCTCATAAATACGTTGCACACTATTGTAAGTGGCGGGTAATATGCTGTCTAAGTAGTCCACCACTAGCAGTGGTTTACCTACTTCACGCCGCTGACGATTAATGTATTTTGTTGATGTTATAAAGATTACCATTTCATATCTAATGCCTGCTTTGGTTATTCCTCATTCAGGTTACAACAAGCCCAAAATACAAATTACAGATCGGGGATACAAAAATCATACATAGATAAATAGAAAATAAAATAAATAGATAGATAGATAGATAGATAGATAGATAGATAGTGTTATATACCGTACCTATGAACACTAATGGGTATGTCCCAATCCTCATAAATACGTTGCACACTATTATAAGTGGGGGTAATATGCTGTCTAAGTTGTCCATCACTAGCAGTGGTTTACCTACTTCACGACGCTGGCGAGTATTGTATTTTGTTGATGTTATAAAGATTACCATTTCATTTCCAACCACCATTTTGGTTATTCCTCATTTAGTAACTATTTCTAGGTTACAGCACTTATACAACGCCAAATCTCCATAACTGAATATAAGACTTATACAGAACCGAATCTTTGCAACCGATTAACAAACACTACATTGTAGAAAGAAGAATCGATCAAAGGACACGACTACTCGAGCAAATAAACTGAGTTGAAAGTGAAAGTGACAAAGAGAAACATAAGAGAGAGAGAGAGAGAGAGAGAGAGAGAGAGAGAGAAGGGGAATGAGAAAACCTTACCATATTTCAGAAGAAAGACCGGAGTTAAGCTTTTTGTTTTAACTTTTAACCTCAGAATATAACGCATACATCTTTCCACACAGAACTGTATAGCACACATTTTTCCACACATTCTCTTGCCTAAATATTTTAATGTATTGTCTAGTTGTAATTAAATCTTGTTAATTTGTATATTGGCGCTTGTCTTTCATTACTGTTGGTCATCGTTCTGAATTCGTCTATTTGACTCCGTGTAGAATCCGTCCACTATGGAGTGGAAAACCTGGCGTCTTTTAGACCAGTGATCGCTAACCGGTGGTCCACGGACCACTGGTGATCCGTGCAAAATTTTTGTTAGTCCGTGGAAAAATTGGGACATTATTTCAATTTTTATGAAGCTTAAGATTCAAAAATGCCGAGTAACAAAACTTATTATGGCTGGCATATATGTTCAAGACCTTATGTAATCTTGAAATAAACACGAGTACACAAGGACACAAATGTGACATCATGCAATCATAGTATAAACTAATATGAGTTGCAAACTTCAAGTTTTCAATTTGTTTTATTTAAATAATTACACTATAACTTTGTTACCTTTAATGGGTGCATTTCATATTAATAAAACAAAAGTTTTCCATTTATTATAATTGTTACATAGGAATAAAGTGTCGCTGCCGACACTAGAGTTTGAAGACAGATCACCAGGGAGCAAACACAGACGATCCCATTTTGAATAAATAGATCACATGTTGGTAAAGGAAATTTATATATGGGAATTAGCGTGGCGGCTAAGTGATTACTATACGGTTTGTTTGGAAGTGTACTTGTCAAACTCCGGGTAGAGAGGAACCAAGACGAGGCTGTGCCGAGGAGTAGAATCTTACGGGGTCTACGGGGAATTTTTGCCCGAGCCTACGGACTCCGATACCCCACAATAAACATGTCCTTGCACCGCATCCGGCCGCGTGGGGCGGTTAGTGAATATTTTACTATACGGATTACTATTCGGAACACTATACTGTGGTTACTATTCGAGAGAGTATTATCGAGCAAGTACTATTAGTGCGGGTGTTATTCGAAGGCGTCTGACACCAGTATTGTTCAACGGCGTTACTATAATTGTATCTGCGATTACAAAGTCTCTACTACAACGAGCATTACGAAAGCGACAAGTATTTGTAGACATTACAAAAGTGGCAACGAGTGTTTGTTGACATCACAAAAATTATATAAATGTATTTAGCTTTTTTTCTAAATTCATATTAGTTGTCCGCACTTTCAGTCCTCTGTTATTAAAACACTTACCAGATATATATATATATATATATATATATATATATATATATATATATATATATATATATATATATTATTTGTTTGATTTGATTCCTAATTCCTTCTACACCGAAACCTCAAAGCTGAAGAGAAAAAAAAGAAACCAAATATGGTGTTTGTTAAATAAGACGTTTATCCCTATGGATAATCCAAGAAACAAATTCTTACAGTGGATAACTCCAAAACAATCTCTATAGGCAAAAAAAAAAAAAAAAAAAAAATCTGTAACATGGAGAATCTAAAGCTTCGACAAAATCACCATTTAAAAGATAATGTCATACTGTCCTCGTGAAAAAAAAATAATCTAAAAACGCCCGCTTGTGACCTTTCGATCGCTACAAGAGCATTTTGGAAAGTTCAGACGTGACGTCTGAAAATACTAAAAAAACAAACAAACAAAAAACAACTACAAAAACAAATGAATTTTGTGTGCTAAGCCGATCAACAACGAATTTAGATGTCCACTTGGAAAAAAAAATTAAATGATTTGTTTAGGCTTCAGCTTTGCCAGCAATTCTTCATAAAAAGAATTACCTATTATTCAAAGATACATTATAAAAGAAAATCTGATTCTGTACTCTATTTACATTGTTTTGACTGTTGTCCTCATCTTTATTGTCATATTCATGACGTTTCGCTCGCTATACGCCCGGTCTTCTTCAGGTAATATAAGTTGGTCTTTTCGAACCGAACCCTTTATTTGGGTAGATTGTTCTAGTGCCATGTCTTTTCTGGCTATCTCAGTTTTAGTTTCTTCCTTTAGTAACTCAACACTCCAAATTTTTGTTCACTTCTGCTGTGACCAGGTATTGAACTCACAACTCAACCAGTGTAAATAGTTACAATACCTCAGAAATATAGACAGTTCTTATTCTCTGTGTATCAGACATGAGCTCTCTATGTGTGATTTTACAGGCGAGTACGTAATGTATATGCGTATATATGTGACATTTTTATTTTTATTTTCAATTATTTCACTCCAAGCAAGGCAACAAAGCTGCTAACAAGCAGTGTGAATAAATATGAGAAAAACTGCAAATGTGGGCTTTCGTAACTGTAAAAAAAAGACGGAGAGTCGAAAGGACTTTCTTTGTTTTTTTTTGTTTTTTTTCCACAATTTGTTCAACAGATTGTTTTCGGCGATTTTTTACGTGATTTTTTGCGACGAATTTTTTTTTTGTACGTTAACAATTTTTATAACTTGGAAGTAAATTTGGGAATAATCGAAATTAATTGTGAAATCCAGCGAATTGTTTGTACGGAAAGTAAGGACCTACGTACATCAAATTGTCTTTAAATTAACTGGCGGCAGAAGAATTATCGTTGAAATTTTAAAGGATCGATTTTGAGTTCTTCTGTAGCTTATTATTGCCTATCGCATCTACTCCACCTTGCCTATTGTGTTGAAGGCCCAATCAAGAACACTCCGCGGGAGCTATCTTAAATGTCGCCAGATAGGGCGGCTTTTAAGCTAGTTTATATTATATGGGAGAATATCATATATACATTTCTATATATCAAAACAATGTTAGACAAATGAACAACAAAGTAGAAAAATTCTGTGTAATACGTTGCATCCTTAGGGACTTGTAGAGGATAAAACACGTTACAAAGAATTTTGTAATTTAATTGTTATATATTTCATTGAATAATATAGATATATTGTGTCTACTTATTTTTTATAGTGATACTTTTCCAGTTCTCTAATCAATTTCAAATTTTGTTTTTTAACCCAAGTACTTTCGACCTTTTCTAAAATCATCTTCAGGAGTCATTATGATTTGCCTTTTCATAAGGTTACGTTTAAATTGCCAAGTGTTGGTATCGTGGGATTATGTAATTTAAAATATCTATAATTAGACAGCATATCTTCATTCAAACATGCTTCATTCAATAATATAGAGATCGACAATCAAGAGCCCTCCACATATATGAGAGAAAGATGAATCCAAATGTTTACTCGCACATTCACTCTCCTATTTTTTACACTATTGTTCACCAGAATACAAGACCGAAGAACTATGGAAGGTCGAAGGTTGCTGAATAGGGTTGTTTTCTGTACATGAATATTATAGATTATGAGAGTATGTAGGATAGATACGAGAGAGAGAGAGACAGAGAGAGATAGAGACAGACAGACAGACAGAGAGAGACAGAGAGGGAGGGAGAGATTTAATAAATAGGTTTTTGTCTGTATGTTTATCCACGTTCAATATTACTGTCCTCTGTCAAGGGTGACTATACGTGTAACAGCTCATATAAAGCAACATTTTACATCTAGAATGATGAATCTAAATGCGTACTCGCACACACACTTTTCTGGGCAGTGACAGGACGTTTTGTCTGGCTGTGGGGACGGAGCGCAGGGAAAACGGATTCATGCCTTTCCAATTAGTGCAAAGGAAACATGAGGAGTCTAGCCGGAATTCGAACGTGTATTGCAAGCTTTCCTTTTTCGCGGTGGCAATCGTTTACCGTCGATCAAAAGCGCGTATAAACTTGACCACATACCCCACCTATCTGGCCTCCACACAACCACCCGGCGTTCTTTCCTTTCCTGTTTACACCCACTCTACAACCCCACTTTTTTTTTCAGTCAAAGCGGAAGTTTTTCAATTCTTGTTAGGAGAAAGGAAAATATGTCGTGACGAGTGACTCATTCGAGTGTCTCTTCTGTCGCCCATTGTTGCGTTAGAGGAAAGACCTCCGCACGTGCTCACTGCAGACAAGCGACCTTGATTTCACTGCACAACACCCCCCATTCTATGTCCCATGATTAATGACAACGACAAGAAGGAAGAGAGCGTGACTCACCTGATGTCCGCTCAACAAGCCAGGACTGGTCGTAGTGGTCGAGGAAGCATGATTAACAAGGAAACAAAAAGGCTAGTGACAAAGCAGCGAGAATAAGATGTTTGAAAAATCCCGTCTAAATATACAAAAAAAAAAGAAAAAAAAAAGGCTTAACTAACCTGTCATACTATATTAGTGAATTATCTAGTTTTCCCACGGAAAAAAAGTTTTTTTCCTTAAAAAATTAACAAAAAAAAGTCACCAACTCCTTAGTGTTGTGGCATGGCAAAGGAGATGGGGGTTCATCGGACAAACTTTAAAGAAAAGTTATGGCAATTGTTCTAATGAGCTCCCCTCCCTGGTACCTCCCTGGTACCTGGTCGTTTTTCGAACAGAAAATTCGACATGAAAATGCCTCGGTTATCGAGCAAAATTAACCGTTAGCTTTTGTGTGTCTGTGTGTGTGTGTGGGGGGGACTCATACCTCCTCAGGAGTATTTGCGCGTAAATGAATATAACGAAACCAACTGGAATTCGAACTCGGTTCGGGTTTGCAATTCCAAGCCGTTACGATTACACCACCCGCACATCCAAGCTTGCTGCATCTCTTAATTATGGAGAACGCGTATTTTCTGTTGTTAAACGAAAGTGAATCATTGTTGTTGCTGTTGTTTTTATTACTGACATTTTAAGAAGACATATTTTTCACACACACACAAGCAACACACACAAGCAACACACACACACACACACACACACACACACACACACACACATATATATATATATATATATATATATACAGTACAACCTCGGTTCTCGAACGTCTCATATGTCGAACAAATCGTTTTTCGAACAGAAAATTCGACATGAAAATGCCTCGGTTATCGAACAAAATTTCGTTTCTCGAACAACATTGCCGAACCAAATTAACCCGAATGGAATAATAATTTCTGAGTCGACCGCCATGTTGTATACATTCGTGTGTTCTGGCGGGCTTTTCTTTTCCAATTTTATTGTACTGTGACTTTTTTCTTTACATTGAATAGTTTCGGTTTACGAACATTTCCAGTTACGAACGGTCTTCAGGAACGAATTAAATTCGTAAACCAAGGTTCCACTGTACTAGATTAGCAATGAAGGTCTCATCGTTTTACTTTTGGACGAGCTAGGTGTAACTCTAAGTTCTATTCTAAGAATTTCTTTTCTTGCACTTCTCTCTCTTGGACACCTCTTCCAGTTTCTGGTTTCCCTGCCACCTAAAATCTTTAAAAATATAAATGCAACGCCAATCGCCATCATCTGTCTTCCTGAATTTTGTTCTTTTATTATCTTATTTATTATTTATTTTTTATTATTATTTATTATCTTATTTATTATTATTTTATTATCTCACTAAAATCTTCTCATTCTCTTCTAGTCTCAGTAACCTCTTGCGGCAGAGCGGTATTATCGCCTAACTTGGTGTGAAATTGCTGAAAACTCCTGACGAGTGGACCGAACGATTACTAAATATTTCCTCTACGGAATTCTGGAGCTGAGGTGTTGAATATAACATCAATTAGCAAAGTGACAAATTTTATTTGTTTTAATTGATATATATTTTTATTTATCAATCCGATAGATTTGTGCCACTTTATCAGCCGGAGGGCGCATATTTTTCTTTAATAAGATTCCTAGTTTATTCAGACCGGTAGACGAAAATAAATAAATATACAGTTTAATAAATAAATGGAGCGTCTACTCAAATATGAGTATCCATTAAAATAATGTTTAAAGCCATAAACATATAGAGAGAATTAATACAAATATTAATCCTATGAATCAAAGGATAGCCTAGGGATTTGAATCTCCAACTGATGCCAAATCGGTCGGGTTTCGGTCCCGATTTGAAGCGATCGGATGTCTAGTCACACTGATGAGCTGTGAAACAGCGAAACAGTCTGTCTGTGTATGACGATATTAACACCCGAAAAAATAATTAAATCGGTCGAGGACTGTGGGGAGAAGAACGCGAACTTGTAAACAGTCACTATTACTGCTGATAATGCAAGACTCTCCAGATTGGATTGAGCTCTCTAGGTCACTGGCGTGTTTATGAAAAATGAATGTGTAAAAATTCGCCTTTCGCGATAGCCTAGGGATTAGAATCTCCAACTGATTCCAAATCAGTCTGATTTCGGTCTCAACTTGAAGCGATCTGATGTCTAGTCACACTGATGAACTGCGAAACAGTCAGTCTGTGGATGACAACATATATATATATATATATATATATATATATATATATTATTTTCGTTCTCATTACATTCGGATATGTATGTGTATTCGGATATATATATATATATATATATATATATATATATATATATATATATATATATATATCCGAATGGATTGAGAACGAAAATGATATATAAATTCTAACGCTCACAGCATTAATTCAAAAAGGTCTCAATGCCAATAGTAGAGCAATAATAATTAATTATAATTTTTTCATATATATTTTCACACACACACACACACACACACACACACACACACACACACACATATATATATATATATATATATATATAAACATTGACAACAAATAATGAAATGGATCATGTCCAATAATTATAGATACAATGTATTTAAGTAAATGCTCTGTTTTTAATTAAACAGTACTAATTACATTTACTGGCCTGAATGTTCGAGAAATTTCGTAGAAAATGTGCGTTACGTGTTGTCATTGTTTACGTTAAGATACGTTTCGTGAGCAGATATGATCGATCAAGAAAAATCGTCGTAGACTGTGCGTTTATAAAGAGTAATTTGGATTTTACTAACCAGACACTTCTTTGTAGCTGAATGGTTCAGCACGTCAGGTCAAATGAGTGTTTCCGTAGCGGAATGCACGTTCGCTTCCTGTCGGAGAACGCATATTTTCTACGCAATTTCGTTGACTGATGTTATATTCAGCATCCCGTCCCGAAAGTTTCGTAAACGAACCTATTTTGTAATCGTTCGGTCCACTCGCCAGGAGATATTAACTCTCTCTCTCTCTATATATATATATGTAAAAAATTTTGCATTATCTTCGAATATCAATTAAATAAACTGACATTTCTAAAAGCCATTTTTTTTTTTCAAAAGGTGTACCATGGTATTTATTTTCGAATCATTTCACCCCCACAAGCAAGGTAATAAAGCCAAGAAGACGCAAGGGTTTACCGAATGTGACAGAATATATAAAAAAAGAAAAGTATTACTAAGTATTATATTGGGAAAATATTATCTATGTATATGTATCAGCTAAGCACTCTGCAATAAACGTAATATTTAATATAATATATCTATATAAGATTTGCGAATGTCAGTATGTCATATTTTTCAACTTTACTCCTAGATGCTGTAGTCCAACATACCATACCATTTTGGAATCAGGCTGACTCATTAATTCGGAGCGGATCCTGACCCGCAAATCCTGAAATTTTGGATTTCCAAATTTTCATAACTGCAATTCATTTCGGCAATTTTTTTAACGTGATTTTTTGCGACGAATTTTTTTGTACGATAACAATTTTTATAACTTGGAAATAAATCTAGGAATAATTGAAATTAATTGCAAAATCCAGCGAAAGCCAGCCATGAAATAAAAATAATTGTTTGTACAGAAAGTAATCACCTACGTACATCAAATTGTTTTTAAATTAAGTGGTGGCAAAAGAATTATCGTTGAACTTTTAAAAGGTAAACTTAAATATTCATGCAATACTTAAATTTTGAGTTCTTCTGTAGCTTGTTGTTGCCTATCGCATCTACTCCTTCCTGTCTACTGTGATGAAGTCCCAATCAAGAACATTCCGCAGAAGCTAGCTTAAATGCCGCCAGATTGGGCGGCTTTTAAGCTAGTTTATATTATATGGGAGAATATCATATATAAACATACTAGCAGTATGGACCGGCGTTGCCCGTGCTTGATTCAAAAATCGTACGACACATACAGCAATCGCTATCACTTGACTTAAAATATTTTTGCCCTTCCTTGCCTTTAAAGGAGTGCCCTTTGCCGTACTGATGTTGCTACATGCCTTACTTCTTGCCTATCTCACACTGCGAATTTTTTCTAAGCTCTATACTAAACATTAAATCTGTTACGAAAAAAGAACTAAACAAAATGAACACAAAATGACCAGCTTTAAAAAAGGACCCGTAACTGGAAAAACCGAATGAAAAAAGAATGTTAACAACAAATACTTTTTCACACCGAACCCAGTTCTGCGGAATCAGAATCAACGTTGAGTTTAAGCAAGCGAATGAGCCAATTGGAGTAAAGTGCCATGCAGATTTAAATTTTTCCCATTTGTGACGAATGCAGCTATCGATTTTTTTGCATGCTAGCATGCTAGTTAACATTCGTGTCAGTCAGCTGTTGACTCTCACGCTGGCCAATAGAATCTTCCTGCCTATTCGTTGCAGCCAGCTATAGGCTCTCACTCTGGCCAGTACAAAATGGCCGCAAACTACATGAAAACTGCTGTAGAAGCATGAAAAAATCGATTATTTCCACTATCGATTGGAGTTGGGAAATGCAAAGTCAGTCTTGGCCTTCCCGCTAACTTGGAGCATGTGTATGTACATTTTGGTGCAAATCCGTCAAAAATTGCGGCCGTGCATTCATTACACACACACACACACACACACACACACACACACACACACACACACACACACACACACACACACACACACACACACACATCCTGCCTTTTATAGATAGAGATTGTGTCTACTTATTTCTATACTGATACTTTTCCAGCTGTCTAATCAATTTCTTGATGTTAAGGTAGTTTTTTAACCCAAGTACTTTCGACCTTTTCTAAAATCATCTTCAGGAGTTATTTACGATTTGCATTTTCACAAGGTTGCGTTTAAATTGCCAAGTGTTGGTATCGTGATGAGTTACTTGATTATGTAATTTAAAACATGTATAATTAGGCAGTATATCTTCATTTAGACATGTTTCATTGAGGAATATAGACATCGACCGCGCTTTCCTTGATAAATTTCATCTTAACATCAAGAAACTGACGAGAGAACAGCAAAGAATCACTATAAAAATAGGTAAACACAATATGTCTATATTATTCAATGAAACATGTTCGAATGAAAATATACTGCCTAAATAGGATCGATACAAATATAAAATTTATCATTTAGCTGATTTATGCTATATTCGGCAACTCTACTCCAGGGTTTCTTAGACGAACCTTTGTGTAATTGATCGGTCTATTCGTCAGGAGATATATTGGAATTTAATTTGAGAACCACGAATGCAATATTTTACAAGTTCACATTCTAGCCTATTTTCCCACTCCTCAATCCAACCTTTTTTCTTACTTTCAAAACCGGCTCCCAAAGCCTTGATTTTTATCAGAGATAAGAATATTTGGTTTGGTTTGTTTTGTTTTACGGCATATCAACCTCAATGGGTCATTAAATGCCGGCGACTTTTTTCCTGGTAATATTTTTTTGTCAAAAATCTATTTCTGATAATCATTTTTTACAAAGTATTTCTGGTATTAAAACCTATTTTTACACATTCAAAATGCTTTTTACTTCAGTTTCGGGGTTAACTATTTGCCCATAGCTGGGACCCTAACAGGTGCTACCACCCCGGGTCAGGGTGGACCTGGGAACACCAGCAATTAAGAGGTGGTTCCACGCAGAGATAAGAATATATTTTCTGACTAACGAGAGAGTTGGAAAATATAAAAAGGAATTCCACCACCATTATTCTTTCTATGGTGCCATAAAATCTGGGGGAAACCTCACAGCTTGTTAATTCCAACCTTTTTCATTACTTTCAAAACTGGCTCCCAAAGCATTGTTTCTTATCAGAGATAAGAATATATTTTCTGACCAATGATGGGGCCAGGAAATTTGGATAAATATTTTGGAGGGAAAAATCCTCGATCCTTCTGAGCCTCCCAAATCTCCATAAATTTGAAGAATCTTCGTCTATTTGGCAGTGAGATTTCGGCCCACCGTCTGTGAAGTCGGCGATAGAGACCACCAGTCAACTTCTGAACTACTTTCAAGCAAAGAAGAACTACCTACTAAGGGGCTGTCGAGAACAAACGTAGGCCCACAGACTAGTTGAAAGCTGCCTTTTATCTGCAAGACTTCTGTCGTCAACCTACGAACTCACTCAATTTCAAAATTCCTATATCTACACTGCAGGAACTTTGAAGAAAACTGTGAGTGTATTAAAAACCATGAACAAAATTCTACTCGCTTAAAGAACTTTTAGGCGCTCATAGAAATATTTTGAGCAAGATTTTTTTTCTGTTTTTCTCTTCCCTTGAAGGACCCTTTCTTTCTCCCCTTATTTGTCTTTTTATCCCTTTACCCACATTTTTTTTTGTATATGTAAATAAAGACTTTCTTCTTTTATTGTTACACACCGAGAAGGGGTTTTTTCTTTATTCATCCGCGCCTAAAAGAGAGAGTTTTGTCCGCTCTAATCTTGCTGTTTTTATTCGCGTTTTGTTGCAATTTTTTTAACCTCAACCCTTTGATGCGGGAAAGCCGGGACAAATTTCCCAGCAGGTATCAGCAATTGACTTTCAATTTTCCCGTTTTCGTTATTTCCATATTAAGTTAAAAAACTAATTTATGTGATTTTTAGCGATGTTAGGTTGATATTTCTTGCGTGCGTGCGTGCGTGCGTGTACGTCTGTACGTGTGCGTATGTGCATATTATATATATATATATATATATATATATAATTTAAATAAATTAAATAAAAACAGACCACTTTAAGGTTCCATGTAATAAATTGTTTCACCACAGCCCTTTTAAAAGGACTGCGGATCATCAGACTTTACTTCCAAACAAAAAATGAAAAGCTGAAATAATGAATAATGGTGAAATAATTTATTACATGGAACCTTAAAGTGGTCTGTTTTTATTTAAATTATTTGCTCTGGATTTACATTGAGCTCTCTGGATTTTATCCTCCTTAGGTTTATCCATTCGGATTACCTAGTTTTTCATAAACTATATATATATATATTTTTGTCTTCATAGTTACATTAAATCCAAAATTTAAAAAGCGAGAGACGCTTTTAATTCTGTGTATAAGACAAATTGTTATAAGAATGGCAATTATTCAGGGAATTTTACTATATTGTCGACATGGAAAAAAAAAACACTTAGTATAAAGGAAGTTAACATTAGCCAGAAAGACACTTACTCAAAAGCGTTTCTGTGTGTGCTAAATTTATGGAATAAAGCGTGTCTGCGTATGTAAATATAAAAGTGGACATTGAAGTCTGTTTCATGCGTTCTGTTTCATGCGTTCTGTTTTTGCTCGACAATTTATATATACAGGTCATTGATGCATTGTGGGTAATCTATTGTATTATTCGAATGGGTGTTAGATGGATGTTAATTGTTATGTTTCGAATTATTCTAGGGGCTATTTTGTGGGAATAATTGTAGTTTTTTTGGTTATTGTTGTTTGTTAACTTCTTTTGAATTAACGAACAATAAAATAATCAATAATAAAAAAGTTAACAAAAAAAAAACACTATAAACAACGAAAAGAACTACACTCAGACCCACAATTATTGTAAAGTTAAATGTAAAATGTCTACATTCTCGATTACCCGGACAAATCTAGACAGAGATTGTTAAAATATGTTCGGCTAATTGAAATTTCCCGATCATTGAATACTTAAATTATCGAAAAAGAAAAAAGAAAAAAAAACAACTTATTTCTATCATCAAATAACATTTTCAAATGCTTTGTTCAAGTTTATAATAAATTCGAGAATTTTTGTCTATTTCTGGCTGGCCTCGCATGTTTCCGACTGGCTTTGTGTTTTTCCGCTGCTAAATCCCGAAGCTTATCTAAAGTAGATGCAATTTGACAGCTTTGAATATTTTCAAATCACACTTCGTTCAAAATTCTCCAAACTTTGCTCTCTTTTCCAAATATCATATTATATTTCGCCATGATCTCGTTTTTTGGGGGCAATTTTTTTCAAAACCATATCACAAACAATTAAGTCCACCACACTCTTTCGTCTTTAAACTTGATCTTCAAAAATTTAAATACAATGTCAAACATTATCTTCTGTCTTCTTGCTGTTTTATTGTTCTCTTTCCTTAATAGTGTTTTTCTCAGATTTTCTAACATTCAGTAAACACTTTCTTCTTAGTGACTTTATTGTCTCACCCCCAAAACATCAGCCAATTGCACCTCTCCTTCTCCACAGTCCTTCGTGATGTTGTTCTTAATCTTCCTCGTGTCGCTTTCCCTTTGTGGAGCCCAGATCACTGGATATTATAGTCTTTGATTGGGTCTTGTCTTAATGTGTAGCAAATGAATTGCCACTTTCTTTATATAAGGATTTCGACGGAGCCACATTGGGACAGTATCGTCGTCTTCACAAGGCCTTACCAGTTTAGTCTTGAGGATCCTGTTGCAGTTTTTTGTATATATTATGTAACTAATGAGCCAATCCAAATGACTTGACTCTCTTTATAGTCCACCAATAAAAGGTTAACCAATCAGAAGACGTAGAATATTCAATCCGTCGTGTATAAAGGCGGCCATTTTGTTTACTCTATTCGAATGTCCAGTCCAGCTTGTCAGGCGAAGAGAAACAGAATGACGAACTATACTCTGCTACTTTTACCGGGATATCCACTGCTAACCTGAATAACGCTTTCCTACTGTCTTCGAAATATCCACTGCTAACCTGAATAACGCTTTCCTACTGTCTTCGAAATATCCACTGCTAACCTGAACAACGCTTTCCTACTGTCTTCGAAATATCCACTGCTAACCTGAATAACGCTTTCCTACTGTCTTCGAAATATCCACTGCTAACCTGAACAACGCTTTCCTACTGTTTTCGAAATATCCACTGCTAACCTGAATAACGCTTTCCTACAGTCTTCAAAATATCCACTGCTAACCTGAACAACGCTTTCCTACTGTCTTCGAAATATCCACTGCTAACCTGAACAACGCTTTCCTACTGTCTTCGAAATATCCACTGCTAACCTGAACAACGCTTTCCTACTGTCTTCGAAATATCCACTGCTAACCTGAACAACGCTTTCCTACTGTCTTCGAAATATCCACTGCTAACCTGAACAACGCTTTCCGACTGTCTTCGAAATATCCACTGCTAACCTGAACAACGCTTTCCTACTGTCTTCGAAATATCCACTGCTAACCTGAACAACGCTTTCCTACTGTCTTCGAAATATCCACTGCTAACCTGAACAACGCTTCCCTACTGTCTTCGAAATATTCACTGCTAACCTCTGGAGTCTATACTCGAAGACGACCGTCATTATGAATAACAGATCCTTCTCAAGTTATTGTCATGAAATAGTATACATATATATATATATATATATATATATATATATATATATATATATATTGTAGTGAAATGTCTGTTAATGGAACCTTCCTCAAAAGCCACGTAGACTTGTCCTTTTCTGATCTTGTTTTCATTTTTTTTTAAATAATTTCACCGCAAGCAAGACAATGACAACACTAAGACGCAAGCGGGTACCGAGAGTGAAAGAAAACAAGAAGACTTTAGTGAGGAGAAATAAAGGAACAGGTTTCAGGAAGACAGAAGATGGCGATTGGTGTTGCATTTACATTTTTGAAGATTGTAGTTGGCAGGGAAGCAAGAAATAGGAAGGGAGTTCCATAGGCGAGAAGTGCGAGAAAAGAAAGTATTAGGATAGATCTGACGGTTGCATCTAGCTTGTTGGACAGTCAAAAGTAAGAATTAGTTTCCAATCTAGTATCACGCTTAAATTCGTATAATTGTGTCACCAGGGGAAAGATCTCATCAGAATAGTTGTCATGAAAATATTTTTAGAAAAGACAGAGAAGCACGTCACGTCGGTTGGAGAGTAACTGAAGTCGAGATGCCAGGTCAGGACCGATTACATTGCACACCCTTCTTTGGATTTTGTCAAGAGTCTCGAGATATATCATCGTCATTTGTCGACCGTAGTCTGGCCCTTTTCCTTTAGCTGTATTGTATGTGCTACTCCAGGGCTAAATAAAGTTTTGAATTCAGAGTTACTTTCTCCTAGACCAGTTGCCAACCAAGGCTAAAGAACCCAGTCTTTTAAGTAATCAAGCATAGTCGGGATCATCGAGCCAATGCGAACGGTCTTTTTCCTTTAGCTGTATTGTATGTGCTACACCAGGATATACATACAGTTTTGAATACAGAGTTACTTTCTCCTTGACCAGTTGCCAACCAAGGCTAAAGAACCCAGTCTTTTAAGTAATCAAGCATAGTCGAGATCATCGAGCCAATGCGAACGGTCCTTTTCCTTTAGCTGTATTGTATGTGCTACACCAGGATATACATACAGTTTTGAATACAGAGTTACTTTCTCCTAGACCAGTTGCCAACCAAGGCTAAAGAACTCAGTCTTTTAAGTAATCAAGCATAGTCGAGATCATCGAGCCAATGCGAACGGCCCTTTTCCTTTAGCTGTATTGTATGTGCTACACCAGGATATACATACAGTTTTGAATACAGAGTTATTTTCTCCTAGACCAGTTGCCAACCAAGGCAACCGGTCTAGGAGAAAAGTAACCCAGTCCGTCCTGCTATTTACTCATTAGGGGGATTAGGGGGTGAAGAAGAAGAGGATTCATACCTTTCCCGAGGGTATTAGTACGTTAGTGAATATAATGTATACGACTGGAATTCGAACTGGGCTCCCCGATTCCTCAATCCAAGACGTTATCCATTGCTCCACCGTACCTTGAGTTATATAGCAAGAGCACCAGACCAGATATAAGCAGCAATATACAATGCACGGGCGAATGGTAGATTTATAAATGTGCAAGATAGATTCTGACGAGAAAAAATTGTCTGATGCAACACAGCACAATGAACCAACTCTAGTGTCAGTAGATTTAGCAACTGATTCAATATAGCAATACTTCATGTCAGTGGAAAACGTGAACCCAAGAAGGTGAAAAGAGCTTCTCCCCTGGAGGTTAGCATCAGCCATACTGATGACAGACAGAAAGGGTTCTTTATGCTCATTAAATAAAAGTAGTTTTGTTATGGAGGCCTTAAAATGTACAAGCCATTCCTTGCACCGGTTAACAACTGATTGGAGGTCATTTTCGAGAGCACTTGCTAGTTGTCCTTTGTCGGGCGTGACGGATTTGCTACTAAGGCAAGAATAAATAGTTAGATTATCAGCATAGATACCTAGTTGGGAAACCGTAACTAAAGTCTACTCAGCATTGGTCTTCTGAGGCTGGCTCTGTGGGTGTTGAAAAAATAGAAATATACCTGAGCAGGCGTGTGCAATGGGTCAGGTTGATTTTTTTCACTTCTTAGAAAATGTGAAAAAAAAAAAAAAAGCGATGTGAATGCTGGCGTTTGATGGGATAAGTACTGCCACCAAAAATTAGATTCTAGCTTTTACCACTTTTTGAGCATTTAGTTTTGAAGATCGTCTGAAACATGTACAGAAATTTCTAATTTTCTCAAGTTTTTGCTTACAAACTAACTTTAAAATTTTATTACTTCAAGAATAAATCCAAATAAAATTGATATTTTTTGCATTAGATACATCGAATAGAAAATATATTTAAACCAAAATTCTAATTATGATTCACCACAAAAAATATGCAATTTTTTTACTGTATTCGATAAGTAAATACTGTGTAAAAAAACTGTAAAAGATTTGGCATAAATTATACGACAAAATGTTTTAAATTTGCATTGTTTATTGAAAATCACACTAAAACTACAGCATTGTATAATACATTACATCAGAATATAGCTAAATTGTTCAGTATAATTTCCCTTTGAAGTAAATGAAGGTCTTATTTGATGGTACAAAGATTTAGTGATAATGTGCTTGTACGAAACATCTTGTCCATATACAATTTGTAAAGCTTCAATAAATTATAAATTTTCTAAGGCCGTCTTATAAGGTTTTCACAGATCACCGGAATGAAATACCAACGCTACGATTTTGAACCTAAACTTAATCTTCAAACTTGTTTCCTCAAAAAACGGTAACGATTTGAAAGAAAGATATTTTGTGTCCTTATTTATTATGTTAAACCGCAACTTTCAAATTGAGTGCAATATCAGGCTTCCAGAATCGACCTGATCTAGTGCGCAATCGGCATTAGCTAGCCACTCTATCAGATGGGAATACTTCGAAAAAAATGAACGGTCATTTCCAGACATAACTTTACTAGGATTACAAATTACTTTAGTAATTTAACCTTAAAAAAATAACCTTTGTCAATTCGAAAGTATAAAAGATAATCCCATAAATTATCTCTTATCGAACTTGATACAACTGGTGCTTTGCGAAACTTTTAAAATCCACTAACTTATCTATCAGGTAAGTATTTTGAGTAAATAATTCTCTAAATTCCAGTTTTCAGTGCGAAACACATTGTTTTCAGGACGTAAAGTTCAGGATCTAATACACTGAGTAAACTTTTCGCCTTGAACTCTGTTCATATTATTTACGAATACGATTAACGTTTGCGAAACGCAACGGGACCTCGGCACGTAACTTAGAAATATTTCAAAATTAAAAAATGTTAAGCGTATATTTTATCTAAAGAAAACAGTAATTTATTAGTTTTTATTTAAATTTAAGAATCTTTTTAGATTTACCGTATTTGATGTCAAATAAGAGTCTAATTCATCATTTCTATTTGTATTAAACTAGTGGTATAGTACCCGTAATAAACAGGGTTATTTACGCCACGACCGGCAAATATGGAATCTATATGTGCGTTCTTCTTATGATCAAATCCTTCTTTCCCGTTATTTTCACCTATGAATCTAAGCGATAAGCACTTCTAGGACCATAGTATCTATGCGCTCTGCCTCACATCAAATTCTTGTTTCCTGTCATTTTTACCTATGTATCTATGTGATCGGAATCAGGGAACATCTGCGCCCAGCCGAAAATCAAATTCTTGTTTCCTGTCATTTTTACGTATGTATCTATGTGTTCGGCACTTTTAGGACCCGAGTATCTATGATCTCTACTTCAGATCAAATTCTTGTTTCCTGTCATTTTTATCTATGTATCTATATGATTGGCACTTCTAGCATCAGGGTACAAAATTCTTGTTTTGTTTCCTTTTTATCTTTGAATCGATGTGATTGGCACTTTTTAGATCAGAGTATCTATGCGCCCGGCCTCACATCAAATTTTTGTTTCCTATCATTTTTATCTTTGAATCTATGTGTCCTTAAGTACCAGTGGATAAATGTGTTAGATCCAGTGACAGGACCCAAAGACTGTGAGTTCAATACCTGATTAATGCAGTGGAGAGCTTGGAGAGAGGAATTAACAGGAGATAACTGATAACTGACATCCATTAGACATGGCACATGGAACTAGAACATTCTGTCCCAGCAAGCGAAATAAAGGATTCAGTTTGACATTCAAACCACCTGAAGAAGGTTGGAGCGTACTACGGCCGAAACGTTGTGAAAACATATGGTGACAAAGATGAGGACAATATCCAAATAATGTAAATAAGGTTTTAAGACATTTTTTAAAACGTACTTACGACCAATTTATTATCGATCCGCCATGTTAATTGAAAAACGTGGACCAAAAATTTAACACATTTTAAAAATCTCTTTAACATTATATATCTGTCGTAGACAGATATATGATAGCTCTTGGTAGATGAAATGATGAAGGATATGGCAACACATTTCTGACAGTTGTCGAAAAAATCCGGATTAAAATGTACATGGGGGACATAAGTATAATACAAATAATGAAATGAAATTTTAAGCTGCTTGTATATTAATAGCTCTCAGTAGATGAAATGACGAAGCGTTAGTTCCTATCTCTCGTGCAGTACTCGGAAGCGGCTTCAAATCTGGGGAAGAAAGAAAAGCAAATGTGAGTTTGTTTGCGTTTTTTTTATTGGGAACTCACCAACTTATAGTTTAACAAGAAAATGTTCTTATCTCCGACAGGGTAACTCAATATGTATCCACATATGTACATGTTTCAAGCGACAGTAGAAAGACTTAAGCCAAGCAACCGGTCAATGTTCATCGCTGTTTCTCCCTTTTCAGATCATTTAACAATGAATAATTTCACTTCCATGGCGATGGATTTCTTTTTCTTCGAAGCACCGCCATCAGAAGAGGTTATACTACGCTTTGAAGCCATAACGAAAGGGGATAAGTTTCCACAAACACAACCCAAAGAGAGCGAATGCACGACAATCCAATATGGCGTGCAAGAAGGAACTGGCCCACGCCGCCTTATGTATGAGGCAGACGGCATAAGTCAAAACAAGATAAATAGAGATTGCGTCGAAATCACGAATCGGTGTTAAGTCGAGACTATTGTAACCCGGACACTTACTGTAAAATTATTTTTAATCTTATATAACTGAGATAACTGATAACTGACATCCATTAAACATGGCACTAGAACAGTCTACCCCAGTGAGCGAAATAAAGGGTTCAGTTCGACATTCCAACCACCTGAAGAAGGCCGGAGCGTACAACGGCCGAAATCTTGTAATAACTATGACGACAAAGATGAGGACAATAGTGATTTTCCAAGCGTAGCTTGGATGTGGCACAAGGCCGAAAAGGGCACCCAGTGAGGATTGAACTCACTACTCAGCGGTAATAGTTCTATCGAGACAAGCTTGCTAACCATTACACAACCTCGAGGTGCCCTTAATTTTCCAAGCGTAGCTCGGATGTGGCACAAGGCCGAAAGTAAGGGGCACCCAGTGGGGATCGAACTCATTACTCAGCCGTAATTGTTCTAGCGAGACAAGCTTGCTAACCATTACACCACCTCGAGGTGCCCTTTTTTTCCAAGGCACAAGGCCGAATGTAAGGGGCACCCAGTGAGGATTGAACTCACTACTCAGTCGTAAATGTTCTAACGAGACAAGCTTGCTAACCATTACACCACTTCGAGGTGTCCTGATTTTCTAAGCCCAGCTTAGATGTGGCACAAGGCCGAAAGTATGAGGCACCCAGTGAGGATCGAACTCACTACTCAGTCGTAATTGATCTAGCAAGACAAGTTTTCTAACCATTACACCACGTCGAGGTGCCCCAGATGAGGACAATAGTCCGAATAATGTAAATAATGTATATAATACCTCATCTCAGAAATATAGACAGATACCGAAATACAGATCTGCAAAAATATACTATCCGTTTGTTAAATTATATTTATTTCACCAAATAATAGACATTAATCGTATTATTCGGGTGGCATGAACGTGGCGATAGGCTGCAGGGTGGCGTCGAATGGGTTGACACCATTGGGTAGTTGCCTTCTCCACGTGAACCCGGCCAGGTACGTCTCAAGATGGTGTCGTGTGAAGCTTGTTCCACCACTTTGTTGGTCCCCATCTAGTGTTCGACATTCTGTGGACTCCGATATCTCCATCAACGAGATTTTATCGATGATTAGCCATGAAATGTTGGAAGGCAGGCGACTTTATTAAAATTTAACTTTATTAAAAAAAATGGCGACACATAACCCACAACTACCACAATATTTGTCATCACTCAACACAAATTTAAAAAGTATTTACGATTTATCGAAATGGGAAGTATAAAGACGTATTCGAAAAGCTAAGCAGAGTATTAAGAGACAGGAAAATTTCGTTGGAAACAAAGAAAAGAGTTCTGAAGTGTTACGTAATATCTGTCTTTCCATATGGAGAGTGTATGCTGGACAATCTCATCAGAGATAGAGAAGAGACTTGAAGCAAGAGAAACAAAGAAAAGAGTACTGAACTGTTACGTAATATCAGTCCTCCTATATGGCAGTGAATGCAGGATAATCTCCTCACAGATGAAGAAGAGACTTGAAACAACAGAAACAAAGAAAAGAGTACTGAACTGTTACGTAATATCAGTCCTCCTATATGGCAGTGATTGCTGGACAATCTCCTCACAGATGAAGAAGAGACTTGAAGCAATAGAAAGAAAGAAAAGAGTACTGAACTGTTTCATAAAATCAGTCCTCCTATATGGCAGTGAATGCTGGACAATTTCCTCACAGATGAAGAAGAGACTTGACGCAACAGAAATAAAGAAAAAAGTACTGAACTGTTACGTAATATCAGTCCTCCTGTATGGCAGTGAATGCTGGACAATCTCCTCAAAAATGAAGAAGGGGCTTGAAGCAGCAGAAATGTTGTTCTATATATGGATGCTTCGGATACCATCGGTTGAACATGTAAGTAACGATGCGGTTTTAGAGAGAATGGAAATAAAGAGGAAAATGATACTTTTCAGGATGAAGCAGTTGAAAATTCTAGGACACATATTGAGGAAGGGGGGCTTGGAAAATCTGATACTCACAGGACGGAAAGATGAAAGAGGGACAGGGGAAAGCAATGCATGGGCTTGTGGAAATGGATGGCAGAACAGGTTTGTGAGAAAACAAAAAGATAAAACTTATTAAGAGCTAAAAGAGACAGGAGGATGCGGAAGGCCATGATCGTCTACGTCCTGAAGGGACACGGTACATAAAAAAAGAACTGACCTACTCGAAAAATATTTCTAGCAAGTTTTCTAGTACAATAACCTATACAGTATACAATTGATTCATTAATGAATAAATTCTGAAGATTTAATTTAAATCAGATAATTCCCTGATTTTTGGTAACTTTTTAAAACAAAGATATCAGTTTTTTTGCTTTCAGTTCAGAAAAGAAACAGCATCCATTTTGGCAGTACTTAATTAAATAATGTTTCTGACAAACAGCTTCTATCTATAAAATAAATGCGAATGTCAGTGTGTCACTGTGTCACACTTTTTCAACTTTACTTCTAGATGCCGTAGCCCGACATATCATACCATTTTGGAATCAAGCCGATTCTGTGAGCAAATTAAAAATATTCCAGGGCGGATCCAGACCCGCAATCATGAAATTTTGGATTTCCAAGTTTTCATTACTGCGATTGTTTTCGTCCATTTTTTTTTTCCCTGATTTTTTGCGACGAATTTTTTTGTGCCATAACAATTTTTATAACTTGGAAATAAATTTGGGAATAATCGAAATGGACCTATGTCTTTAAATTTAAGTGGCGGTAAAAGAATTAACGTTGAACTTTTAAAAGGTAAACTGAAATATTAATGCAATATTTAAATGCAGCGATCAATTTTGTTTATTGTTGCCTATCGCATCTACTCCTCTCTACCCATTGTGATTGTTGTGTATGATACACCTAATTTACATAAGCGGACTACCGACCATATAAATATGGGTTGGTACCGGAAGACGGGGAAGATAGTAGAGATTAAGAAATTGAATCCAGAGACTCTGCCCGACTGCGATTTAGTCAACCCATTATGCAGGAACAGTCTTCCCAAGAATATACCAAACTAACTGTAAATATTGTGTACCTATTCTTTGTTTCAATACATTTTGTTAACGTACATTTTGTGTTGTATTATTCCATGCTTATTTAAGCTTCAACAGTGATGAAGGCCCAATCAAGAGTCCTCTGCAGGAGCTAGCTTAAATGACGCACGATAGGCTGTCTTTTAAGTTCGTTTATTATATAAGTAAACTGGGATTTTGCCTAAAATTCTACCTTGCAGCAAATACGTAAAGAGTAAGGACAGTGTAAGCTAAGTATGATTGAATAATGTTAAATTGAAAATGGTTTATACTCGTCGGGCGACGAAAGTGTGAATTTACATTGATATATATATATATATATGTGTGTGTGTGTGTGTGTGTGTGTGTGTGTGTGTGTGTGCGTGCGCGTGTATATAGTTGGATTGATCTGAGTTTGTGACCCTGGGTTTGTCAGTTGGTATAAACCAATGGCTTCTGTTATAAATTATAGGCATTTAAGAATATTTGTGAAGATTTCATAGTTTATTTTGTTCAGGCGAGCAAACTTGTCTATATTATTTAATGAAACATGCATCAATATATATATATATATATATATATATATATATATATATATATATATATATATTGATGCTTGAGTCTCGCTATATCAGCCATAATAGTCACAGTTTACAAACCCACACTTCCTCCCAAAAGAGCTCAACCAAAATTAATTTTTCAGGAGCCTATATAATGTCATCCACAGACAAACTGTTTCGCTATTTCACAGCTCCTCGGTGTGGCTAGACGACCAGTTGCCTTTGGCTAAGATCGATATATATATATATATATATATATATATATATATATATACAATTATATATATATATATATATATATATATATATATATATATATATATATGCAATTTTTATATATATTATACATATGCGCTGTACTTATTGGAAGCGCTCAATATCAGTGATAGACTAACATATTTAGTTGGATTGATGTGAGTTTGTGACCCTGGGTTTCACGTTTTGTGATCGTCAAACTGAAGATCGCAAATAGCGTGAAACCCAGGGTCTAAACTCCCATCAACTTCTCTATATATATATATATATATATATATATATATATATATATATATAAAAGATTCCTATACAAAGATTGTGTCCAATGGACGGGACTGGAGATAAGTTTTTAAAGAGTTGTTTACATCTCTCTTAGGTAAATACCGCATTAGAAAATTTTCACTTTTTTATGTTAATTCCCGTATTTACCAGACAAAGAGGATTAAACAACAATTTTTCAATAACAAGTCAATACGTTGTTGTGTAAGTTAGGACTTATTAAAAATTTAAAAGATAAATGATTTTCTTCATATGAAAGAATAAAATCTACTTGTGAGCATTTCTAAAATTTACGCTTCTGCGCGTTTTCCACGAATATTTTCATGGTAATTGTTCAGATGAGCGCTTCATTTATGGTACCCAAGCTTTTCGAATTTAAGCGCATTACTAGACTGGCGACTAGGTCTGACCAAAATTAACGTTTAAAAAACAAATGAAAACTACAGATAAAGTTCATTTTCTTCAGAAAGTCATTTATTGCTGTAGTTCACTGCGACGAACAAGCAGGAAATTTTTTTTCCTCTGATGCTGGCCATGCTGGCCGAAACTAGTCTAGAAACCTAATTGAAATAATAAAAAATATATTAATATACAACCCAGTGTGTTTGAAAAAATTTTTTTTAATTTTTTAATATTTTTTTTGTTCAAAAGATCTATCTATCTATCTATCTATCTATCTATATATATATATATATATATATATATATATATATATAGTTACCTAGAAAAAAGCGATACATGCGCGAAATTAAAAATACAAAATGGCAACAATTTACAATCTCTTCGATTTCATTCTTTTTGTTTCCATTACTTTTATTATTAGATATCCTACAGAGTGATAATAGATCGGCAGGAATGGTGAACTATTGTAAGCATATATATATATATATATATATATATATATATATATATATATAGATAGATAGATAGATAGATAGATAGATAATAATTGATAATATTAGTGGTTAATATACACATATATATATATATCTAAAATATATAAATATATATACATACATAGATACACACACATATATGTAAGCAAATATATGGATATAGACCCGACAGTATGAAGAAAAATATACAGAAAAAACAAACAAAAATCTTAACATGCAATTATGCTGTATTAATGTTAATATAAAGTCAACGTTTGACGTTTCGGTCTATTTTAGACCATCTTCAGGACATTTTCATTAAACATAATTAACATTAGAACATATAAAATTCAACATGAAAAGACGATGGACATAAGAGCACAACTAATCCAAACAGATAACTGAAAGTTTTATATAAGATCAGCGTTCCGTTTAAATATGATCACGTCGTCGTCACGTGGGCGATGTTGTGAAAAAAACTTTTTGAATTTGTAGGTCTGATGAATTGGATCGTAATTACGATTCCAATGTAATAAATTATAACCATGGTGGAATATTAGTGTTGAAGCCTTTTTTATATATATATATATATATATATATATATATATATATATATATATATATATATATATATATATATATTAGGTCTTATGATAAATATATATTATATATAAACTCCCGGGTAGAGCACTTCAGCGTGGTTAGCTTGTCTTGTTAGATCAATTACGACTGAATATTGAGTTCGATTCTCACTGGGTGCTCCATACTTTCGGCCTTGTGCCACATCTACGCTTCGAAATCATTTGGACCCTCCGCCGTGGTGTAATGGTTAACAAGCCTGTCTCGCTAGAATTATTGCGATTGAGTAGTGTGTTCTATCCTCACCGGATACCCCACACTTTCGGACTTGTGCCACACTTTAGCTACACTTGTGTGCGTGCCTGTCTATGCGTGTGAGTGAAATATTGATTTACTAAGTACCTTAGATGTGGTAGAGGGTCACAAGCGTGGAGCACCCAGTGGGGATCGAACTCGTTACTCAGTCGTAATTGATCAAGCTAGACAATGTAGAGCTAGAAAATGTATTTTTCTTGTTCGTTGGTAAATGCATACAATACTGGGACAAATTTGACGCTGTATGAAAATTGTGCTTGGCTCCTTTTGGAGGGGGGTGCCTCTTCTTCATGTGCCATATCCCCTACCCTACACGCAAGCCACCAATCTGCCACTGGGTGGCATGCCACTAACGTCGGACCACCAGCGTATTCGACTCGGCAATGTTACCACTGGCGAACTACTAGAGGCCCACCGGTGGCCTGCCACCAGAGGACCGCTGGCGTTGCCATCGGTGGCCTGCCAGCGGGCCGCTAGAGGTTTGTGTGTAGTGTAATGACGTAGGCGGTCATGGCTCTCCAAAACTTCCTATCCATTTTAGCTCTTAATAAATTTTGTCTTTTCGTTATTTCTCCCAAACCCTCTTCCGCCATACAAGCTCGCTAAGTATGTTATGCGTTTTTCTTTTGCCTCTGTCCCTCTTGCTTTAAAAAAAAAACATTTTAAATTCCTAACACCCCCACCCTGAGTTCGAACCTTTCCTTTGACTACTTATGAAAGTCTCGCAGGTATTTTAAGCCTTTGCCACAAGCCAGATCCAATTCCACGTTTGATTTCTCCCACTTTCTTTGCACACCCTCAGTTTGCGTGTTTTTTTAAACACGCACGCGCACACACACTCACTATCGCGTGCATCTACACTAATAACCCCCTCTAATATATGCATGATACCTTGACTCTTTTTAGCGCCACTGCGCCTCCACGTCCCACCACCGCCCAACTGTTTTCAGTTGTCACAGATGTTTGCCTTGACCCGTCTTCCCAACATCAGCGCACTGGCCATATAATACCTACTATATCTGTATATATTATCATACATCTACCTACTACCTTCCCGACAATCTCCACACAGCTATGGGCATATCACTTGGCCCGGCCCAAGGCTACGTCAGTCACAGTACACTTCACCCCTCCCAATACACTCTTCCCCCTCGCTATCAACACGCCTACCCGTCGACCTTCAGTCTGGTTACTAACCCAGATGCCATTTCAATAACAACTCCCACAGTAAAAAAAAAAGAAAAAAGAAATGAAAATAAGGTAAAGAGAAAGGTTACTCGCTTGCTGGCTAAGCCTAGTGATTACAGCACTGAACGGAGTTCTTAAGGCTGATTTTTGTTCGGCTAAAATTTCGCTTCGAGTGCTTTTGAGATTTTAAACGTGCTAATACCCTTGGGAAAGGTATGAACCATCTTCTTCTCCAGCCAGCTATGGGTAAATAGCACGACAGGCCGGGTTCTATAGCCTTGGACGGCAACTGGTCTACAGCAGAAAGAAATGGCAACCTACTGCGGAAAAAAAACCTGCCTCGTCAGTCATATATCGAAAGATACATGATTGCCTAAGCGTGTATCACGTATGGCACGTAACTGATTTGGAGACTAAACCAAACAACGAAATTTTTTCTTTCATTCGAAGAAACCCTGATGTGATTATAAAATAAGCACATCCCATCTCCCCTCTCGTTTGTAACCATCCATCCCAATAAAATAACCTTTTTTCAGCACTAAAGCTGAATGAGTCAAATAAAGCGTCATTGTTATTACATTGCAATAATAATCATAATCTTCCAATGGGGTCGTTGCTTTTGTTTAAGTTTTTATTTTTGTATTTTTTACAAAGTTATTTTTTTTTGTTTTTAGGTTTATTTCTTGCTCTGTTCTTATTCTTTTTCCCTAACCTATTTCTCTGTTCATCAACACGAAATCTATTCTTGAAATGCAATAAAAAAATTGGGTATAAGAGCCCCCCGCCCCCCAAACTATATTTCTTTGGTTTTGATCTTATCGCATTATTTCAGCTGCATTCCGCGGGGCATTGGCATTATTCGTTTGGTTTCTTATTTAACTTATATAAGGAAAACGTTTCCTTTCTTCTCTTAATAACAACAACAGCAATAATAATAATAATAATAATAATTGTGGTAATAAAATAAGCACATCTCATCTCCCCTCTCGTTTGTAACCATCCACCACAATAAAATAAACGTTTTTCAGCGTTAAAGATATATTAGCAAAATAATTTTGTTCGTATTGGTTGTTGTATTTGAGTGAGTGTGTATTTGAGTGAGTGTTTATCTGAGAGAGTGCGTTTGAGTGAGTGTGTATTTGAGTGAGTGTGTATTTGAGTGAGTGTGTATTTGAGTGAGTGTTTATCTGAGAGAGTGCGTTTGAGTGAGTGTGTATTTGAGTGAGTGTGTATTTGAGTGAGTGCTTATCTTAATGAGTGCGTTTGAGTGAGTGTGTATTTGAGTGAGTGTGTATTTGAATGAGTGTTTATCTGAGTGAGTGTGTATTTGAGTGAGTGTGTGTTTGAGTGAGTGTGTATTTGAGTGAGTGTGTATTTGAGTGAGTGTTTATCTGAGAGAGTACGTTTGAGTGAGTGTGTATTTGAGTGAGTGTGTATTTGAGTGAGTGCTTATCTGAATGAGTGTTTATCTGAGTGTGTATTTGAATGAGTGTTTATCTGAGTGAGTGTGTATTTGAGTGAGTGTGTGTTTGAGTGAGTGTTTATCTGAGTGAGTCTTTATCTGAGTGAGTGCGTTTGAGTGAGCGAGTATTTGAGTGAGTGTGTATTTTAGTGAGTGTGTATTTTAGTGAGTGTGTATTTGAGTGAGTGTGTGTTTGAGTGAGTGTTTATCTGAGTGAGTGTGTATTTGAGTGAGTGCGTGTTTGAGTGAGTGTGTTTGAGTGAGTGTGTATTTGAGTGAGTGTGTATTTGAGTGAGTGTTTATCTGAGTGAATGTGTATTTGAGCGAGTGTGTGTTTGTGCAAAAAATTTGGAAAATTAATTTAAAATGTGGCGACGGATAACTCACAAGTACCAATATTTCTTTATAGTGGCATAAAGAAAAATGCATGAAAAGCATTTTGTAATATCAGATTGAAAAATGTTCAAAATCTGTCTTGTTAGAGTTAGTTTTTGGGTAATTTTGTAAAACGCATCATCTCTTTCAGATTTGACGGGTAAAAAAAATCTAAAATGAATATTTAGTTTTGAAAGTTTTAGTTTTAATTTGTTTGAATCGGTTTCACCCCATAGATAGCAAAGCCACTGAGACACAAGGGTCTACTGGGGGGGCGAGTTACTAACAAACATTACTAAAGAGCAAGAACAAAAGGAGAGTAATGAGGAGGACAGTGGATGACGATTGATATCGCATTTAATTTTTTGCACATTAAAGTTGGTGGAATGTATGGAGTCAGAAGGGAGTTCCCCAAGCGAGGAGTGCGAGAAAAAGAAACTGCTAGCATAGGATTTACGCTTGCATCAAGCCAACTCGACAGTACATTGATGAGTCTCGACAGTACATTGACCAGTCTAGTAATGTGCTTAAATTCAAAGAGTCTAGATGCCATAGCGTGTTTGAGCGAGTGTGTTTGTGAGTGAGTATGTATTTGAGGGAGTGCGTGTTTGAGTGACTGTGTATTTGAGTGAATGCGTGTTTGAGTGAGTGTGTATTTGAGCGAGTGTGTGTTTGAGTGAATGTTTATTTGAGTGAGTGTGTGTTTAAGTGAGTGTGTATTTGAGTGAGTGTGTATTTGATTAAGTGTGTGTTTGAGTAAGTCTGTATTTGAGTAGGCGTGTATTTGAGTGAGTGTGTATTTGAGTGAGTGTGTATTTGAGTGTGTATTTGAGTGAGTGTGTATTTGAGTGTGTGTGTGTGTCTGAGTGAGTGTTTGCTCGAATGATAGTTTGAATTTTTAAAGTCCTGCATTAATTTCTTCCAGTTAACTGATGTTTCTGCCATATTTAAGGATTGTCATGGCGTTTATTATCAACACTAATTTATTATGTTTCTTTTAAATAAATCTTGTTTTCATTGTAAATATATATGGGGATTATAAATTTTTTAAAAATTGTTATTTTATTTAGACAGATAACATATTTTGGAGAGGGGCGTATTGTTAGGACATCATAGAGACTATGAGGTATTATAGTGACTGTAGTAAGAATCGTAAGTATGATTGTGTTGTTTTGGTGTAAGGAATACTGTTGTATGTTTGGGTCAATGATTGTCGCTTGCTAAGTTTAAGTATAAGATAGGTGAAGACCAGCCTTCCTCGATCCTCCTTTTTAGCCTCGTGCCATATTTGTACATATTCGTACAATAAATATCATTAGTAAAATAAAGCTTAATAAAATTTTACTTAAGAGTTGTTACTATATTACACCTGAGCATTTGGCATCTACAATACAATACAATACAAAACCCCAGTATAAAGAAAATACATTTTCTCCAGCGGGGTATTTCCTTGCTTATCAACACGTCCAAAGTTGAAACAGTAGTTTTCCTTACGACACTGCCTCTACTTTTTTTAAAAAAACAAAAAACAAAAAAAAAAAAAAACGCCAGAAGTCAAATCAATTACAGAGAACCAAAAATATGAAATAAAGCACTGATTTCCTTTTTTTTTTTTATTTATTTTTTTTTATTAAGTTCACTCCAAGTAAGGCAGTAAAGCCACTAAGGTACAAAGGGTTACTGGGTGTGGAAGAATGAGAAAACAGAAACATTACTAAGGAGCGAGAACAATAGAATAGTTCTGCACTTCTTGCTTGTTGGTCAAACGGCCTCTTTTAAGTTGTTTTTAAGATAGAGGTTGGATAGATTCATGCGACTTTGAATTCCCTTGGTCATTTTGACAGTTTTATTGGTTCCTGCGAAGGGGGTGTGTTTGTGTTAAGTGTATGTTATCATTTAGTTCTTCGGGAGTGTGTATGATGTGTGTAAGTGTATACATTAGTATGGGTGTATGTATAAGTATGAGACCTCAACACCTCCACAAGCATGTCTGGCTTGTGAGCGTGAGAAATGTGGGTAGGGCTTGATTTATTGGGTTATATATTAATTCTATCTATGTTGTTAAATTTGTGATTAAGCCCGACTGGATGGTGTGCTTTGAGGTGGAAAATCCGTTTGTCTTCATGGTCTTCTAGAATTTTTATAATGTTATCTTTTCTGTCTTTTTGTATTTTTTCAATAATAGTGAATTTTGCATGGCTTTTAAAATCATGTTTCTAGGCGGAAATGTTATTCTATATACATACATACATACATAATAGGATAACGAAGAAATAGGAAATCTTTATAAATTGAACATATTTCGCTTTTATTTATGCTTCATCATATAATGAAATATGGTATACTAAAATTCTGGTATTTTTTATTTTTATATTTGTTTTTTTTTTTTTCACACAAAAAATAGGGGTTCGCACAGGTAATTTGTTTTAAGATGGTAAAAAATCATGGGTGACCGGTTGCCCTATACCCAGGTGATTTTTCTGGGGAGGGGTAAAATTTCTGGAAAAAAATTAAAAATCAGGAATCGCACTATGCATGAAGTCGGCTTATACATGAGTATATACGGTATTTTTAATTTCAGAAATCATTCTTTACCAAGTTCTTATTGAGAGTTGTTAAAAAAAAAGGAAAAAGCTTTGATCGAAGTGTTTAAGTAGTTTTCCCCTGTGATTATTTCATTAATGACGTAAGGTACGGCAGGTTTATGTTTGGGGTTAGGTTTAGGTTTAGGGTTAGGATTAGGTTTAGGTTTTGGGTGAGGTTTAGGTTTAGGCTTAGGGTTAGGTTTAGGTTTAGGGTTAGGTTTAGGGTGGGGTTAGTTTTAGGTTTAGGCTTAGGGTTAGGTTTAGGTTTAGGCTTAGGGTTGGGGTTACGTTTAGGATTAGAGTTAGGTTTAGGGTTAGGGTTAGGTTTAAGGTTAGGTTTAGTGTTAGGTTTAGATTTACGGTTAGGCTTAGGGTTGGGGTTGGGTTTAGGATTAGGGTTGGGTTTAGGGTTGGGGTTGGGTTTGGGATTAGAGTTAGGTTTGAAGCTTGGGTTTGGGCTTGGGGTTGGGTTTGGGTTTAGGGTTGGTTTTAGGGTTGGTGTTAGGTTTAGGATTAGTTTTAGGTTTAGGGTTAGGTTTAGTGTTAGGTTTAGATTTAGGGTTTGGTTTAGAGTTGGGGTTAGGTTTAGGTTTAGTTTTTGGGTAAGGTTTAGTTTTAGGTTTAGGTTTAGGCTTCGGGTTAGGTTTAGGTTTAGGGTTAGGTTTAGGGTTTGGGGTAGGTTTTGGGTTAGGGTTAGTTTAGGGTTGGGGTTAGTTTTAGGATTAGGGTTAGGTTTGGTTTAGGGTTAGGTTCGGGGCTAGGTTTAGGTTTGTGGCTAGGTTTAGGTTTAGGGTTAGGTTTAGGTTTAGGTTTAGGGTTAGGTTTAAATTTAGAGATAGGTTTAGGGTTGGGGTTAGGTTTAGTATTCGGGTTAGGTTTAGGGTTAGGGTTAGGTTTTGGGTTAGGGTTTGGTTTAGGGTTACAAATGCGATAATGAAACAGAGACAACTCTTTTGGTAATAAAAACGAATGAAACCTTTATAAAGTCATTTACTCAGGATCAGTTATTCAAGTCCAATGTGAGAGGACATTTTCAAAGGTAAAAACTAAAGATAAGTCTAAGAAAGTCGATGATGAGATTTTGGAATCATACATGTTGGTATCCATTGAAAAGGAATTATTAGATGAGTCGGATGCAGAAGCAATTATTGGCAGATTCACACAATCATCTCGTGAACACAAACGATTGCTCTTAATATACGGGACTGCATGCAATGCTCTGTTGTTCTTTTGAACAATCTGTTAATGTGTAAATTATTTTAAAATATCAATCAGTTAATTGAAAAATTAATTCTAGCATTCTGTATTTATATTTGCTATCTACTACTTGTAATGTGTACAGTACAGGTACTCTGTAATTACTAAGAAATACATATTTTTCCACAAAAATTTAATTGTATTCTTTCTTCCATGTCTACTTTTTGAAAATGCTATTTATTCGTTATGAAAATGAAATGATAGCATTGTAGTTGTGGGTGGGTCCCCTTTGTCACCTGACAACCAATATTCGTAGACCCCGTCCAGTTCTGATTACACTGCGTTCTAAGTGCAGGTAATACAGGGTGGGTGAGAGAGAAATTCCCTATTTAAAATTGTTAATAAATATTAATTATTGGTCGATTTTCATAAAACATTTTTTTATTTCAAACAATATCATTGTAGAAATAGAGTACAGTGTTTAATTTCTACCTTGTGCACATTTTCATCCAATCTTGATGTCGAAGGTCGACCGCTTCTGAGAGTATCTATCACAAAATCCCGTACAGCTTGGAATGACAATGTCTGATTTTTTTTTTTTTTGGCATCTACTGAAGCACGTGGTCCATGGACACTGCGCCACCATCTCTGCATTTGTACAACGGACTGTCGCATGTCGTAACGGGATGCTAGATGAGCGCGCTCATGCAGTGTCAGGCGTTGTGCCAATCTGGGCTACACTTTTCGCTCTGAAGTATAAACAAAAATTAACAGTGAAATTCTACCCCTTTAGGGATCACAATATATTTTGTTTCATGCAAATATGGTTATATTAACAAAAGTTATAAGTAATTTTCCATAGCGATTTTCTTTCCGTCTACCCTGTATAACATCAGAAGCGTTTTCTCGAAGTTCAAAATGGCTGCTATGGGGCTTAGTGAGTGAGCGGCTGTTTTCGAAACACTCTTGTAAACAATGCAGCTTAGAACCCAGTGATTACACTAGCGTCCGAGATGCAAGACGCGAACATTCGATTATTACCGGGATCTCCATTATCATGGCCTTGTGCAAATTTCAACTGTTTGAATTCCTTCTTGTGGGCCTGAAATGCCTAGTAATCTAAATTCACAAGTCATTTCTCATGTAGTGAATTTAATATTTAACAGATAACTTGTGTAGACTTGTGACCCACATCAGTGATCGGAGTTCGAACCTATGTAAAAGCATGTGTTCTGAAATTTGATTTTGATTTTGGTGAAAAGAATTAAAAAAAAATCAGCTCTCTTTTCTTTTTTATACGAAATTGTCCTGTTTCTTTGTACTTTGCTTAGATTTTGGAAAGAATCTTTTACTTTGCGTAATTTAAAACCACAAAGGAATTTGCAAAAATATAAGGGAAAAAAAAAACACTTAAAAAATCATAAATTAAGTCAAAACAATTTTTTCCCTGAGTTTTTGAATTTTGGCACTAGAAGACGTCAGCAGAAATAGTTGCTTTAAACATTTTGCAGAGTTTAAGAACAGCATACGAGAGTCGTTCAAAAAGTACTAAGCCCCACCCAAAAGGAGTTGGAGAAATAAGACAGTTTTTCGCCATTTTTCAATATACTCTCCCTTGAGATCAAATGCACTTTGTCCAACGGTGCTTAAGCATTGCAATCCTATCATGGAAGAAGGTGGCGTCCTGGTCCTCCCCAAAACTTCTTCTCAACACATATAATCTCATCATTGTTTCCAAAATGGCGATCACGCAGGTTTGATTTGAATTTAGAAAAACAAGAAGTTAGATGGAGCTAAGTCTGGTGAGTAAGGGTATGATGTAGCAATTCAAAGCCATGGTTGGCCGCTTCAGCTACTAAAACCTGAGCAATATGAACGGGCGCGTTATTCTGGAGCAAGAGCACGCCTCTCCTCAACTTCCCTCTACATTTCGACTTGATTGCTTCCTTCAGTTATCTTAATCTGATGCATAATACTGCCCATTAATAGTTTTTCTCTTTTCCATCTAGTCTATCACGATTACGCCTTTAGAATAATATATAAAAAAAAGACAGAAGCCATCGCCTCGCCAACAGACGCTGCTTGCTTGAACTTCTTTGGGTGGAAAACAAGAGTGCTCCCTCTGTTTGCTTGGAATCTTTGACCCAGGTTCGAAGTGGTGAACGCAGGTATCATCTTGAGTTACCAATCTCCAGTGGAAATTCTCAGGATCAGCCTGGAATCAAGTCCTGGAAATGTCAACTCTTTTCAGCTTCTGCTCTGGTGCAGGCAGCTCGTTTATCCCGAACTCGCTAGTCAGTCGTAGTTGATCCAGCAAGATAAACTTTCTAACGATTACACTACGTCGAAGTGCCTCCGGTGAATTTCGTAGCTTAGATATGGCACAAGGTCGAAAGTAAGGGACACCCAGCGAGGAACGAACTCACTATTCCACGGTGAATTTCCTTGCCCCTAATAAGTGTGTATAGATAGATAATGGAACAGACAAGCTTACTAACCATTACACCACGTTCGGATGACTTACATATGCTTGTGCCATTTAATGTATGCATAAACACATGGTGGCCGCCTTCTCGTCGAGCATTGCACAATCACACAACATTCTGGCAATGATTCACCAGTGCCGCATATGGACATGGCTTTTCAGTCTGGCTAATGATTTGCATTAATTTCAGTCCACTATGATCAGTCCAGGCTCAGGCTGTGATTCCTGAACACCTGGACATGGATATACTTTCAGTCCAGTGTCTGCTCATGTCCCGAAAGGGATATATTTGAACATTCCCGGAACACGAAAACCTGGGCCACGATCCTTTCACTATGATCATACACACCTGGCCCAGGGTCGGATCCTTTGGTTACGGCGCCAACGGTGACGTCGCTCCTCCTGGTCGCTCCTCCTGGGTCCAAGCGTGCCGCTCCAACCCCTTGGTCAGATGATCACCAGCCTCGCCTTTCCCCGACTCGCTTCCAATACCTGGTCACTAAAGCAACTATACCGATCTCCGGTCTGTCTACCCACGCTGTGTTTAGATCTTAGACAGACGGGACCAGCAGGGATTTGGGGCCGATACAAGTTGAGTCCGACGGGGTGGCAAAACACAAATAAAACAAAAAAACTCACGACACTAAACAAAATTGCTGATAAAAAAAATGGGTAACAACCTTTTATATCTTAATGTCCGTTACATAAAAACAAAATTGTTCTCAATTCCCCGACCCGCTCTGTGGACTATGGCACCAAGCTTCTATCACACAATAGAAAAAATGTCGAATTACCTACTTTCTAGAATCATGTATGTATGTCGGAGTGTGGTTCAGTTCGACACTGGGGCTAATTTCTATCGATCATTCGCAGTTGATTCTTCTCTCCGACTTGAGTTGTATTTCTTCTTCTTCGTCTGCTTGGGCTGGTAGTTTTCCTGTTTCAACTTGGTGGAAGATTTCTTGTTTCAACTTAGCCGCAACTCTCTGTCGTCTGAGGTGGTCTCTTCTCACTGCCGTCCGGGGCTGAACTTTAACTTCTCATCGACTTTCGGCTTGTCTGCATCTCCAATTCTTCTCAGGCTTTCAGGCAATCTTCTTCTTCGTCTACTTGGGCTGGAAGTTCTCCTGTCTTCGACTTGGGCTGGAAGGATTTCTTGTCTGAGGATTCTTCTGCCCGCAAAGGGGCGAGTGAATCGGGCCTGATGGCCGCGTTCAGGCTCTATCCCTGCCCGCGGTCCAACTCTCAACTCCAACTGCAACTCCAACTCAACTGATTTCTGTCGACTGGGGTCCTGCTTATATTGACGCCGCAACAAACTGGGGTGGGTCTGTCGGCGTCAGGGTTTTCTCGATAATTCCAAAAGCTGCATTAATTCTGTCTTCTCATTTATCGCTATTGTTTTCACCCCTACTTCCTCATAGTGCCTTTGGTGGGGCGGCGCACATCCATCTCTCTTAGTCTCTCGTATGTCAGGTGACCGCTTTAACCAATGGTTCCTGATCGGGCATTTCTTTCCTTCTCTTCCGCAGATCACGTGACCGTCTTCGACCAATCGTTCCTGATCGAGCATTTCTTTCCCTTCTCTTCCGCAGATCACGTGACCGTCTCCGACCAATTGTTATTGATCGAACATCCTTTCTCCTCTTGTTGCGGGCGTGGTTACATCGTTCTTGTTTAAAAAAACAAAATCTAATTTTTCCTTTTTTTTTTTTTTTTTGCACGTACGAAAAATGACCATCTTGGCCTTCTCTCACCTGGACTTTGTCAAACAGCCCGCTGCTAATTAGACTTGACTTCAGAAAGGATCTTTTCCGCCTTCTTGGCGCCCTCTGTGAGCCAAAAGCAATTGTCCCTCTTTTTACCTCTTTGTTTTTCCTGATAGTCGAAAATCTTAATTATCTACTTTGAAAATGTCTCCACTTTATTAACGTGGGTGTCCAATTCTTAACAGGTCAGGATCTGTATATCGTTCCACCGGTCACTCCCCTCAACCCAAAGACACTTTTTCTCTGATTAAAATTTTTCATTTCTATTGTTCTAAACCAAATTGATAAGGAGTCTCTCCACGCAAAAGTCGGTCAGATGCTTTGACGATATCTGGTCTACATCAGCGGCCCGTTTTGATATCATGTCTTTTTCCTTTCTTTCTTTTTTTTTATTTCTAATTCTATTCTTCCAATTGTCTTTCGAAAATCGGCCAAGACGCTGACCTAAATCTCTTTCTGACTCCTATCTCCACCCTCAATTGGGTCATGCATCATACAACTCTTTTTTCTCTTCTTCTTTCTTTTTTTTTTCTTTTCTTTCCTTCTTCTTCCCTTAAGATCGTCTAGTACAATCTTAGTGAATTATTTTCAACTCAGTTATTTTCCGTTTTAAAAAAAAATCAACAACCTGTTTAGTAACCGAGTAAGAAAAATTAAATCATATTTCTATGAATATTTCTAATAATGCAAGGTGCCACAATCCTCCCTAACCGATTTGTCATTTACCCGTAAATGACACCTAAACCCAATTACATCATTTAACATGCACCATGCATTTGTCTCATGCAATTCTATTCTACTTTCTAACATGCAAGGGTAATGTTCTTTCCATTTTCTTTTGTTCTACATGCAATGAAATGTTCTTTTCATTTTCTTTTGTTCTACATGCAATGAAATGTTCTTTTCATTTTCTTTTTGTTCTACAGGCAATGTAATGTTCTTTTCATTTTCTTCTGTTCTACATGCAATGAAATGTTCTTTTCATTTTCTTCTGTTCTACATGCAATGAAATGTTCTTTTCATTTTCTTTTTGTTCTACATGCAATGTAATGTTCTTTTCATTTTCTTCTGTTCTACATGCAATGAAATGTTCTTTTCATTTTCTTCTGTTCTACATGCAATGAAATGTTCTTTTCATTTTCTTCTGTTCTACATGCAATGAAATGTTCTTTTCATTTTCTTTTGTTCTACATGCAATGAAATGTTCTTTTCATTTTCTTTTGTTTTACATGCAAGGTAATGTGTGCGTGTGTTTGTAGGTGCAGATGTGTTCACTAGGGTTTGTTCTTCTTGGTCAATGTTTTCCTCTCTGCCGTGGGAGGTTTTCCCGCCGCACGTGGTGGTCTCACGCCAGCCTCCTCCATTGGTCTTTCAGCAATTTCTTCGCCAGTCCTGTCTGAGTAAGGAACACTGCTCGGCATCTCCCTCTCGAGTTGTTGCATGCTCACTAGACTGTCGTTCGCTAATCTTCTCTTACTCTTAATCTTCCATATTATTACACCCCCGATGGCTATAACTAGGAATGTACCCATTACTATTGACCAACTTATCGCGATCTGCTCATCGTCTTCCCAAGCTACACCTTCGTCTCCCAACGCACTTAACTTATCCCTTAAGTGATCCATATCGATCTTTTCTATTGGCTTCATTAATACTGGCATCTTATTTAAGGTGACATTAGAGAATCTCTTCACTATCGGCTCCCATAATTCTGTACAATTGACTAAGCCTCTACCAATCATCTCTATGAGTGAATCTTTTCTTCATACCTTTCTTCCATCTGGTAATAGGGGGCAAGGAGATGGACACCCCAACCGCCGAACATCCCATGGGTAGCGTCACCAGGGATAACGGTGGCCTTATTCTTAATGTCCTTGTGGACTCTCCCCCACATACCCTAGACAGGCTGATATGTTTCTGTGTGGCTACTGCCCACACCCCGTCTGAAACACTGATAGCTTGTGGTAATGCCGAGTTTGTTAATACCTCTACTTGGCAGATTCTTTTGATTCCTTCCCCTTCCCTTCAAACAATTCTAATATGCACATTCTGCGGTTACCAGTTTTATAGATAGGGCTCAACGAGGTACAAGTCCCCAGGGTATCATCTCTACACCTTCTAGCTTCTTCAGCTGATAGCAACATAAATTTCGTTCTCCCCGAATTTAATGCTATGTAGTCTGCTTCCACCTTGTACCTTGCTATCATTCCTGAAAGGTAACAAATTCTCTTGTTGTTATTCTTCACAATCACTTAGTCTCGCTCGACTCATCACTCAATCATTTCATAACTTTTCTCTTAGTTCGGCTCTTCCCTCCTCTAACTAACCCCTAGCAGACAGAATGGTCTGGTCAGGTGTGCGTGGCGCCCACTCTAAAGGTCGTACTTCATGACACCACTGGTGGCCAATCAATAATGCCAATGATCTTCCGTTCCTCGTGAGGTGCAGCCCGCATCTCCATCCCTCCACTCACATCTACCATAGTCAGCCAATAGGATTTTGGATGAGCCAGTGTCGTTATCTGTCGACACTAAATGCTTCTATTCTGCACAGCCCTTTTGTTCTACTGAGATTTGGGGTTCTTCTCCCTCCCTGATCTCATCTTCTGAGGTGATTCCTGTTCAACCTCTAACCTTCTTTCTGTGTTTAACTCCCGTCCAGGAGGTTTTTTGTCCTCTTCTTCATCCCCTGATTCTTCTTTCTGTTTAGAGTCTTCGCCTTGAATGTCTTCAATACCTCTCGACTCTATGTCTAAACTTCTCCTGTTCTTTATCCTTTCCTTAAGCTGGGAAAGGGGTATTCGATCCTCCTCCTCCCACTCGCTGGGTCCTTCGTCCTGTTCAGGGTGTCTCTTTTTAGAGCCTTCGACTGCCTGATTGGACCTCTTCGTCTTTTTTCTTCCTTTTCTTCGGACATGGGGGTGTGATGGCGATCTCACGGGGTCTTCTCTGCACTGATTCAGTCGACGACTGAACATCGCTAATCCCCGCTGAGGGTTCCAACTCTGTCACTCGGACTGCTTCGTTTATCTGGTCAAGTCGACCTATCTCCTCATCTTCTTCGGAGTCTTCCTCCGTCTCCATTCCTTCCGGTTCAACCAGAGTTACCTTCCTTTTCCTTGTCTTCTTAGGCCTCGGCTCGCTCATTTCCAGGTTAGCTATTTCAGCCTTCTTCAGATCATTGGCATGAACCCTCCTCGCTCGTCCTGCCACTTGATCCCATATTACATATGATACTGGGCCCGTCTGCTCCACTATCCGGTAGTACGGTTCCCATCTCTGGTCCAGTTTTCCTTCTCTCTGGTGGATTTTATAGTAGACAGGGTCTCCAACCTTCAATTCTACCACCTTTCTTTCAGCATTCACCCTCTCATTTCTTTTCTTCTGGGCCCTTTTATTCTTCTTCTGGCCTGTACGAATATCTTATGTTGCTGTTCCAGCAATAGTTGATGATGATCTTCTCCCATATACCTTCTTCGGGGCTTCAGTAGGTTATCTACAGGCAGGACCACGTCTCTGCCAAACAACAAAAAAAATAAGGAGAAAATCTGGAGGTTTCGTTTATCGTAAACCTCACGGCCGCCAGAGCCTGCGTCAAATACAAGTCCCAATTTCCAATGTTTTCTCTGACCAACTTGGCCAATACATCTCCCAAGGTTCTATGAAACCTTTCCACTTTAGCATTTCCCTGGGGGGTGATATGGGGATGTTTTTATGTGCTCTACATTCAAACCTGTCAAAACTTCTCTCATGATGCTGTTCACATTCTCCGTGCCATTATCTGTTACCAATTGCACAGGGGCACCATACCTAGGGAAGATTTCACTTATTATCAACCCGGCCACAGTTCTGGCCTTCTTGTCTGGTACTGCAAATGCTTCAGGCCAATTTGTTAGCCAATCGACAAAACTCACTATATAGTTGTTTCCTTGTGCAGTTTCCCCATATGGTCCTGATACATCCATACTCACTTTCTCGAAGGGGAAGTTTGGTACGTCTGTTTCCTCCAAGGGTGCCATTTCCTGCCTTCTGCTCTGCGACTGGCACACTACACAACTTCGAACATAGTTAGTGACTTCTCCGTACAGTTTGGGCCAATAGTACTTTCTTCCTATGAGATCACATGTCCTATCAATTCCCATGTGACCCAACCTTTCGTGGCACTGTTCCAATATCTCTGGTCTTAAACTTTTGGGCACATACAACTTGGGTTTGACTTCTTCATCCCTTCCTGAGAGATAATACAGCCTTTCCTCTATTATGGCATACTTGGTGGTCTCTCCTGACTTCACCTTCTCTCTCAGAGCAGCTATTTCACTGTCTGCTTGCTCCTTCTCAATTCCTTCTGTCCAGTAAGGATCGGTTATTATCTGGGCGTCCCCTTCTTCGTCCGATTCTAATATAGGGCGATCTTTTAGCTTATTAGAGTTAATTACTCCTATTCTATAGGCTTTATCATCTACTCCCTGTTCTACCCTTACAGATCTTTCTTCCAGTTGTTTCGGTATTCTTGAGAGTAAATCTGCGCACGTGTTTTCCTTTCCTGCCAAATACTCTATCTTACAGTGGTAGCCACTTAACTTAAGTGCCCACTGTTGAATTTTCTTATTATTTGTCCACTCTGCCTGCAATAGGTACTGCAGAGGCTTGTGGTCTGTTTTTATAGTGAAGACCGCACCATTTAAATAGTAGTCCAGTTTTTGGAGAGCATACATGATAGCATATGCTTCCCTCTCTATTACTGGCCACCTCTGTTGTGTCTCTGAGAGCTTATGGGAGAGGAAGTATATCGGTACTTCCTCTGGTATGCCTGGCACTGGTCCTTCCTTATCAGGACACGGCTGGGTAAGTACTGCCCCTACACACTGCTCACTGGCATCCGTGTATAATATCATGGGCTTGCTGAGGTCTGGATACGTCAGCAGTGGAACGGTTGTCAACTGTTCCTTTAGCGAATCAAATGCTCGTTGACAGTCCTCTGTCCATTTGAACCTAGCGTATTTCTTCGTCAGGGCCACTAGCGGTATGGCAATTCTTGAAAATGCCGGGACGAAGCGCCGGTAGTAGCCTATAGCTCCTATAAAACCTCTTACCTGCCTCACTGTCTTAGGCTCTGGCATTTCCCTTATGACCTTTACCTTATCCATGTCGGGTTTAATACCGTCTCCGTTTATGACGAAGCCTAAATACCTAGTTTCTTCCCTCAGAAACTGACACTTTGACAATTTCAATTTTAATCCGTGTTTCCTCAACCTTCCCAACACCTGTCTTAAATGAAAAAAGTGTTGTTCCACTGTCTCCGAAAATATCAAGATATCGTCTAAATACGCCATGGCAAAGCTCTCGTATCCTCCTAACACTATTGACATTAGCTGTTGGAAGACTCCCGGGGCATTAGCTAAACCGAATGGCATCACTCTGAACTGAAACAGTCCCAGGTGACACGCGAATGCGGCCTTCTCCTTGTCAGCCTCATCCAGGGCTACCTGCCAATACCCGGACCTCAAGTCCAACGTAGAGAAGTACTTTGCCTTCCCTAATAATGCCAAAATGTCGTCTATCAATGGCAATGGCACCGCCAACGGCTTCGATATAGAATTCAGCTTTCTAAAATCTACACAGAAACGGTGGCCGCCATCTTTCTTACCTACTATTACTATTGGGAAGCTCCAAGGAGAGATCGATCTTTCGATCATCCCAGCTTCCAACATTTCCTCTACTGCCTCTTCTACAAGGGGTCTTTTATGTATAGGTGTTCGGTAGGGTTTTAATTTCACAGGGGTGGTCTCCGGTGTCGATTTTCATTTCGACTGTGTGGGTCTGACCTAGTTCCTTATCTGACTGGGCTACCACATCTCGATTGTTCCTTAACAGACCCCCACTCTGGTTCTAAATTGATCCGGTGCTAATATATCCTCATCTAAGATTCCTTCTGTTTGCTCTACTAGCTTCCTTCGTTCCTCCTCGAATCTCACCCGATTCAGAGTTCGTAGGGGAAGTGCTCTCCCTATCTTCTCCCCTCCTAACCTTTATAGTCTTTTGGGCCTGGTTCACCATCATAATGGGCACCAACTCGGCTGCCTCCACTACCGTTTCGCACAGGGTTACCTCGTTATCTTCTAGGCCCTTTCCTTCTACAGGGACCAACTGCAGAGGTCCTCTCCGTACCTTTTTTTTTTCTGACATTAGCCTACCCTTTCCCGACACTGCGGTCCTAGGAGGTAACTTTACATCTTCCTCCACCACTATGGTTATCTCTTCCTCTGGTGGGCATCCCAATGGCGTTCTCTCGCCGTTCACCACCAACACAGTAGGATTAAACTCGATCTGGGCCCTCTGGCTCCGGAGCCAATCTTCTCCCAAGATTGCCTCCGTACACAGGTCGGGGGGGTACGTAAAAATTTTGGGTGCTTTTCACCCTCCCAATCCTCACCGGGAGCCTCACCATCCCTTTTATCTCCAGGGGGCCCCATCTGCTTGCGTGATCTCTATGTCCGCTTCCCGTAACCTTCTCTTCCGTTTCACCCGCCTGTATGTTTCCTCTCTCATCAATGACACAGATGCTCCTGTGTCCACCAAAGCCCTCATCTCTCTACCACCTATCTCTGCTCTACAGGATAGTTCTTTCTCTTGCGTTAGCGAAGAGAACACTTGAGCTTTCTTCTTCCTGGGTCCCCACCTTTGGGTTAACCCAGCCATAGGCGCCGGTAGTAATAAATCACCTTCATTTTTTTTATGAGGTGGAGTTCTGCGCCCCCTGCACCTGGGCGACCCCGGCCGGACCTCTCCCGGTCTCCCATGGCCGTTTCTAAAAATACAGTTTCTTTTCAGGTGTCCTGGCCTCCTGCAAAACCAGCACCTTCTTGTTGGACAGCTTGCCGCAAAGTGGCCCGCCCGACCACATGTCCAACATTTTGCTCTTTCCCTTTTTAACTGGGTTGGCCTTGTGTCTATCCTCGGGGGAACCCGTCCTCTATTCAAGCGGTTCGCCCACCCACTGGTCCAAGTTTTTATTTCTCTCCTTTTTAACTGGGCCACCCTCCTCTTAATTCTGGGGTGGCCCGCTGGCTTTTCTTGGGCTCTCTTGGCCTTCCTTTTTGTTAATATCGGTGGGGCACCCTTCCTCAGCCCGCACCACTTGGCCAGGTGTCCTTTCTTACCACACCTGGTGCATCTGTCCTGATTGAAGTCTGGGGCAACCCCCACTTCGTCGGACATTCCGCCGCCCTGTGGTCCTCGTACCCACAGGTCCAGCAGACCAGCCCGTATCGACCCGGCGTGGGCTTATAAAAGCCATGCCTGGTCGACCATGCCCTTCTATTGGGGTCCTCCTCCCATAATTCTGCCCGATCCACCTCTTCCTTAACCCTCTGATTCCACACGGGGTTCTTCCGCCTACCCCCCTTCTTCCAGCCTCCTGACTTGGTATCTGCTTCTTCCCACACCTCTTCACTTTATCCCACACCCCTGGCTCTCCCTGGCCAGCTCTATCGCTGCCGACAGTCTGAGCGGTCCTTCTTTCAGTACGTTGTGACGAACACGCTCGTCGCTCAGCGCCTCTACATACAGGTCCGCCAGTTGAGCCTGCATAACCGCATTATCCCTGACCACTTCGGGGAATGCCAACGACGATAGCTTCCCCGCTCGGGCCCCCAATTCTCCCGGGGTTTCATCCCGTAGCTGTGTCAGTTTTAAAAGGGCCCTCATGGCCTCTATGGCCGTACCTTCGTCGGCGAATTCTTTGGTCAGCAGTTTTTTATTTCTTCCCAAGCCAAGCGGGTTGGTTCTCCAAGAGCCCCTCACGAACTCAGACGCTTTTCCCTTTGTGGCATCGTATGCCAAATACAGGGTTTCTTGGTCCGAGAGCTCGTAGATGGTTCGGCTCTTCTCGAGGATTGCCAGCCAGTTTTTAAACTCCTTCCCGCTGCCATCAAATACTGGGACCCTCGGTCCACCCAACAGCTTCCTTAGATCCACTGACAACCCCCGCCCTACTTCTTCTTCACCCCCCCACTGCTCTATCCGAATCATAATCTGACATGTCTACAGAGAAAGACAGTCTATACAGCAACAATCGAGGTTGGGAAACAAAACAAGGTGTCCTACCTTACAGACGATTCTGTTCTTTCTTTTCCTTTGGTCCCGGGTCGTTCTGAGTTCTGTCTGAATTTTCAGCAACGGCGGTCGATCGTGGTCTTCTCAGGGTTGAAATCCCTCGGTCACCACGGCACCATATGTGACGTGGCTGTCTCAGGGTTGATCCGTTGGTCACGGCACCACTTGTGACGGTTACACACCTGGCCCAGGGTCGGATCCTTTGGTTACGGCGCCAACGGTGACGTCGCTCCTCCTGGTCGCTCCTCCTGGGTCCAAGCGTGCCGCTCCAACCCCTTGGTCAGATGATCACCAGCCTCGCCTTTCCCGACTCGCTTCCAATACCTGGTCACTAAAGCAACTATACCGATCTCCGGTCTGTCTACCCACGCTGTGTTTAGATCTTAGACAGACGGGACCAGCAGGGATTGGGGCCGATACAAGTCGAGTCCGACGGGGTGGCAAAACACAAATAAAACAAAAACTCACGACACTAAACAAAATTGCTGATAAAAGGGTAACAACCTTTATATCTTAATGTCCGTTACATAAAAAACAAAATTGTTCTCAATTCCCGACCCGCTCTGTGGACTATGGCACCAAGCTTCTATCACACAATAGAAAATGTCGAATTACCTACTTTCTAGAATCATGTATGTATGTCGGAGTGTGGTTCAGTTCGACACTGGGGCTAATTTCTATCGATCATTCGCAGTTGATTCTTCTCTCCGACTTGAGTTGTATTTCTTCTTCTTCGTCTGCTTGGGCTGGTAGTTTTCCTGTTTCAACTTGGTGGAAGATTTCTTGTTTCAACTTAGCCGCAACTCTCTGTCGTCTGAGGTGGTCTCTTCTCACTGCCGTCCGGGGCTGAACTTTAACTTCTCATCGACTTTCGGCTTGTCTGCATCTCCAATTCTTCTCAGGCTTTCAGGCAATCTTCTTCTTCGTCTACTTGGGCTGGAAGTTCTCCTGTCTTCGACTTGGGCTGGAAGGATTTCTTGTCTGAGGATTCTTCTGCCCGCAAAGGGGCGAGTGAATCGGGCCTGATGGCCGCGTTCAGGCTCTATCCCTGCCCGCGGTCCAACTCTCAACTCCAACTGCAACTCCAACTCAACTGATTTCTGTCGACTGGGGTCCTGCTTATATTGACGCCGCAACAAACTGGGGTGGGTCTGTCGGCGTCAGGGTTTTCTCGATAATTCCAAAAGCTGCATTAATTCTGTCTTCTCATTATCGCTATTGTTTTCACCCCTACTTCCTCACAGTACCTTTGGTGGGGCGGCGCACATCCATCTCTCTTAGTCTCTCGTATGTCAGGTGACCGCTTTAACCAATGGTTCCTGATCGGGCATTTCTTTTCCTTCTCTTCCGCAGATCACGTGACCGTCTTCGACCAATCGTTCCTGATCGAGCATTTCTTTCCCTTCTCTTCCGCAGATCACGTGACCGTCTCCGACCAATTGTTATTGATCGAACATCCTTTCTCCTCTTGTTGCGGGCGTGGTTACATCGTTCTTGTTTTAAAAAAAAATCAAAATCCAATTTTTTTTTTTTTTTTTGCACGTACGAAAATGACAATCTTGGCCTTCTCTCACCTGGACTTTGTCAAACAGCCCGCCGCTAATTAGACTTGACTTTAGAAAGGATCTTTTCCGCCTTCTTGGCGCCCTCCGTGAGCCAAAAGCAATTGTCCCTCTTTTTACCTCTTTGTTTTTCCTGATAGTCGAAAATCTTAATTATCTACTTTGAAAATGTCTCCACTTTATTAACGTGGGTGTCCAATTCTTAACAGGTCAGGATCTGTATATCGTTCCACCGGTCACTCCCCTCAACCCAAAGACACTTTTTCTCTGATTAAAAATTTCATTTCTATTGTTCTAAACCAAATTGATAAGGAGTCTCTCCACGCAAAAGTCGGTCAGATGCTTTGACGATATCTGGCTTCCATCAAGCGGCCCGTTTTGATATCATGTCTTTTTTTCCCTTTCTTTCTTCTTATTATTTATAATTCTATTCTTCCAATTGTCTTTCGAAAATCGGCCAAGACGCTGACCTAAATCTCTTTCTGACTCCTATCTCCACCCTCAATTGGGTCATGCATCATACAACTCTTTTTCTCTTCTTCTTTCTTTTTTTTTTTTTTTTTTTTCCTTCTTCTTCCCTTAAGATCGTCTAGTACAATCTTAGTGAATTATTTTCAACTCAGTTATTTTCCGTTTTAAAAAAAATCAACAACCTGTTTAGTAACCGAGTAAGAAAAACTTTAAAAATTCCATTTACAAGACAATTGTTTATAATAAAATTCTATTCAATCGATAGACTTATAACGATTGAAAACAATATTTTTATTTGAGTTTGGGTTTGACCAATTCGTAAAAAAACCCAAAAAAACAAACAAAAAAAACTAATTAAGACATGCGTGTCCGTCAACCTTAAATAATAATCTTTGTCAATTTTATTTTTCAGTCTTTATGATGGTCGATACTTGATCTATCGCTTACTGTTACACCCCCAAGCAACGCCGGGCTCTACTGCTAGTTAATCATAATAATAATGATTTCTAAGGCTACGGCTAGACATAAGCGCTACCCAGCAAGATACCCCAAAACATTGTGCGATACCTGTACATTCTTAAAGTGAAGAAAGACGGTGCACTGGGTCAATCCCACTCTCTGGGCAACACAAGCAACGACCTGAAAAGAGGACGTCAACATCATCGGTTTCTAGTGTGCCACATGTGTTACATTAAAGTTTTCTTTCTTCCAGTGAGATTTCCTGACAAGGTCAAATCTCCCCCTCTCTCTCTCTCTCTTTCTGCTTCTCTCTCTCTCTCTCTCTCTCTTTCTGCTTTTGTGTTTCTCTCTCTTCCAGTGGTTCTTATTAGTGTTGGCGAAACGATGTCTGAGGAGAATTTGGAATCATTCATGTTGTTATCCATTGAAAAGGAATTATTAGATGACTCAGTTGCAGAAGCAATTATTGGCAGATTCGAACACTCATCTACTGAACACAAACGATTGCTCTTAATATAGTGAACTGCATGCAATGCTTGATTACGGTTTTGAACCATTTGTTGATATGTACATTGTTCAGTAAACTATTTTAAAATATCAACAAATTACTTAAAATTGAAATTGTTAAATAAATAATCTTTAATCTGCAAAACTTTAAATGCAATGTCAATCGTTATTTACTGTCCTCTTGATTACTCTTCATTTGTTCTTGCTCCTTACCAATGCTTTTGTTTCTAATTCTTCTACATCCAGTAACGCCATACACAAAAAGGAGGGAGATTCTCTGACTGCATTTTATATGTCAATTACACTCAGTGGCGAACTGACTCGAGTGTCAGCTTGCCCGATATGCAAGTGGACCCATTGTAGAGTGCCCCCCCCTATCAAATAAGAATGCGATAAAGAAACAGACACAACTGTTTTAGTAATAAAAAGGAATAAAAAACTTTATAAAGTCATCTGTACACTATCAGTTATTCAAGTCTAATGTGAGAGGACATTTTCAAAACTAAAGATCATAAAGACATGATTAAGAAATTCGCTGTTTGAGGAGAATTTGGAATCATACATGTTGCTAACCATTGGAAAGGAATTGTTAGATTTAATGAATTTGATGCAGAAGCAATCATTGGCGGATTCTCACAATCATCCCGTGAACGCAAATTATTGCTCTTAATTAGGTGAACTGCATGCAATGCTCTATTGTGCTTTTGAACGATCTGTTAATGTGTAAATTGTGCAGTAAACTATTTTAAAATATCAGCCAATTACTTAAAATTAAAAAAAAAAAATTAAAGATTCGATTATAATATTCTGTATTTATATGGGTATCTACTGCCTTTAAACGTTTTGCAGAGTTTTGGAACAGCTTACGAGGGTCGTTCAAAAAGTACTAAGCCCCATCCGAAAAGGAGCTGGAGAAACAAGACAGTTTTCCACCATTATTGACATCAATGCATTTTGTCTAACGATGCTTAATCATTGCAGTCCTCTCACGGAAGAAGGTGGCGCTCTGGTTCTCCCTAAGCTTCGTGTACAGTACACATATTTTCCACAAAATATTTAATTGTACACCTTTTCCACACGTATTTTTTGATAATGTTATTTATTAGTTTATTATTGGAAATTAAATGATAGCATTATAGTTGTTGATAAGTTCGCTTTGTCACCTGGCAGCCAATATTTTAAAATCCCGACAGCCACTGATTATACCGCGTGCTAAGTGCAGGGAGGGGGAATGAGAAATTGCCTATTTAAAATTGTTAATAACTATTAATTATTGGTCCATTTTCGTAAAATATGTTTTATTTTGAGCAATATGGTAGAAATGGTGTTGAGGTGGTGATGAGTGACCTTCATCCACCGGGCTCACTATTTACCGATAGTTGAGACCCTAACAGAAAGTATGACCACGGGTCAGAAAGGACCTGGAAAGAACAGCAATTAAGAGGTGCTTCCACGCTACTCAAGACCTCCGATATTCCCAAACAGATACCTTGCTGCCGGGTGTAGTTTATCGTCATACACACACATACATACATTCATTTTGAGTGTATAATAAGACATTAAAATAATATGTTTTCCCAAATCCCAGTTTGGATAACCTCTACTGTTGATTGGACTCTGTAGAAGTAGCAATGAGTGTCTTGGCTGGTGGAACTGAAGAATGGAGTGCATCCGAATATTTGCCATGGAAATAGCGATAGAATATCGCCATGTTCTTTTTTCATTCGTTTTCTTATTGTTTATTGAGAACTTTGTTAATTCCATTCGTTGACGAGTTGACTACGTGTACGTCTTCTGTGTACGACTTCTGTCGAACTCTTTGCTTTGGCAGAGAGGAACCCGGACGAAGCTTTGCCGAAGGGCAAGGTTTCGTCCGGGGAAGTAGACAGGCCCTGAACCTAGGCGGGTTCAAAGGGTACATTTTGGGCCGAGCCTACGGGCTCGGAGAAACCCACGTTAAATTCGGTCTGGTACCACATACATTCCTCGTGGTGGTGGGGGGGAATGTTAAATATTGTTGAGAATTTTGTTAATTGCCTTTAACCACGACCAATTACTCCAAATGTATCGATAGACTGTGTTACAGAGAATTATAACAACTTATGGAATCTCTTCTATAATATGTTGCATTCAGTGTCTGATCATTTGCCATAATTAATATACATTACTATAACAATAAATTAATCTAACGGCTTTTATACAAAAGTCGCACAATTTTGTCCTTTCATCACGACCGTCGGAGGACAGCTAAGCGGAAAAAAAGTATTAATGATTTAATATTGTAGAAAATGCACGAATTCGTACACATATATTTTTTCGTTCTGCTCTGAGGAGGCTTACCTGGCGATGGCAAAATGCATAATGAAGTCAATAAGATATTTCTTCAATTTGTTAAATTTATCAGACTTTGCCAGGATTCTATATCCCATTTATACACATTTGCCAAAACAGTTTACATTATTTAGTATCAGCAAGGTCACAAGAAAACACCCAGAAAAGATTGCAAGAAACGCAATTAGAGACAAGTAGAGACATCATTAGATTTTACGACGGCACATTGCAATCCAGCACTCCTTTCTAGTCTAGCATTTATTGCTATGTAAGAAGATGGATATCACATTGCAAGCCAGGACTCTAGTCCAACATTGACTGCCATGTAAGAGGATGGATATTACATGGGAATTCAGTATTCCTTTCTAGTCCAACATTGACTGTCATGTAAGAGGATGCTGGGATTTATTCGTAACCAATAAAAATGGACAATTCGCGGTATCATCCCTATATTTTTCTTGTTTGACTTGAAATCAGAACACTATAACCACTTGACTGTATCCCTTTTGCGTGTGAATATAATTCACACTTTCTGAAATTTTTGCCTTATTATTGTTGTTTCGCCTAGTTTTGACTTCCATATATATTGTTTGCTTAGTTTTATTTTAAAACATCTTTTTTCATTCGTTTTCTTATTGTTTATTGAGAACTTTGTCAATGCCGCTTGTTGAGAATTTTTTCAATTGCACTTAACCCCGGACAATTATTCCACAGGTTTGCAATATTGCGTCTATAGGAAAGAGGTTGTAGAGAAAGAAAGGTTATCCCTCACAGGACTGTGTAAACAATTTTTAAGTATATTTTAACGATTTTTATTAAGGTTAGAAAGTGAGGATTGTCCAGTTCTAGCCCAAATATAACAGAAAATTTTACTCCATTTTTGGCCTAACCTGCTTTTTTTTTTTTTTTTTTTTTTTTAGCAATGCATTGTATAGATGAGTTTCAATCGAGGTCTGGATGATACTAGCTTGGATTTTGAGGTACTGAAAGTTACAAGCCATTTTTTCCTCATTGAGCTGTTAGGGCAAAGGTCAGAGGTTAGAGCAGCTGCAATCCTCCAATCATCTTGGTTTTTCAAAGTGCATCCATTATTTCATTGGTTTTGTATCAAACTTTTTATCACAATGAGAAAGTAAGATTTTATACCAAATAATACAATAATAAAATCTTCAGTCATTCCATGAGAATTAACTAAGGAAATACTGTTATTACCTGAGTTCATATCACGTCCATAACATTGGAACTGTGATGGGAACATCTTGAACACCATGAAGGAATCGCCATTTTAGACACTCATTATTATTACCCGAGTTCATATCGCATGTTCACAACATTGTAACTGTGATGTTTCAAGTATATATTCCTATTAGCATGGAATATAACAGTACCCAAACTAAAACCTGCCAATTTGTTCATCTGTAACTACCTCCAAACAGGCAAAGTCCTCTTTGAAGATATATTACTGCTATCCTAATTCTGCATTCACCACCCCTGATTCTACAACAGTAGCCTCACTACTATGACTGATTTATTGACTCCTGACAAATCAGAACATTAACAACAATGTGGGAACTTTCCATTTACAAAGGACATTTTTTAATTTCATAAACTAATGTAAGTTCCAGTCCAGAATCTGACTCTTGTAAAGATAATGTATGACAGAAGGAGTCAGATACTTTCTAGAGATATATAATAAGCCAGCCATTTTTTCCACCTTTTTAGCAATGGATTGTATAGATGTGTTCCACTTGAGGAATTGGATGATACTAACTTGGATCTTGAGGTACTGAAAATTACAAGCCATTTTTTCCTCATTGAGCTGTTAGGGCTAGATCAGAGGTTAGAGCAGCTGCAATCCTCCAATCATCTTGGTTTTTGAAAGTGCATCCATTATTTCATTGGTTTTGTATCAAACTTTTTATCACAATGAGAAAGTAAGATTTTATACCAAATAATACAATAATAAAATCTTCATTGTCATTCCGTGAGAATTAACAAAGGAAATACTGTTATTACCTGAGTTCATATCACATGTCCATAACATTGGAACTGTGATGGGATCTTGAACATCATGAAGGAATCGCCATTTTAGACACTCACTGTTATTACCTGAGTTCATATCACTTGGCTAACCAAAAAATTCCAGAGAACATACACAAGGGTACCCAAAACTAAAACCTGCCAATATGTTCATCTGTAACTACCTCCAAAAAGGCAAAGTCCTCTTTAGTATCGAACACTTTACCACAATGAGAAAGAAGGGCTTTATACCAAATAATATAAAAATACGTAAAGTGAGGATTGTGCAGCTCCATCTCAGATATGACAGCAAGACTCCATTTTTTTTGCCTAATATCACTCTTGCAAAGATAAAGCATAGAAAAAGAAGTCAAATCGTTTCTGTAATGATAGAATAAGTAAGCCATTTTTTTCTAGCATGTAGACAAATGGGTTAAAACTTTGGTTCGTGAATTTGGTGGAAATTTGTGAGTTCAATCTCTGGTTCGGGTTGCACAGATTTAGAGTCAGTAAAAACAAGATAATCAATAACTGAATAATACTAAAAAGAAAACAACATGAGATATCTCTATACATAGCGGAACAAGAACAATCATTTCACCCCAAGCAAGGTGATAATGCCACTAAGATGGGGAGGTAGGTGGGTGGGTACAGAGAGTGAAAGAGAATAAGTCTTTAGCGGAGAGGAGTGAGGAAAGGACAATAAAGGAACGGGATTCAGGAAGACAAAAGATGGCGATTGACGTTACATTTAAGTTATTTGAATATTGTAGTTGACAGGGCAGCAAGAAATCAGAAGGGAGTTCCATAGGTGTGAAGTTCTAGAAAAGAAACTGCCGGAATAGAAGTGGCGGTTGCATCTAGCTAGTTTGGAGGTAACACGATGAAACCTAGTTGCCATTTTAGAAGCACGCTTAAATTCATGTAAACGAGGCACCAGAGGAAAAAAAAAGTTCGTCAGAACAGTTGCCATTAAAATATTTGTAGAAAAGACAGAGGGAAGCCACGTCGGTGAGAAAGTTACTAAAGTCAAGATGTCAGATCAGTTCTTTGAATTTTGGGAAGAATCTCGAGATGTACAGCAGGAGCACCAGACCAGATATGGCAGCAATATTCAATGCACGAAGGAACGGTAGATTTTAAAAAATCAGGAAGAACACTCAAGACAATATATCATATTAAAATTAAAAACTATATATATATATATATATATATATATATATATAGGTACCTTAAAAAAAGATACTCCGGTTTAAAATACATTTATATTTAGGTATTATATCTTCATTCAAACATGTTTCATTGAATAATATAGACATATTGTTTCTATTTATTTTTTTATACTGATCCTTTCCAGTTTTCTAATCAGTTTCTTGATGTTAACATGAAATTCATATTTATTTTTTTTAACCCAAGTACTTTCGATCTTTTCTAAGATCATCTTCAGGGGTAAATTACAAAGACACACTTATTGTAATTGAGTTGTAATGGTGACTTTAAAAAAACACGCTCTGTTATAATTATTTTAAAATGTTAAAGTTATCCGTTGTAGTTATGGATTCTCTTTGCAAAACAAGCGTTTCACTATAAGGGAGATAACCGGAGAATGGTAGAAATGTAAAATGGCATTAAATGTTTGTTATATGCATTTTAATACGTTGTTGCTATATTCGTAATAAATTTTGTTGAATGTTGGTTGGTTGATTTTGATATAGATGGCCCCCAAGAATTTGAACGTTTTGTTTATTATTTTCGTGGTGTAGTGTATTGGTTTTGTAAACAAGTATATATATATATATATATATATATATATATATATATATAGTCGACTCTCCCGTCGGGTTCGACGTATGAGGGTCAAGCAGGTCAATTCCCAGGAAACCGACAGCCCGACAACGGCACACCAGATTTGATTTCAGTGGTGAAGGTTTCGTGCAGGACCATCCACACTTTTTGAAAGGCCGAATTCAGAGACCTGGTGCACTAAGTGTCACAAGGTCCCCAAACGACCCTCCGCAGGTTTTGAATTCAGTGCTGTCCTTCTCCTAGACCAGTTGCCATCCAAGGCTATAGAACCCAGTCTGTCCTGCGATTTACCCATAGCTGGAGGGAGAAGAAGAGAATTCACACCTTTCCCAAGGATATTAGCACGTAAGTGAATGTAATGGATTCGACTGGAATTCGAACTCGGCTCTGCGATATATATATATATATATATATATATATAAAATCAAATTTTTGTAATATATAATTACCCCTTCGTTTGTACTACGGTTTCACAGCAATAATACTGCAGTTTTCAAACATCACATTTAATATATACATAGGGAGATTTTAAAAAAACACGCTCTGTTATAATTATTTTAAAATGTTAAATTTATATATATATATATATATATATATATATATATATATATTAAATGGGATATTTGAAAACTGCCTTATTAATGCCGTGAAACCCTAGTACAAACGAAAGGATAATTATATATTGCGAAGATTTGATTAGTTCAATACAGGCGGTAAATGGGAATTACTGGATTGTGTTGCGCCAATCTTTCAAGTTGGGAAGTTCAGTTCGCTTGGCTCAATAATTCGGGTTCAAGAGCAGACCACTGACGCCGGTTTGGAAAGATACGATTATTTCGCCGGACAAACAGGTCCCAAATTACACAGTCATTTCACATGTTCAGTGTCAAAGGGTGTTGCTTAATGCCACCATTTTTTTTTTTTTAAATCTACGCCTTGTCTTCATTTTATCCTCCAGACGCTGGTGTGACTAATGCTTTCTTTTTAGCAATGCTAATTAGTCTTTGAGGTCTAAACATTGCTTTATTCTTGGCCGACACACATCAACAATAATAAAAAAAATACAACCCAAAACACTAGAGTAGAAGGTACTAGATATCGATAAATCGCGCTATATTGCCCAGGAATATTGATTTCAGGTTAAAAACTCTTGTAAATATTCGGAGAACTTGTAGCAGTAGCAGTCAGCTGAGGTTTTGTTAAATTGAAAGCAGCTGGAACTGGCACAAAAATGGACTTGGGACATTTATTTTCAACCGATAATTATCAGTATCGCGAAGTGGACTTCACGTACGGCCGTGACTAAGAGAAATCGCTGAATGAAGATAACTTGCTTTATTTTTTTTTTTTTTTTTTTTTTTTAGGCGAAGGCGACAGGACAAAGAACCACGTTCGCTATAAAACTGCCCAGTACTGCGAAAAATACACAAAAAGACGAAGCGGGCCTCCCCAGAGAACAACGGACAGGGAAGACACCCGTTAGACTGTTTATCTCTCTGCTCACCTACGTCTCATCTCAACTTCGCTCGCTTATAGCAGTAGAATAAAATCTGCTTTACTACTAGAAATTGTTTTGCTTTTTCACTCCTGGGTAACTATCTAACCGAAGGGTAATTTTTAAGCTACAAGTGTTTGACTGGAAGAAGTTGCACCCTGTCGATGAACCTTGTGTTAGCGAAAAGTTAAATTTTATAAACGTGTCGCATTTGTTCTTTATCCTATCATAGACATATTGTATCTACTTATTTTTATACCGATCCTTTCCAGCTCTCTAATAAGTTTCTTGATGTTAAGATAAAATTCGTAGTTTTTTTTATCATTGTCGTTAGTTTTGTTTTACTACTAAAGTTTATGTAAAATTCGTATAACTTGATGTCAAGATGAAATTCGTAGGTTTTTTTTTATCATTATCGTTAGTTTTGCTTTACTACTAAAGTTTATGTAAAATTCGTATAACTTATGTAAAATTCGTAAATATCTATCAAACAGTATATTTATTTTCGTCTGTTGGTCTGAATATTCGAGAAATATTAAAGAGAAAGCGTATATTTTCTTTAATAAAGTTTTTCGAATATTTAGGCCAGAACTTAATCTCGACAATAAAATCCCGTTTCTTGATGTATTGATAAACATTAATAATAATACATTTACTACCTCCACATATAAAAAAAAAAACAACTAGCAAAACACATGCACTTTTAACTATAAAAGTGAATGCCCTAACTATTTCAAAATAGCTATTATACGAAACTTAATAAACCGTGCAAAAACAAACTCTTCAACAAGAAAGATTTTCTATATTGAATTAAAAAATATTAAACAAACCCTCATTAGTAATGACTTTACTAATTACATCGTTGATGAACAAATTAGACGAGCTATTGGAAATATTTACATAAATAAAAAGGAACACAATACGTCTTCAAATAACTCTAAACATATCAAACTGCTATAACGTAATCAAATGCATTCTAACTATAAGCAGGAGGAAAAAATTCTAAACAGATTCATAAACACTAATATATCCCCCACTGATCCAAGTAAAAAAAAAAATAAAATTAATTATATACTATACTAAATATTAATACAGCCAGCCTAGTGCTCCATAACAACTCTTTTCCGTCAACTAGCTTCTTGCAAAAAAACAACATAGTATATCAATTTAAATGTCCTTTGGGAGATTGCATATCTGACACAATGTTAATAAGTATGTTGGTTTTACAACAACGACGATAACGGGAAGGTTTATGTTTCACTTGAACGATCATAGTTCAATCTCAGCATTTAAAGGGGTACTCCTTTCCACATTCACAGTTTAGACAGATATTAGTCGAAATCAGTGCGCCATCAAAATAATAATAAGTGAAAACTTAAAATTCTGGAAAGCCCTTTATATAAGAGAATTGCAGCCAAAAATAAATAAAGTCAAACACCAGTGTAGCCACAATGTTCTTAAATGTTTGTAGCAGCAAAGTGTTATAATGAAAAATACTAAATTAAAATACTACAATTTAAAAAAAATCTTTAAAATTTTCATTATTAAGCGTTTAAAATCATGCAAGTTAGCTCGCTTGTATAGAGGTAAAAAATATTTTGAATTTACGGTGTTAACGCATAACACATCAATAGATATGCAACTCCAGAAGATGGTCACAGATGAGGTTGAAAGTACTTAGGAAAATAAAGATTATTTGAAGGAAAATTTTGTAATTTTTTTAATCAATTTTCGATAGCCACCAAGAAATTAATTTGTGAACTTGAAAGAATTAAAACTAAAATAGACATAATACGTCTATATTATTTAACCAAGCATGAATGAAAATATGTTGCCTAAACACACACACACACACACACACACATATATATATATATATATATATATATGTGTGTGTGTGTGTGTGTGTGTGTGTAAAATATATAGAAAATAGGAAAGAACTCGCTAGGTAAATAATCCAAAGTTCTTTAGTATTTTTGTTATTATTTTAAAAAAATAGTGCTCGATACAAAAGTAGAGCTTGGTACTTTAATTCAATTTAATTCAAATAATTATATTGAAGTTTTCGGCTCTTGTTTTGAAACATTGAGGACTGTAGCGTTGGAATAATATTTTTAAATGAATAATTATATATATATATATATATATATATATATATATATATATATATATATATATACAGGTGTGTGTGTGTGTGTGTGTTTATTGAAAGACAAAGAACAGTTTAACTTCGTCCTAACACGAGAAAATTATTAAACAAAAAAGTAATACTATATGTATTGTAATATTATTACACTATGGTCTTCTTCAACCATAGCCAAATGCTAACGTGCATAATTTTAGATCCCCAAAATGCCGACTCATTTTCGATGCTAAAACCCCACAACACCCGAACGAAACTCCTTAACTAGGGAAAGAGGACGAACGGAATAAACTCTGACCGGTTATGAAAATTTTTTTCTGATGGGCACTAACGAAAAAGTTCTAACACATACTCACACACACTCACATACACACACATATACAATATACATACATACATACATACATACATACATACATGTAGGACTCTCCACAAAAACGCGATACCTAACGTTTAAAATGAATTTTTAATAATGAAAAATCTTTCTTGAATCTTTTTGTTTGAATTTCAATTAAAACATGCTAACATACAGTACATCAGCTGACGCAAGAAAATTAAGATTTTTAATCAAAATTTCGAATGTTTTAAAAAGGAGTAAAAAATTTAATTAAAAAATATTCAGAAAAATACTTTGATCTTTCCTCTTAATAATAACGTAAAGTCTTTGACAATAAAACTGTTTTCATTACATTTGGAGCATGTTTTTATCACGGTATGTTGATTTTTTAGCTTTTTTGTGGAGGTACTTTTAAAATATTCATGTTCGATATTGCATTTTTTTTTATTTCGATCTTTTGACAGTATGGATTTTTTCTTTAGAGAAAGCCACAAAAATCTTGACTGTTCCGGAATCCAACTAGGAAGATATACAAGACTGACCGTTCAAGATTAAGGGTAAGATGGTTTAATTCTCAAGAACCTAATTGCTATCAAATTTTGATTCCAAATTAATACTACAAATTGTGTTTCTAGTTGGCGAGAAAAAATTTAATCTTTTTTTTTTCTGGTCTCCGTACTTTTTCTTTTTTTTTTGTTTAATTGGTATCACCCCTAGCAAGGCAATAAAGCCACTAAGGCACAAAAGGTTACAGGGTGTGAAAGAATTAGGAACATAAACATTAATAATGAGCGGGAAGAGGAAAGAGTAATCAGGAGGATATTAGATGACGATTGACATTGCATTAAAATTTTTGTACATTAAGTTGGCTGGAAAGCATGGGGCCAGAAGGAAGTTCCACAAGCGAGAAGTGCGAGAAAAGAAACTTAAATATTCATGCCCCACCTTTTTTTAGTGGGAAAAATCCATAAAAACAAAATTCCTATAATCCTGACCACTAATTAAAATATGGAACCGAAATTTTGTTTCGTGTCACGGAATACGAACGTTTTGAATTTTTGTTGCTATGGTACGTCATAGATATAAAATGCGTTGTACGAATTTTACATAAACATTAGTACTAAAGCAAAACTAATGATGATGATGATGAAAATTACTAGTGCTACTATTATTACAAACAAGAAAAAAACTATAAAAACTAACGCCTGGCCACACGAAAAGTCTGTATTATTTGTTGTTTTTCAAGCGAAAAACAAACAAACAAAAAACAGACGACATTAATAATTTTTTCCCTCTATCCAATCCAGTCTGTCGCCATGACAACATCAGGCCATGGGGGAGTTATTTAGTGGCCCCGAAATCTGGATAGGCGGAACCTTTTTTTTTTACGGCTCGCTAACCTGTCATTATATTTGGGTGTAAAAAAACAGTAGATTAGTTGTTGGAATGTGAAGAACGAAGTATTTTAATACCGAAGGGCTCCCATACGTTGGAATAGTTCCAAATCCCCACCTCATTTCGCCACCGCAACCACCACAACCACCACCCAATCCCTCCGATGGAATTCTGCTGTGTACTTGGCAATGATTGGCTAATAATTGTATCAGGGCAGCTACGGGTTGAAGTTAAAAAACAATAAATATTAACCTCTACGGTAACCCGCTGGGCGTCAAAAATAATTTCACACGTACAATTGCTGTAATGTTTATCTGTCATGCAGTACTGTCTGCATTTTGGCGGTTTTATGTAAATGATATATCGCCTTTCTTACATAAGATGTGTGAGTGAGAGAGAGAGAGCGAAAGAATTTCGGCCTGATTTCAGATAAACTTACATAAAGAAGAGGTTTTTACTCATACCATCAAAAATATTTAAGAACTTACTATTTATTTCACATGTGAGTTTATTAAAAATAAATGTAGTCATTTGCAAGGATCTGTTTATTACTTAATAACTACAAAAAAACCGATCCCTCATTTTAAGTCCAGTGGAATTTTATGTAACCCGGATATAAGAGAGTTGTCAGGACCGGAGAAGAAGTCTCTTATATCCGGGTTTTTCTTATATCCGTGTTTGGTCTATTTTGTTTACATTAACACAGGCTCTGATTTGGGACCAGAGAAAATCTCTCTTATATCCGGGTTTCTCTTATATCCGGGTCTCTTATATCTGGGTTACACTGTATTTTAATCGAGTTCACCCCAAGCAAGGCAGTAAAGCCACTAAGACACAAGGGTGTCTTGGTGGCTTTTTATGGGTGTGTAAAAATTTGAAAACAGAAACGTGACTAAGAGGAGAGAACAAACGAAGAGTAATCAGGAGGACAGAAGATATTGATTGACATTGCATTTAAATTTTTTTCTGATTGAAGTTGGCTGGAAAACATGGAGCCGAAAGAGAGTTTCACAAGCGAGAAGTGCGAGAAAAGAAACTGTTAGCTTAGAACTTACGGTTGCATCTAGCCAACCCAGTTGTAAATAGATGAGACTTCTTCGCCCGTCTAGTACAGCGGTTAAATTCATTAAGTCTAGATAGCATAGAGCTCATCCGAACAATTACCTTGAAAATATTTATAGAAATGGCACAGGGAGGCAAGTTTACGAGTGACTGACCCTGAGATGCCATGTCAAGATCAATAATATTGCTGATTCTTCTTTGGATTTTGTCAAAGAGCTCTAGATATATTACAGGAGCACCGGACCATATGTGGCAGCATGCCTCCCATTAGAATGTCTGACGCTCAACTCCACGAGAGCACTTCTTTGCGACTGCTCGGTCTCACATTGTCCACTGACCTTAGATGGAACGAATACATTGAGTCAATAGCTTCCTCCACCGCTAGAAATGTTGGCTCCCTATGCCGCGCCAGGAAATTTTTCTCACCGGAGTCAATCCTTCAAATCTACAAATCAACCATTTATCCTTGCATGGAGTATTGCTGCCATATATGGTCTGGAGCCCCTTCTAATTGTCTCAAGGTTTTTGATAAAATCCAAAGACGGATATGCAATGTAATTGGCCCTGATCTGGCATCTCGTCTGCAGCCGCTCTCTCACAGACGTGCCGTTGCCTCCCTCTGTCTTTTTGACAAATACTTTCACGGTAACTGCTCCGATGATCTAGTTGCCAGACTTCATAAATTTAAGCGCTCAACTAGGCTGGCATCTCGCTCTCACTCTTTCATTGTCGAAACTGTTAAATGTAGCCGTCTCTTCTACTCCAATAGCTTCATGTCTCGCACTTCTCGCCTGTGGAACTCCCTCCTCATTTCTCGTTTTCCTGATAACTATAATCTCTAACTATTTAAATGTAACGTCAATCGACGTTTCCAGATGCCTTGATCTATCCCCTAACCGTCTCTTCATCCTTTCCTCTATCTGTTCTCGCTCTACTCTGAAACCCTTTGCGTGCTAGTGGCTTCCCGCCTTGTTTGAAGTTGAATGCTTAAAAAAAAAAAGAAAGAAAAGATATGTAAGATAGATTCTGAAGAGTAAGTCGAGCACAACACAGTGAACCAACTTTATTAGCAGCTGACGTAGCAATGAATTCAATATAGTCTTTCGACTTCATGTTAGCATATATATGGCGTCAATACATATTTTGTTGTGTATCTACTAATATCGGAATGTTGTCATATATATGTCTTAAAAAATATTTACAGTTTTTTTTTAATCATTTCGCTGCAAGAAGGACGATAACGCCATTAAGACGTAAGGGGTTTCTAGGGGTTACTAGGTGCGAAAGAGAATGAGAAGACTTCAGAAGAAGGGACCGGAAACGCAGTCATAACAGGAAACAAGAAAACTACTTATATTCGAATGGGGGGAGGGGGGTGAAGAAGGTGAAGGAGAGTGAACCGGTCTGTTAAATTTGTATTAACATTTTATAATTAGTGAGTTCAGTTTATTGTTTAATAACAACAGAAAACCGACCCCCACTTTATGTCCAGCGGAATCTTATATTAATACTAATTTACCTATGTCGTCAATGCAGGGTTTGTTAACTCCCAACTGTTCTTATGCTTTCACGTGCATGTCTTTACAGCTTTCCTATTAAATTGAAATGTTCTCTTTTTTTGGGGGGGGGATCTGTTTATTAGCAAGAGAAATCTCAGTTGCGTCTCTGTCTTTGGGCAGAGTGCTCTCAGGGGTGACTCCGGCAGAGACAACTGAGGGAAATTAGACTGAGAGGTGCCCAGCCCTGAGCAACAGCTGTCCGAAGCCGCGCCCTCTCATTGCACAAGAGAGAGAGAGAGAGAGAGAGAGAGAGAGACCGTGTTCCTAGCCCGGGTGTACGCGCTCGGGTCCCCACCTTAAAAATTGACCTTGTGTCACAACTCCTCAGTGGGGAGACATAGTAAATATCTAATAGCAAGAGAAATCTGACTCCCACCCATTTTATGTCCGGTAGAATCTTATATTAATTCTAGTTTAATTATGCCGTGAAAAATGATGACGTGTTTCCTTAAGCCTTGGTGAGTGCCACTAAATAATAAAAAATGGGCCTGTTCTAAATCAAAAGTTAAAAGTGTAGCGGCCATGTTAAATTCTAAGTTGTAAATATTATTTTAAGATGAAATAATTCTGGAGCATTGGTTTATTACTTAATAACAACAGAAGACCAATCCTTATCTTTACGCCGAGTGAATCTTAAATTAATACTGACATCAAATATGAAATTGATACGAGGTTGAGTCATAATTTCCGCTTTTGTTACAGTTATGTGCTATGAGTGATACACGCTTAGGCGATCATGTATCGAAAGATACATGACTGACGAGGCAGATTTTTACCGCAGAAGGTTGCTATTTCTTTCTGCAATAGATCAGTTGCCATCCAAGGCTATAGAACCCGGTCTGTTTTGCTATTTACCCATAGCTGAAGGGAGAGGAGGATTCATAGTTTTCGCAAGGGTATCAGCACGTAGGTGAATGTAAGGCTCTCCACTTCCTCAATCAGAGCGATCATGTATATACAGGTTAACAATAAAATGCTCATCTTCAAAATGATTTGCTAGAGGGGATTGTTGATGCTTGAGAAATTCGAGAATTTCAAACCGGAGTTCCACTACACGTGTGAAAACAATGCCACGGCTTAGCCAACGTACCGCAACACTCCATGTTCCGCTCCAATCTCGTCACAGAATTTTTGTTTAAACAGCCGCTGATTCAATGCACGTCCACGAATAAAGTTGACTGTTTGCACAACATCGCCTCTTTAAGTTTATTTGGCAATGTTTTGCATGCCAGAGCTTGGCGATGTAGAAAACAGTGTGTGGTGAGGCACATGTGGAGCTTTCTCCTTGACCATAGCAATGAATCCAGAATTTTTTGCCAATCATGGCAGGAGCGTCATCCGTACAAATAGACCCAATCAAATCCCATGCCAGCTCATGGTGATCAAAGAAAGATTGGATCAGCTTGAATATGTCAGCTGCTTTGGTTGTTGTTTCGGGTCGTTCACAGAATAAAAACTCTTCCTTGATGTCCTTTTCATGTACACATCGTACAAATACAAGCAATTGGCCTTGGTTTGACACGTCAGTTGATCCATCGATCTGCAGGCTGATTTTTGCAGGACTTTGTTTGATCTCGCTGACAACTTGGGTTGTTATGTCCTGACTCATTTGGCTGATATTTTCAGTCTTTTCAATGATTTGAACACACCAATTCAGGGAAGGGATGTGGACATCATTCAAGCCAGGGGAAACGTTGTCGCATTCACAAGGAAATTACCTATCTAGAGTCACTGCGTTGAAAGCGGAAACCTGGCAAACTTTCGAATCCTTTACAATATCCTTATTGGAGATGTTAAAACACTACCTGTAGAAATAATTCAAGAAGTCAAAATTCATTTGGAAGTTCTAATTAAAATTTTGAGGGTTACTTTCCAGATATTGATGATCTTAGCATGGATTCGATTTGGATGCAAAACCCTTTCTCATTTGATATATCGAGAATGAGTGATAACGATTTATCAAAGGATGATTTTCATTGAATTCCAAGAGGAGCCAAGAAAGAAAGCTGATTTCAAAAGGGCTGGGATGGATGTCAAGCAGTTTAGTTGTGAAAAAATCTCTGCTTACCCAAGTTTGGTAATTAGGGCAATGCATGTTTTGGTTCGCTTCACAACTACGTATCTCTGCGAAACAGGATTCTCTGTATTATTAAATCTGAAATGAAAGTGGAGAAATCGACTTGATGTGTCAGATGACATGCGAATAGCTTTGTCAGTAACTGTAGCACGATTCCATGCTTTGATTGTACAAAAACAACAGCAAATATCTCACTAGATTAGTAAAAGTCTTTTTTATGTAGTCGAGATACTAAAAAGACTTACACATTTATGTTCTCTTCCTTTTTCTTGTGTAATTAAACTGAATTATAACTTTATTTTGCTTTCAGTTAAAAAATATAATAAAGTTATCAATGCTTATGTTTTTTTTCATGTTTTATTCCTAGCAATCCATATCTAAAGTACAGTAAATTCAAATGATTGAAATATTTGGAAGACATACTGGCAAATAATAGGATTGGTGATAATTGTTTCGACAGTCAAGTGAAGAGGGTATGGGACCATATTGGACAATCCATTGGGGGTCTGGAATCATCAAAAGGTTAAGAACCCCTGATATAGGGTGATTGAAATGTAACTCCCAATTTTATGTATAATGGACTCTCCCGTCTAACTATAATTTTTACAGGACAGGAGAGTCCATCATACATAAAATAGGGAGTTAATTTTCTATCAACCTGTATATCCATGCTGGAAAAATTGTCGATTCCTTGTACCCCACTAGTAGGTATCTGACTCCCCCACCTGCTATACTGTATCTTTACAAGAGCCAGATCAGACCAAGAATGTAGTATTGCTGCCATAACTTGGTTGGAGCTGCCCAGTCCTTACTGGCCTGTCTTGACAGAGTTCAAAAGCGTTTACGCGGCCTTGTAGGTGATCAATTATTTTCTACATTACAACCCCTTTTCCAGAGACGAAACCTCGCGAGCCTTACGCTGCCTTATCGCTACGTTTTATTTTTCAAGTGGTCTCATTTGGGGCAGAATTAAACAATATCATTGCTCATCTAAATAACTTACATCTTACTGCAAGAGCAATGGAAGATTTAAGTAGTGACCAGAGATTGCTCTTAAAATATGCAGCAAGAATTTCTCAAGGGAAAGTGGACCCTAGATTTGCTGCCTTGAAAAATTGTCTCTAAATCAAGTAAGATGGCTAACTTTAGTTATCAGGTTCATGTGTTTATGAACCTAGTGGTGCCTATCCACGAGAACTTTGTAATAAATTGTACATCCTTATAAAATTTATAATTTAAAGATATGCAGTTAATTGGTTTGAAATTGAAAGGGATAATAAATTTCATAAGCAACAACTGTACATCTTCAACATGATCCAGAGAATAAATCAACAGTTGACTGAAATACAGAATGTGGCCTTAGAGGGTAGACTAAAGTTGACTGGAAAACATGGAACCGAAAAGGATTTCCACAAACGAGAAGTGCGAAAAATAAAAAAAAAACTGTTGGCATAGAATTTACGGTTAAATCTAGCCAGTTCAATTGTAATTTGGCGAGACCTCGTCAGCAGTCTAGTACTACGCTTAAATTTAAAAAGTCTAGGTAAAATAGCAAAGAGCTCACCCGATCAATTACCATAAAAATATTTATAGAAATGGCACATTGATGTAAAATTACAGCGGTAGAAAAAGGACTGAAGCCGAGACGCCAGATAAGGGCCAATAATATTGCTGATTTTTCTTTGGATTTTATCAAGGATCTCTAGATATATATCGGGAGACCATATGTGCCAGGAATATTCTAAGCATGGGCGAATGGTAGACTTACAGATATGTAAGACAGACTCTGGGGAGAAAAATTGTCTGGCATGACACAGTGAAGCAAACTTCCTAGCAGCTGACCCAGAATGGATTCAAAATTTTCCACTTAATGTCAGCCGAGAAAATTAGCCTTAAGAAGGCGCAATAATTCACCCCCGCGGTGGTCAGCATCCGTCATGCTGATGGAATGCAGAGAGGGTTCTCTCAGATTATTAATAGAGAACAGTTTAGTTTTGGGGGCGTTAAAATTAACAAGCCATCCTTTGCCCCAGTTAACAACAGTTAAGAAGGTCGTTTTGGATATCAGCTGCCATTTTGACCTTATCAAACTGATCAGACTTATTATCGAGACAAGAGTAAATGGTTGTGTCATCGGGGTAGATACCAAGTTGAGAGGCTGCCATCGGAAAGGTCATTAATGAAAATCAAAAACAAAGTAGGATTAGGGATGGGCCCCTGGGGAACAGCCACAATACTACGAAAGGAACTATTATTTATCTTTCAAATATTTTCGGTGGCGAGAGTGGTAGGAAATTTTCTCATATATTTGGTGATATAAATATTACACATGCAGGTGATTGAAAATTAACTCCCAATTTTATGAATGATGTACTCTCTCATCTTGTAAAAATAATATCGTGCGTTCCCATGTACTCCCAACCCAAGCGGCATATAGGGGAATTTTGATATGTTTTATGTTGTACATCTGAAAGTGTTCATTGAATTCACTGGAAGCGAAAACCTCTTCCAGGAGATTGCAACCGGCAACAAAAGAATTAGCGTTATCACAGTTAATATGTGAAGGGAAATCATATATATTTGTGAATCTAACTAATGCCAGAATAAAATAATGTGTACTTATATCTTTAACCAGTTCTATATGTATTGCTCTGATATTAAGACAAGTAAATATAAGCATATACATGTTACTAACACATTGGTCACGTTTTACCCAAATTTATCCTGTGTAGTCTGCTTCGTTCAAGGAGTATTTTAGTTGCGTTTTTAAAGAGCAATTAAAAACTGGTCGAATTTTGGTAGTGATTTGTGCCTCTGTCTTAAAGACGGGCCTATGTGGTATCCAAACAGGATTTGTAAAATTTTCAGGAGATACATCAAAACGTTCTATGATACCCTCATGTTCCTGTTGTTAGAATACCTCCACATAATCCTTGAATAAGTTTTGTTGTTCGAGCTTACTGACGACGCGGTTTAAAACGGAGGGGGCTACTCGGTGGTTAGATGGTACAAAGTTTATTTTGTCTTCATGCCAAGGGAGGTCAACGTGATAGACATCATTCTTATATTCAATGGAGTTCTCAAATTCTTTGATTTTTCCTTTGTCATACTCACAAATGGAATCATATTCAGGGGCTATGCCCAGAGAGTCAACATCGAACATTTTCTTTAAACTTCGCTCCACTTGACCTTCGTCAAAAAAAAAAAAAAAAACTCAGTGAAAGGGTCTGGGTAACTTTTTACAGGGTTCATCACAAAATTTATTAGGTTGGTGCAAAAATAATATCATTTTTTGACGTTCAACTTAACGTCAAAAAACGACATTATTTTTGCACCAACCTAATACTTTAGTATCAGAGCAAGTGACATACCCAGCAATCATAGAGTCATAGTTATGTTGAGAACTACCGCCATTTACTTTTATTGGGGTTATTTGGTTCTCATATAAAGTGTTGGCAGTTGCCTAAAGGGGAAATAACTGTAGGGAACTTCCCAGCAGATCCCTTTGTGCAGTCCACCATCTTAATATTTTTCATGAATTGAATTACATCCACGCCAAAGAGTCCATGAACGCGAATGTTATTGCCTTTGTTGTGGAGAAAAGCTAACTTATAACTTAAGTTAATCAAATTATTTTTTACTGCCTGAAACTTATCGAACTTGAAGTTCATATCAAAATCATCATCGATAAGCCCATGTAGGGGATAAAAAAAACGCACTTATTTATTAGGTTGGTGCAAAAAATAATGTCGTTTTTTGACGTTAAGTTGAACGTCAAAAAACGACATTATTTTTGCACCAACCTAATACTTCAATACCCATTGCAACTTGACTTAGTTTCTTCTTTTTTGACCCTAAGAAGGTTTTGACGTCAAATTCCACGGGAGTTAAGAAAGATTTTTCACACTTTAATTTTTTTATCACGTGTTTAGAAAAATATGACCTTTGACTTCCGGAATCGAACAAGCAGTTAATCTTATATCTATTTATGCCCTTTGACGCAGTTATTGACACTATGGGTAAGATGAGTGCCAGCATTGGTACACACGTTAGTAGCTGAATAGTTTTTAAGTAATTCTTTGCAATGAGGACTAATATGACCTCTGGATTTGCAAATCCTACATTCACGTGGCAGTTTATTTTTTGTTGGCCAGGACAATCTTCAGTTTTATGATTAGCACTGATACAAAGAAGGCACAGGTCTAATTCTGCATATTTAGCACGTCTCGACTCAAAGGAAGGGTACTTGACACAACGATCCATAGAATGCCCATTTAGGCGACAGAGCGTAGTAAATTTGTTACCTTTGGTAGAAAAATTTTCCAGGGAAGGAACGCTCTTTTTAAAAGCGTTATTTTATTACAACTCACTTCCCGAGGTTTAGAATCGTCTTTTTGAAGAGAATTGCGGTTATTATTTTTTAAAGTTGGTTTTCTGGAGGGTTTTTATTACCTCATTGTAGTTGTCGAAAATTTGGTTGAGTTTGAAATAATTATCATCAACCTTTTGAATTAATTCTCTTTGAAGCGTAGAGGGCAACTTGGAAAAAATTATATGGCTGACCAATTCAAAACCCGGTGTGGATTCTTCAAAAAATTAAAGCTTTTAGGATAAATCCGCCTTGATCTCCGACAAATATTTTCTCAGATTAGTGAAGTCAAGATCATATTTGGGATTATTATCCAGCAACTATCTAAAAATTTCGTCAATAATGTAGGGTATGTCCAAGAATTCCTTTCTTAACAAATTGATAGCCACGTCATAATTTTCATCCTCGAGTGCGAGATGCGCTATTAATTTCGACGCAAATCCAGTCAAGTAAATTTTCAAAAAAGGAACTTTTGCTCTCTCAGACCTTACCGAGATAAAACAGTTTTCGAATTGCACTAAAAAAAATTTAAATGCAAATTTACCGACTTCATTACCACTAAATTTGGAACATTGAAGTTTTGGCGCATGCGCATACATAAGTTGGTCTGCCGCGGTGACAATTTGCCCTGGCGTAGTAGTAGCCGTAGCAACAGCTGGTGGAGGAGAATTCGTTCTTTCCTCAGTTTCTTCTAAATTCTGTAGCACGTGGAAGGCAAATTGAGCCTCCAACCTCTCGTCTATTAACAAGCCACTATCTTCCAAATTAATATCGGCCTTTTCACAAACTTCACTTATTTTTTACATTTAATGAGTCGACTTCTGTCAACCATTTATTTATAAGTGTTTCTTGTTTGACGAAATGAATCCTTTTTAACGAATCCTTTGATACCATAATATCAATAGTGGACGTTATTTTTCTTTTTAGTGAATCTCTGGTGTAGATTAAGGCCTTTACACCTTTTATAGTTTTAAACTCAGTCATTCTGAACAAGGAGTTTTACAATGAAATTTACGAGGTAAACCGGTGAAGAGAAGAAAGAAAAGAAAAAAATGAACGAAGGAAACTGCTCCAATTTTCTCAAGAGATACCCAAATATAGCCGTAACACTGATTGTATCCCTTCCTCGAGCGAGGCAAGTCGAAGCAAATGCCCTTTTTTATTTATTTTTAAGTGCCCCTATTTTTGTAGCATAAATGGTCGTTCGCACTATTTTTTGGATCCGGAAATGTCATTATTGCTATTTTTTTCCTGTTGGCAGAGGTTGCAAATATTGTGGTTGTTTGTGCAGGTTTTTATACCCTTTGAATTTCTGTGACCAATAATTTGTCCTCTGTAGAAAATAAGGGTAAAAAGAGCATTGACGCGACACGGCGATAGAAAACAGGACAACACCAAACTTGTGTGGGGAAAAAAGAAAGGCTTTATATCAGAAAGAGGAAGAAAGAAAAGGGAAGATAGAAAAATTGGGTTTAAAAAATCGTTGCAAAAAACAATGGTTTTTACGAGGATTTAACTCGTAGCAGAAAACTTCGTTCGGTTTCAGCCCAACCCAGGGGCCGGTGATAACGACCCCTACAAAGGGAGGCAATCCATTTATCTATATAATATTTTCAATATGTTATAAGGCTTCGCCTTTTTAAAAATTTTCCAGCTTACAATCGGATCTCTGTTGTTTTTTTTCTTTTAAATTCCACATATGGTCAGCAAGTTTGGTAGAGCATTTAAGACTTACTAGCTTAAATGACGACGTATGATTGTATCATCTACGTTTGAAAGTACCTTCAGTACATCCTATGTACAATTTATTTTGTCCATTAATATTCGTTACTTCTGCTTTATAGATTATTGCCTCGGTTTTTACAAGCCCCATCTAATGGACATCTATTCTTATTTCTAAAGTTGCACAAATTATTTATGTTAACTATATTTTGCTGCGCGTTAGTTTTGAAATTTCTGGTGTTTTGTCTATTTATTATTGCTTCTAAATTACTAGTGCAGTTGTAGCTTAATTTAATTGTGTTTTTATTGAATATCTCATGTTATTCTGAATTTTTGGGAAGTGTTTAGTAATTAACTCGAAAAATAATTTCCGTTTTACCTCTAAGTTAAAAGGGGGATTAAACCAAATGATATTTTTTTTCTTTTCCTCGAATTGTTCATCATATGTTGTTTAATTTGAGGTTTAAATTCTGGTTTTGGTTTTGTGACCCTCTGCCTTTAAGTTCTCGTATTCTTTCTTTTTATCCTCAAAAATTATTTTACGAGAAGAGTTTCTAGATAACCTAGACTCTATTCCTTTTAGGGATGTGCTTTATGATGTTCGCAGGGTCGTATTTTTATTTTGCGTTGGGTTTCATGTACGGGGAGACACTGCCATTCTGAAGATTTAATTCTACGTCAAGATAACTTCTTTTTTTTTTTTTGTCATTTCAACTTCAATTCCAAATTGAGGCTTTTAATGAGTTTGAAAAGCGCTTTTCTTATACTGTCATTTATTTTTCGGTTGTTTGGAGCTCCTGATTTTTAAAGTTAAAAGATCTAGTTTTATTTTAATTTTCACGCGTGTATTGAGCACTTTTTCTTACCACTGTTTTCTGGTCTGATTCAACCATCAACCTTTTATGCATTATATATATGCGAGGATACCCGTCTACTAGAACGGCTAGCCAATCCCTATTGCAGACGCTCGCTCAGGTACATTTCTGTTTGTTCAACACCCACAGAGCCCACCTGTGGTTTATACTGCAACTATGCTGAGCAGACCTTAGTTTCTGGGTGACAGCGTGTTATCTAGCGTGTTCAACAATTTGAACGAGGCCAGCAAGCTCAAGCCCTCGGCCAAGATGACTTGTGGCTTTGTGCTAGCACAGCTATCGACGGCCCGTAAGAGTTCCGTCTACCCATTTTCACTCACAAGGCTTCAGTCAACCCGTGGTATGTTTTTCAGGCACTTTGCAAATGTGTCGCACGCTGGGATCGACCTCGGTCCATTCCGAGAACATCAGGAAGTCTCCTTACTGACAAATCGACCATTGTGAGATTCGAACCCGTGTCTCATGGTCAGAAATCGAAAATAACCACTATATATATATATATATATATATATATATATATATATATATATGAGGGCGGCTTGACGATTGCGTCTAGCATGAAACAACCTGTCGCCTCTTAGTATTGACTTCAATGTTCACTTTTATATTTATATTTACATATGCTCTATCTCTGATATTGAGCACTTTATTCCATAAATATAGAACACCTTAAAACTATATTTCTTCATATATATATATATATATATATATATATATATATATATATATATATATATATATGTCACATTTATTCAACTTTTATATCTATATAATAAATGAGATTGCCAGTGTGTTACTGTGTCACACTTTTTCAACTGTACTCTGGGAGGCCCTAGCCCAATATATATTGCATTTTGAAATCAGGCCTATCCGTGAGCAAATTTTTCCAACTGTACTCTGGGAGGCCGTAGCCCAATATATAGCATTTTGAAATCAGGCCTACTCCGTGAGCAAATTTTTTCAACTGTACTCTGGAAGGCCCTAGCCCTGCATATAGCATTTTGAAATCAGGCCTACTCCGTGAGCAATTTTTTTCAACTGTACTCTGGGAGGCCGTAGCCCAATATATACTGCATTTTGAAATCAGGCCTACTCCGTGAGCAAAGTTTTTCAACTGTACTCTGGGAGGCCGTAACCCAATATATACTGCATTTTGAAATCAGGCCTATCCGTGAGCAAAATTTTATCAACTGTACTCTGGGAGGCCGTAGCCTAATATATAGCATTTTGAAATCAGGCCTTCTCCGTGAGCAAATTTTTAAACTGTACTTTGGGAGGCCATAGCCCAATATATACTGCATTTTGAAATCAGGCCTTCTCCATGAGCAAATGTTTTCAACTGTGCTCTGGGAGGCCGTTTTCATTACTGCGATTGCTTTCGGTGATTTTTTTACGTAATTTTTGCGACGAAATTATTGTACGATAACAATTTTTATAACTTGTAAATAAATTTGGATATAACTGAAATTAATTGCCAAATCCAGCGAAAGTCAATCATGAAATAAAAATAATTGTCTGTACCGAAAATAAGGACCTACGTACATCAAATAGACGAAATAAAGGTTTCAGTTCAAAATTCCAATCACTCGAAGAAGGCCGGAGCGTACAACGGTCGAAACGTCGTGAATACGGCAATAAAGATGAGGGCAACAGTCCGAACAATGTAAATAATGTAAATAAGACATGTAGATGACACGGCTGATAGCAGACACTAAAAGGAACCTACAAGAACTCCTGCAGAAGACAGTGAAGGAAAGCGCGAAAAAAGGACTAATTATCAATTCCAAGAAGATAGAAAGCATGGTTGTTAGTAAAAGGTGCAATCCAACATGTAAGTTAAATTGAAGATTTCAAAACCAAACAATTACAAACATTTAAATAACTGAGGAGTGGTTTAACAGGGGATGGAAAGTGAGACACTGAAATCCAAAAGTGCATTGGGATAGCAAAGGTGCCTTCCAAAAGCTAAGCAAAGCATTAATAAACAGGAAAAATCTGTTAGAAACAAAGAAAAGAGTGCTAAACTGTTACGTAATATGAGTTCTCCTCTATGGCAGTGAATGCTAGACAATCTCATCACAGATGACGAAGAGACTTGGATCAACCGAAATGAGGATCTTACAGAAGGATGCTGAGAATGCTATGAATTGAACATATGAGCAATGCCTAAGTTTTAGAGAAAATGTAAATAAAAAAAAACGACACCTATAGGTAACATCAGGAAGAGACAGTTGCAATTTCTAGATGAGGAAAGAAGGATTGGAAAGTTCGATACCCCCAGGGCAGTTTTAGGAAAATAAGGTATAACCTATCTGGCGAGCTTGAGTAAACAGATAACAGAGTAAGGGTTAGGAGAGATAACAACAAGAAAACATTTATTAAGAACTACAAAGAAGTGGAAATTGTGGAGAGTCACGGTCGCCCACGTCCTGAAGGGACATGGTGCACAGAAGAAGTAGTACGAGCTTGTGAAAATGGATGACAGTGCAAGGGTTGGGAGAGATAACAAAAAGATAACATTTATTAAGAGCTACAAAGAAGTGGAAGTTGTGGAGAGCCATGATCGCCAACGTCCTGAACCGACACGGCACATAGAAGAAGTACACCAGTGAGCAAAGTATGTATTGCAAACTACTGCGTATTATGTACCTTGCCAAAACTGTGTTGTTGCTGCTTGCATTTTTCTTCGTGTCCAGATGTTTCAGGAGAGGAAAGAGAGAAAGGAAAAAGGCGAGGAAAGAAAAACACAGTGAATGGAGTAGAATTAGCAGTTGAAACAAGGTAAACATCACATAATAGACTTACTTCTGGAACTTTCTCTAACTTGGCTGGCAAGACTATCTACCACAGAGTAGTTTTGTAAAAGTAGGTGTTGGGGGAGATGGAATAAAGAGAGAGAATTGGTCTTTCTATTCAAGTAAAAGACTTCGGTTCAAATTTTATGGTACAGTATATAGGGTTTGATAAGAGATTGTCTTCTTTCAAACCTGAAGGATTCATTTGCTTGAAGCTATTTTTAATCAATAGAATATATTGCTATACGATAACGCCTGTTGAAATCTTCAAAATATATTGTTTGTTGAAATTATCGCTAATATTTTTATCGAAATTTACAAATTCTACATTTCGTTTCAATTTCGCAAACCAATCGATGACATTTGAATAAACTAATTTGTTTGGAAAATTACTTTGACAAAAACCCTGCTTCGCGATTTAATAATTTTTTATTCAATCCAATTTTATTTATTTAAAATTTATAACATAAGAATGTTATAACATCACTACAAAAATAGCCATTTTGTTTTAACATTTCTGATGTCTAGTACCTCTTACTTACTGCTCAGATTCGGACGAAAGATTTAACCTATTTCCAAGAACAATACATGAAAATTTAGGCATATTTTCTCCGTTTTTTTCTATGAATAATTTTGTTAGTTTCTAAACTTGATGCATGGTTTAGAGTTTAATATTCGTAATTTTTATTTTTCAATTACTTCATAAATTGGAGATTAATTAGTTATCCTGATTTCCTATATAATCTAATATTAATTTTAAAGCATTAATAGATTTTATCTAGAGTCCGTTGTCGCGTTATTTGAATTATCATATATTGTAATTTGATTGGCCATTACATCTTACGTAAAAATATTTCCTCCACTGGGGTTATGGTTAGGGGTTGGTTTTGAACTCTTAAAAAACTCTTTATTTTACTTGCAACAGCATCACTTGAAAAGATACTAGAAGTGTTGAAACAAAATGGCTATTTTTGTAGTGATGTTATAACACATTTATGTCATAATTTTTAAATAATTATTCGTTCTACTCTGTATTGAGCACTTTTTTAAAAATTGTGTTTTGGTTGCCGGAAGTTTATCCCATCTATACCAGCCTTGTATTCAGTTAATCTAATTCTATATAACTTCATGGTAAACAATATTTTTTTTTAAGCATTACGCCCCGAGCAAGGCGTGAAGCCACTACGATGCAGGGGGTTGCAGAAGATTTGGAGCGAGAGCAGATAGGAGTGATAGAAGAAAGAATGAGGAGAAGGATAGTGGGTAGATCAAGGTAACTGGAGGTGTCGATTGACATTACATTTGAATAGTTGGAGATTATAGCTCTCAGGGAAACAGTAATTGGGAAGTGTGTTCCACAGGCGAGAGGTGCGAGGTATTTTAAAGAAATTTATTTATTTTTCTTTAACAGCAAAGAATAAATTCTCTTGAACATGCAACATACAACTGGCAATACGTAACTATTTTTTTCTGGAGCCAAATCCCAAATTTTTGAAGTATTTGACCTTGTGATTTGTTTATAGTTCTCACAAACACAGGGCGAACTGGAAACTAGTTTCTTATCCATTCGAAAGGATATTCGGATGGTTTAGGAATAAACTTTATTTGTACAAATTCTACGTCATAACGTACAGTTTGTAATTCATAACACATTGTAGACTCTAAAATACCAGCATTGATTTCTTCATAAATTTTAAAAATTTTAATATTCATGCATTTTTTCCAATCACATACTTAATATAACAATAACATTCTTTTGAGGAAGAAATTGTCGACTGTAGAATTTGAAATACCCGTCATCATCTTTGGTTTTACTCAAATTGTTTAATTTTCCTTTAATCGTAAAAATGGGGAAATTTGGAATGCTGGGGCTCACAAGTGGAATAGCCTAAGGCCCCACTTCATCTAAATCCGGCCCTTAATCCGAGATAGTAAACACCGTCCCTAGTTAGCAAAAGAGATAGCCTAAAATGTGAGCTTTGAATTTGGGGACATCAGAATAAAACGGGTGATAAGAGACAACGGACATTGAAATCCTGACGTGAATCGGAATGCTTTTGCTATTAAATTTCTATTGTCAGTGCCGACTTTACGTGCTTAGCAGTTTGAAGTCTAGGGCCTCAAAATCTAGGGAGCCTACAGCCAAGTTGTATAGTATTTTTGTCACTGTTATATGCTTCTCTTACACAGGCTGTCATAACGCATTGTAGTCACTAAAGAACCGTTCAGTAATTTTCCTTACATTCCATTTCAGAATAATTCTGTCTTAAGCCGATAATTCGATACCAGTATTGATTTCTTCATAGATTTTTAAAAATTTTAACATGCATTTCTTCAATCACATACTGTATTTAACAGTAACATCTTATGTTCTTTAGAGGAGTACTTGTCAACTGGAATTTGAAACACCCGCCATCATCCTCGGCTTTACTCAAATTGTTTAATTTAACGCTTCCATTTTCCTCTACTCGTGAGAATGGGGGGTTTGGAGTGGGGAGGGTCCATCAGTGGAATAGCCTAGGGCCTCTCTTCACCTAAATCTGGCCCTAGTGAGCTCTACTTGTGAGTATAATTTTTCCTATTTCTTTAAGACATGAGCTACCAGGAATGTATTCAATGTAGCTATCAGAAACCTTTCCAATCAATCCGAGGGCTTCAACTACAACTGGAATTATATCGGCAAATCAACTCCTTATGGGTCATTTAATGCCGAAATTTATTTTTCTTGTGAGCATTAGTCTTTTACAAAAAATGTATTGCTGGTAATATTTTTTTCCTGACAGAAATATATTGTGTGTAATTTTTTTTTTACTATGAAAATATTTTAAAACTCTTTGTAATATGTGAGCTGCAGTGCTGGATTTACCAATCGACTTAGCAGGTCTAAGCCTAGGGCCTCAAAATCTAGGGAGCTCCCATCCAAGGTGTTTAATATTTTTGATACTGTCAACATAGGCCTTGTTTATACATGCTGTCATAACGCATTGTGGACTTTAAACAACCCTTCAGTAATTTGAAACAACTGTCATCATCCTCAGCTTTACTCAAATTGTTTAATTTAGCACTCTCCTATTTACCCCCTATTTGTGAGAAGGCGGGGATTTGAAAGGGCCTCACAATAGCGTAGGACATCTCTTCATCTGAATCCAACCCCATGACTATAGCAGAAAATATATTTGTACAGAGGATGAAGATTTCTTTTTTCATTTTATCTGGGATTTGGGTTTGAATTTATTGATAAATGTGCTGTTTATTAAAAGTGAAGTGATAGAGGATGGCTTTTTTTTCTGGACAGCTGGTATCATTTGGCAATATTTTTAGTCTCTCCATCATCTTGATCAAGTAAAGGCTTCATTACTTTGTGTTGAAACTTGACTAATGCATGGAATAATAATGCAGCACAAAATGTACTTAGAACAAAATGTATTGAAACAAGAAAGTGTACACAATATAGTCTTTTGTATATTCCTTGGAAGACCGTTCCTGGAGAATGTGTTGACTTAGTCGCAGTCGAGCAGAGTCTCTGGATTGAATCTCTTGATTCCTCCACCTCTCTTCCCGGTACCAACCATATTTATATGGTCGGTACTCCACTATGCAAATTAGGTGGATCCTACCACAACACTTTGTGTTATCCAAATCATAATATATTCAGCAACTTAATAACCAAGACATAGACATATCTTACATATTGAGTAATATGATCTGTTTTAAGAAAGTCATATGTCAAAAATCATCTGACCAGCTTAGTACACATTACTTTGTGCCAATATGGATTTGGATATGAAATGCAAAAATGCAACCATTTCTACAAAAAGCCTTACTTTTCTATTTCTCCACTAATAAGCAAGTGTTTCAATATGAGAGAGGGTACACTCTACCCAAATTTTCAAGTGGTTAGTTTACCAAGATCGTTTGTCATCAAACATTGTCCATTGTTCAACATCTTTTTTCAATCTATGTCCAACATAATGCTTAAATCACCAGCTACTGATCACCAATCAAAGAATTATGTTTTCCGATGTATGATCACCATGACAGGTCCCTGACCACTGCCCAACTTTTTTTATATTAAAATCAGTACCATGATTAAAGCCAATACCGGATTTACTTATAGGATTAGCATGCTGAAGCCTAGGGCCTCAAAATCTAGAGGGCCTCCACCCAAGGTGTATAATATTTTGGACACTGTGATAGGCCTTTATTACACATGCTGTCATAATGCATCATAAACTCTAAACAACCCATCAGTAATTTTAAACACCCATCATCATCCTCAGCCTCACTCAAATTGTTTAATTTAACACTCTTCCATTTTCTTCTACTCGTGAGAATGGAGGATTTGGTGGGACCTCACAAATGGAATAGCCTAGGGCATCTCTTCATCTAAATCTGGCCATGGATGCATTTTTTTGCTACTGTTGGGAATCTTGATGTGATGTGGTTTTTGTGATTTCATAAAGTTCTTTGTGATTCTGTAGCACCAGCCTATGAGATCCGAGGAAGGATATTCTCTTTAAAGACTTAAAGAGATACATTTGCTCGTAGCTATGATTTGGCTTTTATTTGGTAAGTGTTCTTTGTTTGGGATTCTGTAGGGCGAGTCTATAAGATCTGATAAAGGGCTGAGAACCTTTTGAGTCACAGATCTGAGAAAGCAGTTGTATATAGATGACAGTTTAGACATTTACAAAAGGGGTTGGGTACCGTGTATGACAGCCGTACGCAAGTCTAGATTTAGCTGTCTATATTTCTGAGATGAGGTATTATGTACATTATTTACATTATTCGGACTATTGTCCCCATCTTTGTCGGCATATTTATTACAACGTTTCGGCCGTTGTACGCTCCGGCCTTCTTCAGGTGGTTGGAATGTCGAACTTAACCCTTTATTTCGCTCGCTGGGGTAGACTGTTCGAGTTCCACGTGCCATGTTTAATCGATGTCAGTTATCAGTTATCTCCTGTTAATTTCCCTCTGAAAGTTCTCCACTGCCTTAACCGGGTATTGAACTCACACTCTTTGGGTCCTGTCACTGGATCTAACCAACGCCTTTATCCACTCGAGGACACATGGCACAGTGGATAAAGGCGTTGGTTAGATCCAGTGACAGGACCCAAAGAGTGTGAGTTCAATACCAGGTTAAGGCAGTGGAGAACTTTCAGAGGGAAATTAACAAGAGATAACTGATAACTGACATCCATTAGATATGACACGTGGAACTAGAACAGTCTACCCCAGTGAACGAATTAAAGATTTAAGTTCGACATTCCAACCACCTGAAGAAGGTCGGAGCGTACAACGGCCGAAACGTTGCAAGAAATATGGCGACAAAGATGAGGACAATAGTCCGAATAATGTAAATAATGAAGTCTAGATTTAATAAGGGTGTTTAAGAGGATGACAAGAGGTCTGACTTTAATATTTTAGCGTCGGCCAGTACCATTCCTAGCGCATAAACAATAAAATTAATGGCTTTCCAAGTGAATTCAAGAATTCTGAACTCGAGGTATAGCCTTGATTTACTCTAGCTTTTACATTGAACAATAACATTACCGAACGTCATGATTTCCAAAATTACTTGTAAATTATGTAAGTTCTAGAATATTTTTGCAATACGTTGGCGCGTGTAGAAATTCCTAGCGCATAAACAATAAAATTAATGGCTTTCCAAGTGAATTCAAGAATTCTGAACTCGAGGTATAGCCTTGATTTACTCTAGCTTTTACATTGAACAATAACATTACCGAACGTCATGATTTCCAAAATTACTTGTAAATTATGTAAGTTCTAGAATATTTTGCAATACGTTGGCGCGTGTAGAAATTCCTAGCGCATAAACAATAAAATTAATGGCTTTCCAAGTGAATTCAAGAATTCTGAACTCGAGGTATAGCCTTGATTTACTCTAGCTTTTACATTGAACAATAACATTACCGAACGTCATGATTTCCAAAATTACTTGTAAATTATGTAAGTTCTAGAATATTTTTGCAATACGTTGGCGCGTGTAGAAATTCCTTTCAATATTTAGCATTATTAAAATTATTGCTAACATTTTAGTCGAGATTTACAAACTCAACATTCCGTTCAATTTCGCAAACAAATCAATGACATTTGAATAAGCTGATTTGTTTGGAAAAGTACTTTGGCAAAATGCCTATTTCGCGGTTTATTAATTTCTTTAATTTAATTTAATTTTATAAAACTTCATGGTAAACAATTTCTTTAATTTAATTTAATTTTATAAAACTTCATGGCAAACAATTTTTTTTTTTTTTTTAAATTTTCTTCTTTTTTCCCTTTTAACAGAGAAGAATACATTCTTAGGATTTCTTACTCTTGCAACATACAACTGGCCATGCGTAAATATTTCTTTCTAGAACCAAATTCCAACTTTTTGAAGCGTTTCGCTTTGTGATTTGTTTATAATTCTCACAAACGCAAGGCAAACTGGAAACTGGATTCTTGTATACAGGGTATATATATGTACATTGTCGCCATTTTATATATTTAATTTCGCACATGCGCGTTGTTTGCTTTTGATTTTGTAGCCTTCACAGAGTACAGTTAGGTATGTAGGGGAGCCGTCCGTGCGAAAATGAGCAATTCACTCCGCCATAAATTTGGAAACGGCATGCTGTACTGCTTGGAATCCGTGCCAAAAGCTCTAATACGAACATTTCAGAGTGTTTGGGTGTCAATCTGAGGACAGTGCAGAGAATTCAGAAAGAGTTGGATGAGTTTAATAGTGATTACGAGGGTACGTCAGCTCGGAAAACTCACTCTGATCATTCTAATAAAAACTCCCAAATTTGGTGGCGATGGCCTCAGACTCAACACAGAGGCCTACATCAAGTGCCTTAAGGGGGTAGTGCTGCCCTGGGTCAAGAGTGTGGCTGATGGAAGATCCTATGTCTGGCAACATGACTGCACCATACTACACAAGCAGGAGAACCTAATCATGGATGTCAGACAATTTCTGAGATCCCGCCAGATGTAAGCATCTGGCCACCTAACTCCCTACACTGCAACACCCTTGATTATTATGTGCAGGGCAAAGTTGAGCGAGAGAGTAATAAAACTCCTTGTAACACCAAAGATGAACTGAAGACAAAGATAATGGCAGCATTCACCAACTTAAACAAGGAGACAGTCCAGAAGAATTGCATGAGATTCCGAAGTCGTCCGGAAGTCGTGATTGAAGCCAATGGCGATTTTATTGAATAAATTTACTCTCGGGGGCACGGATTGAGGAATCGGAGAGCCGAGTTCCAATTCCAGTCGAATCCATTACATTCACTTACGTGCTAATACCCTTGGAGAAGGTATGAATCCTCTTCTTATAGGCAAATAGCAGGTCTATCCTGCGATTTGCCCATAAGAAAAGGATTCTATAGACCGTGTTCTATAGCCTTGGATGGCAACTGGTCTACCGCAGAAAGAAATGGCAACACAGGAGATTCCGAAGTCGTCTGGAAGCCATGGTTGAAGCTAATGGACATTTTATTGAATAAATTTACTCTTTAGTATTTCAAGATATTTTTGTGCAATTTTGGTAAATATATCAGTTAAAATGAGATCTCAGTGTTATTTTCATTTTTTGCGTAATTTAGACGACAATTTATCCATCGCACCCTGTATATAAAAATAAAGAAAAGATACGCAAAAAACAAAAACAAAAAAAAACAAAATTGCATTTTTATTAAATAAATATTTGTTTTTTAATCATTAAATTGTTTTTAAATAATGGCAGTATGTTGTATGTTAAATAATAAAACTTAAAACTTAATTTTTCCCAAAAATAAACTGTACTAAACTGCGCACCCTAGTAAAATTAACTGTATTTTGTACCGGTTTACCTGTTTGTAGTTTTCCTAAAAATTTTGTTTCGATCGGTCAAGTCAATGTATAGCTATTTTAGAGGGTGTGTGGGATAGACAGAAAGACTAAATGTAGTCACAGTAGTTTATATATAGAAGCATTTACGATAACATTTAGGTTAGAGAGAATAACGTCTACCTTGCATCGAAGAAACCTTTTTTTTACATTTTTAACTGCATTTACCAACATTAGGGCAACACAAGTTTATCACAACCACTTTTAGACTTAAATTCTGAAACAGGAGTTGACCAAATTCAAAATTCTAAGTTTCTCTAGAAATAGACACCGGAGGTTAACAATGATATCCAACAGACTACTTAAGACTCACTGCTTTTTACTTATCATACCCAAACCCACATTTTTTAGACTTTATATCTACAATACTCTATTTCTTATTCAATGCGAAACAAAAGGCTAGTAAAATATTTATAAATACAAGAGAGGACTATTCTGACAAATCCAACGAATCATAATATATTATATTGTTCTACCGACCAACTCTATCACAACTACATTTGGAAAGAATTTATCTAAACTCAACATAAAATTTGTCACAAATACGTCTAAACAATAATAATAAAACAAAATAATAAGCTAAAACTTGAAGGAGGAATTTACTCTATCACCTGTAATAATTGCCACAAGAAATACATTGGAGAAACCTCAAAGTTGGTTGGTTTGGTTGTATTTAGGTATATCAACCTAATGGGTTACTTAATACCGAAATCTAAATAATTTGAACTCAGTTTTATGGCTTTTAAACGCAACTGTATGCCTTCAACTACAGATAAAATGTATTGCTGATCATTTTGCTTTAAAAATGTATTGTTGGTCATTTTACTATAAATATATATTGTTGGTCCTGTATTATATAAAAATGTACTGCTGGTATTTTTACTATAAAAATGTATTTTTATACTTTCATGGAGTTTTTGTTTGGTGGGTTAACTATTTGCCCATAGCAGATGTCTTGCTGCCGGATGTAGTTTATTGTCATACCCAGGAGTAAGAAACCACAAAGTATTTAAATAAAAGATTGTATGAACACAAAAGGGATCATTTACAAAACTACGCACTCAGTGCATTATTTGCTCACCATAATGAGTCTGACCATGATTTAAATTTAAAACAAACATTAAAATCACTATTTGATGATTTTTTAATTTTTTGCATAAAAAATTGTTAATGATTTTTAATTTTAATACATAACCAGATCCCTTTCCACTGCCTTTAACCCTAATCCTAACTCCCAATCCTAACCCTAACATATTTCATACTTCGAACGGTTGGTAAATATCATACCATAGTAGAAAATGGACGGTAGTTATACCATACTATGGTAGCACCGAATAATGTTTATGAGAAAGATCCCCACAGAGTAGACGAATTAAAAGAGTTCATCATGGAATCATCTATTGACATTGATGTGGTTAGGAATTTGTGTCGCGTCGTGAGTGCTTGGAGAATTTCGAAGAAAGTTTGAAGGAGAACATTTCAAACACTTACCTTATTAATTAATATTAATTAATATTAATGTATTAAACAAACGTAATTGTAATATGTAAATGTAATAAAATTTAAAAATCTGTAAAGTTTTGGCCTACCCTATAAATTTGTTAAAACTATCAGCCCTCGTTTTTTATTCTTACACACACCGAAAGTTTAGGATGTACAAGTTTACACATGCCATAAGCAATGACGGATTATATTGTTAGGTCCTTACTGATATTGGCTTTTTACATGTGAAATTACAAATAGATTTTTTCTGATAGCATTTTAGTATAGGTACCGCCACCTTTTCGCTAAAAAAAACAAAAAACAGCGTAGCATGATGAAAAAAAGCTCCAAATTTAATAAAAACAGTTTTAGCGTCAAAATGTTGATGTTATTATTAAGAGGAAAGAACAAAATATTTTTAAAATTTTTAACATTTCCTTCTTCTTTCAAACACGTCCTAAATTTTGGTTAAAAATCTTGTTTTTTATACGTCAACAGTGTAACAGAGTAATGGACATTTTATCACCTTTTTTCCAGTAAAATAACACATTGATTTGGAAATTCTTACAAAAATCAAATAATAGTTGGAACTTTCAGGACTTATTCACAAATGAATGAAATTATTTTTTAAATAATTATCTTTGGGAAATCTTGGTAAAAATCCTTTTTTTAACATCTGTTACCCCAACACACACACTTAATTTCATGAAATTTCTAGAAATTAAATTCAGACTTTAAAATTTATTTTATTAGTTAAACGCAGGACTCCTTGGAGAATGTAAATCATCCACTTCTTTTTTTAAAACAGTTACTCGATTCCCGAGAATCGTAAAATAAAAACTGTGATAAAGCTATGACATTTAATTAAATGAGCTTTTAATTCATTTTAGAAATAATATATATTAAGTTTTTATAATTAAGGACATTATAGTCTGAAGAAAAAAAATTTCGATGAAAAAAGAATTTTTACAAAAGTTGTTTTCATTTTTTTTCATTTTTTTTTATTATATTAATTTATAAAGCTTCAAAAATCGTTAGTATGTTGTAATCGGCTGTCGACATTACAATGCCTGTGTTAGTGTATTGCTTTTACCAACAGTAGACACACCTAATTCTCTATTTGCGTAAATAATCATATCAATCTGATGTAAATTATAATATGAATAAATATCTGGGTAATGTCGTGATAGACGACAAAAAAAGTGACAGAAATCCGAAGGAGCATTCTTCTTCTATATGCCGTGTCACTTCAGGGCGTTGGCGATCATGGCTCTCCACAATTTCCTGTCCTTTGTAGCTCCTAATAAGTTTTTTTTTTTTATTATCATTCTTAAACCCTGTTCTGTCATTCTCCATCCTTGATAGAGTCCAAAACTGTCTCCGCGCCCTTTTGGGTGATAAACTATTCTTCCCCCCCTTCCAACCTCTCTCTCAAAGTCGGGATGTGTCAAGCCTCTCACTGCTCTATCGCTACTTCCACGGAAAGTGCTCGGACGAGCTAGATCCCTTGATTTCACCCGATGTAACCTTCACGGTTAGGACCCGCCATGCCACTTACATAATAGCAAACCACCCACATTCTCCCCGTATTCTATCGGTGAGAAGGAAGTTCCACTTGAATAGGTTCTTCCCTTGAATTACTGCTTTGTGGAACCGACTCCCAAGAGGATGTTTCCCCGATCACAACAATCTTAAACTATTCAAGTCTAGGGTTAACTGTTATCTTCCACTTCTATCCGCATAAATTACCTCCTAACGTAACCGTCTACCCCGAGCGTACTCCACCCGGTCTTGTAAAATCTGAACCTTACTGAAAAAAAAATAATCTACAAAACCTCGCTAGTTAGGTTATACGTTGTTTTTCCTCTTTCTCTCTTCCTTTCAATATGTCATGTGAGTAACAAATTTACCAAGACTTCTTTCCTCATTATTTGACCTGGAAATTTCAACTGTCTCTTTCTGATGTTTAAGTGTCCTTTTTGTTTACATTTTCTCTAAAACTTCGTCGTAGCTCGCACTTTTCACTTGATGGTGTTCTCAGCTTCCTTCTCTAGAACCACATTTCAGCTACATAACAGTTCTTTTCTTTGTTTCTATCGTGGGCTATCATGGTTGTCCACAGCTTCCTGTAATACGTAGCTTTTAGTAAATTTCCTAGTTTCCATTTTACTTAGAACGTCCTCGTTAATCACATGTTAAGTCCATGGTATTCTCAGCATCCTTCTATGACCACATTTCTGTTGCCTCTCGTTTTTTCGTCATCTGTGAGGAGATTGTCCAGCATTCGCTGTCATGTAGGAGGACTGATGTTGTATAACAGCTCAGTACTCTTTTCTTTGTTTCAAACGTTTTTATTCTGTTTGTTAATACTTTATTTAATATTTAGAGCAGTGGTTTTCAACCTTTTTGCTGGAGCGGAACCACAAGGAAACATTCAAGTGGCTCGAGAAACCCCTGCAATAAATTAATTGTCTTATGCAAAAAAAAAAAAAGCTTTCAATTATTTATTTTAATCTTACCCATTTTCAGATTTATTTACAAAAAAATACAAAGACAAACTGTAAAAATATTGTATACGTACATATGCAATTTTAATCTCGCTTCTACGGTCATTACACATGTATTAAAAAAACTTCATTTTAAATGGATTACATTTATTTTCATTAAAAATTCAATGAGAAACTTGAGCCTGATGTTTCTTGCACAAATCTTTAATATTGGGTTGTGTTTTTGACAGACACACACGAAGTTCATCTTCCACAGACAGCAATTGTGCTCGCCTCTTGCGCTTGATGGTTGTCAGAGCTGAAAATACAAATTCACACAAGTTGAAAACTGCATAAGAAGACGTAGTGCTTTCTGGGTAATTGCAGGATATTCCTTTTTAACCAACAACCAGAGTGCATCAAGGCTAAGCTCAGAATGCTTCAATTTTAATGTTCTGTCACTTGAAACACTGGCAAATTTTTCTTCTTCTGTTAATGTAAACTATTCTTCAGATGGCTCAAATTCCACAAATGAGCTTCTAAACCCAGTCATACTGGTCGACAGATATCGATGGAAAATATTTATCAAGATTTATTAACAAAGTGTCCAAGTCCATTTTGATCTTTCCTCTCAATAAAAATATAAACATTTTGATGGAAAAAGGTTGTTTTATTAAGTTTGGGACCTTTTTTTAATTCATACTATGCTGTTTTGTTATTGATTTAGTGGAGGTACCTAAACACACCTATCTGCACAGAAGAATTAAAAATTACTGTCAATCAGTTACTTGTGTAACTTCTTGCGGAACCCCTGGGCTTTACTGGCGGAACGCTAGGGTCCTGCGAAAACCTGGTTGAAAACCACTGATTTAGAGGAAGACATCTTTTCTTATTCCAATCCGCTTCTTCGGATTTCGGTGTCACATTTTTCGTCCTCTGTTAAAACACTTGCTAGATGTTTAAATTTTCGTTCTTGTTTGAATTTGGTGTCTCCGATTCTTTTTCCGTATCTTGAATTCTTCCTGGCAACCATATATTCTGTCTTCTTGCAATGGTTATAATTTCAAGAAACTGCTTTTTGTCATAAAGCGGCACCATCTTTTAATCCGAACAAAATAGTAATGACCCATAATTTGTTTATTCTCAGCTTCAAGAGAGCAAAGGAAGTTTAATTTGTGCCGGGATAATCAGTTTTTTTTTTGTTTTTTTTTTTAATCATTTCACCCAAAGTAAGGCAATAAAGCCACTAAAGCAAAAGGCTCATTGAGAGTGAAAGAATAGGTGAAAAAGAAAAATATTATTAAAAATAGAGAACAATAAAGAAGATAGCTATAATTTGACGATCAAAGTTGACTGGACAACAAGAAGTCGGTAGCTTGTTCCACGAACGAAAGGTGCGAGAGAAGAAACTGTGAGCATAGAACTTACGTTTACATCTAGGCATTTCAACTGTAAAAGTGTGAGACCTAGCTGCCAATCTAGTACTGCGCTTAAATTCATAAAACCTTGGTACCAAAGAGGAAAGTTCATCAGAACACTTACTATGAAAGTATTTATAGAAAAGGCACAGGGAAGCTAGGTTACGGCAGTGCGAAAGTGACTGGAGCCGAGATGCCAGGTCAGTATGAATAACATTGCAGATTCTCCTTTGGATTTTATCATGAATTTCTATATACATAACAAAACCAACAGACCATATGTGGCAGCAATAGTCATTGTTATTCGTAAAAAAATACACACACACAAAAAAAAAAAAAAAAAAAAAACGGTGGAAATTTAATTTAAATAGAGGTGCCGGGATAATCAGTAGAGATCCGAAATTTGGTCATTCTCCATTACAAAAAAGCAAAGGAAATTTAATTTAATTTTTAATTTGTGAGCTGTATTAGTTACGAAACAGGGATTTATGGCTATACCCTTTTCTAGGCATAATGTAAAGCAAAGTTTAACTGTATCTGATAGAAAGCCAGGATTTTATTTGCGTGTGAGCGTGGAATAGAAAGAGAGAGAGACGGGGAGGGAACGAGAGAGAGAGAGAGAGAGAGAAAACTGAAACTGGTTGCGTTTGCGACCTTGAAAGTAAAATTTCTAAAACATCCGGGTTTTTGTGCGTTGAATCATATTCCTAAATTCATTGGTGGGCGGAGGTGATGGACATCCGACACCGGAAGTCCTTGAAAGAAAGCAAGAAAGAAAGAAAGAGAGAGAGAGAGAGAGAGAGAACTTCTCTTTCATAGACTCAAGCAATTAACACCAAAATGGAAGCTGTAATGAGATTAAAAAAATGGCAGAAAACCCACACACGTACACACACGCACAAACACATCAACATTATTATTATTATTATTTTTATTATTATTATTATTCCGTGTGACGTGTCCCTTCAGGGCGATGACCATCAAAGCTCTCCACAATTCCCCGTCTTTTGTCTTTTTGTTGTCTCTCCTCAACTCATTGGTTTTATTTGTTTAATGGCATATCAACTCCTTATTAGGTCATTTAATGCCGAAATTAGGAGTATTACTAATTTATTTTACAAAATCGTATTGCTGGTAATATTTTTTCCTTGCAAAAAATGTATTGCTGGTATTTTTTTTTACTATGAAAATATATTGTAGGCACCTTCACGATAAAAATGTATTACTACACTTCTGTAGAACCATATTTCTGTTGTTTCAAGTCTCTTCTTCATATGTGAGGAGATTGTCCAGTATTCACTGCCATATCGGAGGACTGATATTATGTAACAGTTCTGTACTCTTTTCTATGTTTCTGTTGCTTCAAGTCTCTTCTTCATCTTTATGGAGATTGTCCAGCATTCACTGCCATATAGGAGGACTGATATTACGGTCAGTACTCTTTTCTTTGCTTATGTTGCTTCAAGTCTCTTCTTCATCTGTGAGGAGATTGTCCAGCATTCACTTCAATATAGGAAGACTGATATTACGTAACAGTTCAGTAATCTTTTCTTTGTGTCGCTTCAAGTCTCTTCTTAAACTATGAGAAGATTGTCCAGCATACACTGTCATATAGAAAGACTGGTATTGCGTAACAGTTCAGTACTCTTTTCTTTGCCCATGTTGCTTCAAGTCTCTTCTTCATTTTTGAGGAGATTGTCCAGCATTCACTGCCATATAGGAGGACTGATATTACGTAACAGTTCAGTACACTTTTCTTTGTTTCTGTTGCTTCAAGTCTCTTTTTCATCTGTGATGAGATTGTCCAGAATTCACTCTTATGTAAGAGGACTGATATTACGAAATACTTCAGTACTCTTTTCTTTATTTCTGTTGCTTCAAGTCTCTTCTTAATTTTTGAGGAGATTGTCCAGCATACACTGTCATATATGAAGACTGATATTACGTAACAGTTCAGTACTCTTTTCTTTCTGTTGCTTCAAGTCTCTTCTTCATCTGTGAGAAGATTGTCCAGCATTCACTCTCATGTAAGAGGACTGATATTACGTAATAGTTCAGTACTCTTTTCTTTGTTTCTAACTAATTTCCTCTCCTTTGTAGATCTTAGTAAATCTTTAAATCCCCATTCTGCCATCGATTTACTTAAACAAGATGGTTAGGTGGATTAACGCGCTGTTTTCCTCTGCCCATCTTGCCTTCAATGTCCTGTGAGTGTGAAGTTTTCAGAAAAAAAAAGACAGACGCAGAAATGGCCACATTGCTTATTAAGTTCAAGTGACTACATCACAAGTGTAGGGCTTTCAGTCTGAATCTAACTCACTAACGTAGGAATAGCGCGTTAATATGCTAACCACTGCGAGATAGTAAGGCATCCTGATATTTATTTAGTAAGTTCGACCGTGTACAGCAAAAGGTCTTGCAGATCATATCTTCAAAAGCATGTTTGTATTCGATATAAATCCCTAAAAATGTGAGCGTCATCATTCAATGTTTCATTTTTAAGTGGTAGATTTTTATGCTTATAGTCACTTTAATTATATACAGTCTATAAAGGTGATATCTCAACTCTTTTAAACGATAAAAATAAAGAAAATGTAATATTTAACAGTATGATCACCGAAGTTAAGCAACGTCGAGGCTGGTGAGTGCCTAGAGGGGTGACCGCTTGGGAATACCAGGTGCTGTACGCAGGTGGTGTAATAGATAATGGCTCGGAATTGTTAATCTCCCACCCAATACCCTTGAGAAAGTTATAAATCTAATACTGTGATCCCTACTCTATGGTGTAGAATCTTGGATTGTGCACCGACGACACATCAATCAACTTGATGCCTTCCACATGCATTGCCAACAGACAGACTGAGTTCTAATGAAAATCCAACTCAGATGGGCAGGACATCTTTCTCGAATGAGCGATAGTCGACTTCCAAAACAACTTCTGTTTGGTCAGCTTCTAACAAGCAGGTCAGTTGGAAGGCCACTCTTACGTTTCAAAGACAAAATCAAAGACCATCTGAAGCAATGCAACATCCCCATTTCTTCCTGGGAAAACAAAACGTCACAGCGAAGGAGCTGGGCGCCGTCCTGCTTCTCATCTATACAACGGTTTGAGCGATGCCGACTTGAACATCGGGATCAACTGTATTCAAATATTAAAGCAAGTTGGCAGCATGCTGCTGCTCTAAATGGTAACCTTACATGCCACTGTGGCTTTGTTGCACGCAGTAAAGCAGGCCATGCTGTTCACTCATGGAAACATGTGGCAATCGATCCTCAACTACTCGATGGGTCAATCACATGTTTCAACTGTCTAAAAGTTTGCAAAACACTTGAAAAGGAAAAGATAAATAATACGGAAATTCGGGTGTTATTTGAAGTTGGTGTACCTTTCAGGTGTCAAATAAAAGTCAGTAAAAAGTTAAAAGAGAATGGAGCTTAACATGCATACATACATACAGAGAGAGAGAGAGAGAGAGAGAGACGGCGGGGATTTACATACGCAGTGTGAGAGAGGAGTCTGTGAAACATTGGTATCGCTTTGGTCAGTGGGAAGGGGATACACGATTGAAAACTGTTCCTTTGAAGGCTTAGGCCACATGACTTTGGAAAACCGGTTCCCGTACAACCACCAAAGTTAAGCAACCGTTTGATCAGTGCCTAGACGGTGGACCGCTTCGAAATACCAGATACTGTAAGTTTGGATGTGCGGGTGGTATAATGAATAATGGCTCGGAATTGTTAATCGGAGAACCGAGTTCTAATTTCCGCTGGGTTCGACATATTCATTTACACGCAAAAATAACCTTGGGAAAGGTATGAATCCACCTTTTCTCCCTTCAGCTATGGGTTAATTAGTAAGAATTGTATCACTAAACCATTAGTATCTAAAAAAAAAAAATCCATACAATCTAAAAACAAATTCTGGCTTTAAATAACCTATAAAGGTTTGATAAGTAAAAAAAAAAACAAAACAAACCCCCCCCAAAAAAAAACCGAATCACTGAAGTCACAAGAAACAAGCCCTGTTGAAAGCGCCGAAGATTTCGATGGCGATCTATTATATTGGTTTTATGAAGTTCAAAGCTTAGGACTTTTCAACGATTTTAATATAACAATGTAATTGATGTGTTATTTTCCCTCTCTTTCACATGGTATGTTTTATACTATGTGCGAAAAAAAAAATTAATTAAAAAATGGATTGATTGAAAATGATCTTGTAATTTTCCAAATCGTCGACATTGTTTCTTGTATGGGCGTGTGTAGCTCTAACAGTAAATAAATAAAGCAACGAGGAAATATGGAAATCTTTAATTTAGGAGGAAAAATGTATATTGTGCTTTGTTATTTTTATCTTCATTTTCGACGCTGGGGACAAATACAATATGGCGGCAAGAATTTCAACAATGTCGTCTGCTTTTCACTAATAGCATGTGTTTCTTGCTATGGCAACATCTCAGCGTCAACATACATCCGGGTAAGTTTCTTAAAGATGCCCATCCTTGAAAAATATTTGGGACGAAGTGATGCACTTGAGTATTCAAGAATTTTGTTGACGTTCATTTTGTCTTCCCAAAAGAAAAGAGTCGACCAACGAAGTAAACGCGTGCTTCCTGTTTGCGTGTATATGATAGAAAAATATATATTGTTCTTGATATTAAGCTTACTACAGCACAAGGCCAAATCGGCATGGGGCCTAGAAAGTTGAATTTTAACTGAGTTCGAAGATCTATATATACGGTACTACTTTTTTTCATCTTCTTTACCACTCCACCAACACTTTTTCACACTCCTTTATTTTTATGTCTCGGCTTCTCCCTATTTTCAACTTCTCTCTCTTTCCAACATTATTCTCGCTGTCTTTCGTCTCTCTTCCAACTCTCTTTCCATTTAAGTTTATCCTCTTTATGTACAAACTCCTTCTTTTTCCCTCATTTCTCTTTCCATTCCCTTTCTCAAAATACTCCTTCTCGCACTCTCCTCTCTTTCTCTCTCAAGACACTCTTCCTCACACTCTTTCTTTCTTTCTTTTTTAAATGACTCTTCTTTTTCCTCTCTCAGCAGACCTCCTTGCATTCTCCTCTCTTTCTTTCAAAATACTTCTCTCTAAAACTAACTTTCTCTCTTTCTCTTTCTCCCCAACACATCCCGTAAGATCACCGAAGTTAAGCAACGTCGAGCCTGGTCAGTACGTAGATGGGTAGCCGTAGGTGCTCTAATCATGTATGTGCGGATGGATCGGAATGGCTCGGAATTGTTAATCCAATTTCACTTGGGTTCGTTATATTCACTGACGCGCAAATGCCCTTGGGGAAAATGTATAAATTCATCTTTTTCTTCCCCCAGCTATGGGTTAATTAATAAGACTTGTATCACTAAATCCTTATTTTCTCCCCCCATAAAAAATTCCTCCAATCTAAAAATATATTCTGGTTTTAAACAACCTGCAAAGGGTTGATAAGCTGTAGAAAGCAAATCAAACAATCATTCAAATACTGATTAGCTACACAGGCATGCTTTTTAGATTTATTTACTTTCTCTGCAATAGGAATGTATAGAAACAGCCGTGGCTGCAAAATGAGGGATCAGTTTTTATATTGACTGTAATATGGAATTGATCCCCCAATTTATACCTACTATAATTTCTTGTTTGTTTATAACAAATTCTGATTAGGCATGAATCCACCTCTTCTACCCCACCCAGCTATGGTTAATATGACTTGTATTAAATCCTTATCTCAAAAACTATCCTTACAGTCTAAAAATATTTTCTGGTTTTAAATTACTTATAAAATGTTAAGACGTTAAAAAACAAATCACTCAGTCAGTCTCTCTCCAAACTCTTTTAGGGCCGAAACGTCAAGACGAGACGAACTTGCTGAAAAACATCCCCCCGACGGTGGTGCCAATGGCAAGAAAGATGCAATTATCTCCCACACCATATATTTCTTCATATAAATGTGAACCATATATCTCTTCACTTTTCTATCTAATTATAATAAAGTATTATGTACACGAAGATCTAAAAAAGATTTGAATGTAACAAAAGCCTGTATTGTTTTGCTGTGTGTGTGTTTTTAATCAGTTTCACCCCATGCAAGGAAGTAAAGTCACTAAGACAAGGAGTTACTGGGTGTGAAAGAATTAGGACTAGAAACTGTTGTAATCTAGAAAGGTTACTGAATAGAATAATCACACAAAGGTTGGTAATGAACGATAATACTTAGGACACAAATAACACATATAAGATTCGCCAGCGGCGCGTACAAGAATTAGTCAACGACTAGAAGTGAGTTAATTTCCAACTGCAGGATATCTACCAACCGCCCCATGCGGTCAGATGTGGCACAAGGCCGAATTTAATGTGGGGTAACCGAGCCCGTAGGCTCGGCCAAAAATTCCCCGTAGACCCCGCATAAAACGGGGTCGGGTAACTCTTTCCCGCGTCTGAGGATCCTCTCTGCCCGGAGGCGGAGAGTTTGACCAGCACAGCTAGAGACGAATCTCCGACTGCAGACCAACATACAGTATTTACTACTGTATCTATGTGAATGGGGACATACCTATTATCGTCCGTAGATACCTACAGAAACATTAATAATGAGCCGGAAGAGAAAAGTAATCTGGAGGACAGTAGATAGCGATTGACATTGCATTTAACATTTAGCACTATGCATTATTAATATTACTTCTCCTTTCACTGCATTCTTTGTCAATGCCTCACAGCTGCAGCATCCTTATTGTCAATTTCATTCAAAGTTGTTATCTGTTGCCATAGCAGGATATGACAACACAACTAAGAAATTCAAACAAATTCAAATTCAGGGATCAGAGTCACTTTCAGTGGATAAACCTTTTGTATAGCAAATGAAGTCACATAAAATAGTGATAATGGTTAAAGTTTTGGAGATTAAAATTGGCTGGAAAGCATGGAGCCGGAAGGGAGTTCCACAAGCGTGAAGTGCGAGAAAAGGAACTATTAGGCTATACTTGACGGCTACATCTAGCCAGCTCCACTGCAAATTGATGAGATCGCGACGCAGGTCTAGTACTGCGCTTAAATTCAAACAGGCTAGGTACAATAGCGAAGAGCTCACCTGAACAATTACCATGAGGTTATTGATAAAAAGCGCACAGAGAGGCAACCTTACTGCGATGGGAAAGCGACTGAGACCGACAATATTTCTGATTCTTCTTTCGATTTTATCAAGGAGCTCAAGGTAAATAGCAAGGGGCACCGACAAATTGATAAAAAAAGATATGAAGCTCCCAACCGTCCAGAAGATACAAAATCCGATTGTTTGTTGCAACAGCGGAATTTGTTTTGCTCTTTGGAGCAGAGATTTGGGCTACGACCAACTCTCTGAAGAAAGAGATAGACAGGTGTTATACATGGAGGTAAAGGATAGCATTTTCCAGTCTCGATAGAATCCAAAGGCATCTCCGTGTCCTTATGGATGACAAATTATTTTCCAACCTACAACTCATCTCTCACAGACGAGAATTTCGCAAGCCTCTGACTGTCCTATCGCTATTTCCATGGATAGTACTCAGATGAACTACATTCCTTAGTTCCAACAGTTCTTACCCTCACGGCTAGGACACGCCATGCCACGCCCATTGTAGCGAACCACCCTCATTCCCTTCGTATTCGACTGGTGAGATTTCAATTCCATTCGGGTTACTTCTTCCCGCAAACTATTTGCTCTGTGGAATCGACTCCCAAGAGAATGTCTTCCTGATCACTACAATCTTAACCTGTTCAAATCTAGTGTTAACCGTTATCTTCCCCAGCTGTCTGCATAAACTGTGCCTCTTTGTAACCCTCTACCTCGAGTGGCTCCTGGGACTTTGACTGGGTGAAACACACTGTAAAAAACTGAACTTCTAGTCGTCAATCATGAAGTTCTAGCGGAAGTGATCGAGATGTAGCCAAACATTGAAGACAGTAGATGAAACTGCTAGTCGTCAATCATGAAGTTCTAGCGGAAGTGATCGAGATGTAGCTAAACATTGAAGACAGTAGATGAAACTGCTAGTCGTCAATCATGAAGTTCTAGCGGAAGTGATCGAGATGTAGCCAAACATTGAAGACAGTAGATGAAACTGCTAGTCGTCAATCATGAAGTTCTAGCGGAAGTGATCGAGATGTAGCCAAACATTGAAGACAGTAGATGGAACTGCTAGTCGTCAATCATGAAGTTCTAGCGGAAGTGATCGAGATGTAGCCAAACATTGAAGACAGTAGATGGAACTGCTAGTCGTCAATCATGAAGTTCTAGCGGAAGTGATCGAGATGTAGCCAAACATTGAAGACAGTAGATGGAACTGCTAGTCGTCAATCATGAAGTTCTAGCGGAAGTGATCGAGATGTAGCCAAACATTGAAGACAGTAGATGAAACTGCTAGTCGTCAATCATGAAGTTCTAGCGGAAGTGATCGAGATGTAGCCAAACATTGAAGACAGTAGATGGAACTGCTAGTCGTCAATCATGAAGTTCTAGCGGAAGTGATCGAGATGTAGCCAAACATTGAAGACAGTAGATGACTTCATGTGCTTAGGTTCATTCCCACAATGTTCTAAAAAAGATTTGGCTGTAAGAAAAGCTCTTGTACGGACATGTCTCTAACTGAAAAAAAAGATATGGATTTCTCAAAGGCCTAGAAGATTAAAAATCCTATTGTTTCTTACAACAGAGGGACGTGCCTTTCTCTTCGGAGCAGAGATTTGGACTTTGCTCAAATCTCTAAAGAAAGAGCTAGACGTGTGTTATACAAGAAGGCACAGGATGGCACTTGATGTGTCCCGGAGAAGTCGCACATCAGTTGCTGAACTATATGGTGAGCTACCCAAGGTGACATCAAAGTTGCAGCAAGGAAAGGTGTGTCTAGCAGGACACCGTATCAAACATGATGACGAACTTACCAGCAAATTAGTACCCTGGAAGCCAGGTGATGAAAGAACAAAAAGAGGAAGGAAACACATTTGCAGACACACTGTTAGAGGACGCAGAGACGGAGACAACACAAGAACTAAAAACCAACATCGAAGAAGCCTGTGCATGCTAGGAGGGGTCCCGATAGACGACCTAGTCTAAATTCTTAGTCTAAGAGACTAATCACCCAGAATTATTGTCATAAATTAATTTAAAAATGTTAAAAGGAAGAGTGTTAAAAGAAGACTCTGCTGGATATAAAATGGGGGATCAGTTTTCTATTGTTATTAAATAACAAATTAATTTCCCAGAATTACTGTGTTAAATTAATTTAAAAATGTATTCTTAGGCTCACATGAAAAAAACCTAATAACGGTAAGGACTTAATAAAATTCGCCACCATTTTTATGGAATTGGTAGATTAGTGTTAAAAGAAGACTCTGCTGGATATAAAATGGGGGATCAGTTTTCTATTGTTATTAAGTAACAAATTAATACCCCCGAATTACCGTGTTAACTTATTTTAAAAATCTATCCTAAGGCGCACATGGGAAAGCCTAAAAACGGTAAGGACTTAATAAAATTCGCCATCATTTTTCATGGCATAGGTAGACTAGTATTAAAAGAAGACGCTACTGGATATAAAATGGGGGATCAGTTTTCTATTGTTATCAAGTTACAAACTAATCCCTCAGAATCACTGCGCCCATCTAGCAGGAGAGAACCGCCGTTAAATCCGACGTGCTTTTAGTTAGACCACGAAGTGTCTCTCCAATCGAGCAAAGCCGAATAGTGCCTTTCTTCTGATAAGGGGTACGCAGGTTCGAATCCTGCCGGAGAGCGCTTATTTTTCTTTAATAAGATTTCTCGTATATTCAGGTCAGCAGACGAACATAAATAAATATACTGCTTTTTACTAAATAAATAAACGGAGCGTCTACCCATATATAAGTAAGTATCTACTAAAAATAACGTTTGAAGTGATAACGTCTGTCGGATTAATATATTTTAAAAAAACCATCATTTCTTCTACAGATACATGAACAAATAGTTTCTTTCTTTCTCTCTCTCTCTCTCACACACACACACGCACACACATATATTAAAGTTGATTTTTCACTTCTTTTAGAAAATCATCATTACACTCGGTGTGAAAGCCGGGGTTTCATGTCATAAGTGCTAGCACCAAAAATTAGATTCATAGCTTTTACGAATTTTCAGGCATTTTTAGCTTTAAAGACTGTCTGAAAAAAAAAATGTACAGAAATATTTCCACAAGTTTTTGCTTATAAACTGACTGAAAATTTTACTATTTCAAGAATAAATCCAAATAAAGTTGATATCTTTTGCATTAGATACATTGAATAGAAAATATCTTCAAACAAATTTTTTTTTTAATTATGAATCATCACATGCAAAATGTTTATTTTTTTTAATGTATTCGATAAGTTTAAACCTGTGTAAAAAAAACATTGTAAATTACAAATAGGGTACTCAATGAATATAATTTGTTCGATTATATATTAAATCATAATTAATAAAAACAAAAAATAGCTAAAAGTGTATAAAACACCTTAATAATGTTGGCCACAAATTAAGACGAAATATTTTAAATTTGCATTGTTTATTGAAAATCACAATGGACTAACTAAACAGCATAATATAGCTAAATTGTTCAGTATAATTTCCCTTTGAAATAAATGAAGGCCTTATTTGATAGTACAATGATTTAGTGATAATGTGCTTCTACGATCTTGTCCATATACAATTTGTAAAGCTTCAGTAAATTAAAAATTTTATAAAAGCTGTGCAATAAAGTTTTTCATTGATCACTGGAATGAAATTCCAACGCTACGATTTTGTTGAACTTCAATTTAATCTTTAAACTCTGTTCCTCAAAAAACGGTAACGATTTGGGAAAAAAATATTTTGTGTCTTTATTTATCATGTCAAACGCCAACTTTCAAACTGAGTGCAGTACCACGGTTCCAAAATCGACATGCCCTAATATAAATGAACACATACATATACACGAACACACACATATAGACACGCACACACATACACACACACATATATATATACACGCGAATACAGACATATATACACGCACACACACCATGCACAGATCATTGTGTGTGTATGTGTGTGTTGTGTGTGATGTGTGTGTGTGTGTGTGTGTGTGTGTGTTTGTGTGTGTGTGCTTGTTCGTGTTTGTATGTACGTTTAAGTGAGGCTTGTTGAGTAGTAAACAAAAAATGGTTGGTTGGGTGGGGTGGAGTCAATCAGATAAACATAGAAGCCGCAGGTGGGGCAGGGAAAGATGACGAGGCAATGTGTGTGTGTGTGTGTGTGTGTGTGTGTGTGTGTGTGTGGGGTGGGTGAATACAAAAGTATGCGAAGGGCTCGACAGTTGAATTTCACTGTGCAAGGCCATCACTGTTTATCCGGAATGTGACCCTGCATATCGGGAGTGGGAGAGGAGAGCAGTAAGGAGGTGGGGTGTGGGGGAGCAGCAGTGTGTCGGCGACGAGGGTGGGACCGGACTGAGTGAGCGGACGGTATCGCTGTACAAAGACAGGACATTGTCAGGGCATGTTATATTGTGACGTGTGCCTATAGCAAGACCGCTGGCCTTGTCATCCGGCTTTGGCCTGAAGAGAGTGTTTTCCTTACCCCACCCAGCAAAAACAATCATCATACATAATTATTTTATTTACGCACCGAAAACGGCATTTAAAAAAAAAAAAAAGAAAAAAAAAGTATGTCATTTCACAACGTAAGTCACGACTCTCCCCAGATTCTTTTTCTTTATTCTCTGTGAAGTACTATGCATTCTTAGGAAAGATAGTGGAGTGGTTTCCCGTTGACTTCTCCATAAATTCCATCTCTATGTTATCTCTGAATAGCCATTTTGCATTGGGAAAAGTAATGGAGTAGTTTCCCGTTGGCGTCTTCACATATTCCTTTTCATTCTTATCTGTGAATTGCCATGACTTCTTCAGAGGATTAGTTTCCTGTTGCCCTCTTCATGGTTTTGGAATTCAAATTTGTCCCAATAGAATGGTTGGCATCCAAAGCTAAAGATCCCAGACTAACCTGCTATTTAGTCCATAATCGTATGAAGGCTCGATTTTTTTTTTACTTCAACTGTATCATTGTAAAATTATATATATAGTGTTGTGGAATCCGTGAATGGAATCCTGCACAAATAAATAAACAACACCAGTAATTGAGATAGACTCCTGTATAACTCTCTGAGAACACCCTGTGTCTGTCTCCGTATCTCTCAACCTGTCACAACGTATCTCCACGTATCTCAACGTATCTCAGCGTCAGGTATTCTCTCTGTCAGTATAAGTATACTTTGGATGAGTCCATCTTATGCAAAAAGGAGAGAGCCCCACAACATATAGGGTGTCCATAAGGTCATCTTACAATTTAAAGAATATATTACAAAGGCAGTTCATGAGATATCTTACTGAGATTTGTTCTATGTAATCAGAAATTATCAAAGTTTTTAATCATATTGCATTTGTGTATTTCAGGTATCCTGTTGATGAAAGAGGTACTGTTAAAATGGAGCCCTAAAAATGGTTGCTCAAGAAAATGCACAATGTGTATCATGGTTTATTGAAACAAAATCGGATACACAGACTCAGTGTAACTACAGAATTTCTTTCTATGGGGTTATATTATAAGATAGTGTGTATCGAACAAAGATACGGAACACCACTGGTCTAAACAAAAGATCACTGATGCTATTGTCATAAATAATGAGGCCATGCTATAATCAATATAGCACGAAATTGAATACCATCTTGATGCTCTTCATGCAACTAATGGTGTCCATATAGAAGTATATTAAAAACAAATGTCAATATCTACTCCTCATTTTATAACAATTTACACATTTGCTTTTGTAATGATTTTTTTTTTTACTGTTAAATGAACCCCGAAAATTTCCAGACCGGTGGATTCCCTGGCTACCTGGCTTACCAGATATCACTCCCCTGGACCTCTTTCTAAGGGGTTATGTTAAAGATACCGCGTATCGAACAAAGATACGAGACACCACTGATCTAAAGCGAAAGATCACTAATGCTGTTGGTACCATTGATGAGACTATGCTACAGCGAACATGGCAAGAAATCAAGTAACGTCTTGATGTGCTTCGTTCAACTAATGGTTGCCAATCTAGAGGTCGATTAAATTAGTTCAAATAACTTCAGTATATTCTATCATTTTGTAACAATTTCCACATATTTCTCTGTTCATTTGGTTTTGTAATAATTTTTAAACTGTAAAAAAGACTTTATGGACACTGCAATATATATATATATATATATATATATATATATATATATATATATATATATATATATATATATATATATGTTATGTCAACTTAGGTAATCCGTATGGGTAGACCTGAGGAGGATGATATCCAGAGAGCTCAATGTAAAATTCAGAGCATATATGTTTGAATAAAAGACAGACCACATTAAGATTCCATGTAATAAGCTATTTCACCATAACCCCTTTAACAGGGTTCTGGATCATCAGACTTTACTTCCAAAAGCTGAAATGAAAAATGAAAAGAAATTATATATATATAATTATTTATTTAAAAAATTATAACATAAATATGTTATAAAATCACTACAAAAATAGCCATTTTGTTTCAACACTTCTGGTGTCATATCAAGTGATGATGTTGAATGTATTCATCATTTGTAATTATATTTGCTCTACGCTGTATTGAGCACTCTTAAGAATAGTAATTATTAGTTATTGGAATTTATTCCGTATACACCAATTCTATACTTGCATATATATATATATATATATATATATATATATATATATATATATATAATCATAAATTATACTGGGAATTATAATCATACCATTTTGACTTCTATCAGCATGGCTGATGCTAACCTCCAGGAGAATAAGTCATTCCGTCACCTTTGTCACGCATTTTCCTTTGACATGAAATAGATTATAAGGAATCAATTCCTCGGTTTGTTTCTAGGAAGGTTGGTTCACTGTGTCATGCCAGACAATTTTTCTTGTTCAAATCCATCTTGTACATTTATAAATCTACCATTCCTCTGTGCAATGAGTATTGCTGCCATAGTTGGTCTAGTGCTCCTGCGCAACATCCCGAAATTGTCGACAAAATACAAAGGAGGGTCTGTAATGTTATTGATCCTGGCATCTTGATTTCAGTCACTTTCCCCCTCGCTGTCACATGGCTTCCCTCTGTCTTTTCTATAAATATTTTCATGGCAGATATCCTAATGAGCTTTCCTCATTGATAACTCGACAACATGAATTTAAGCGTGCTGCTAGATTGGCGAGTAGGTCTCTTCCGTTTTCTTGCTTCCCTGGCAACTACGTTCTTCAAAAAATTAAATGCAACGTCAATCGCCCTCTTCTGTCTTCCTGAAACCTGTTCTTGTAGAGTCCTTTCTCCTCACTAAAGTCTTCACATTCACTTTCACTCTCAATAAACCATGCATCTTCGAGGCATTATCGCCTTTCTTGGGGTGAAATGAGATACATACATACATACATACATATATATATATATATATATATATATATATATATATATATATATATATTTTTCTGTAGTTTACTGCTACTAGCAAGCAGAAATATTTCTTCTCCTGATGATGGCCATTTTGGCCGAAACTAGTCGAGGAATCTAAACGAAATAATAATAAAAAAACCCAAAGAATATTAATCTACAAACCCAGTGTGTCTGAAGATTTTAATTTTTAATATTTTTTTATTATTCAAAATATATATATATATATATATATATATATATATATATATATATATATATTTATGAATAAAAAATGACAATAGGAAAACTAGTAATTGCTGACGCGTTTCGTCCAATGTGGACTTTGTCAAAGCAAAATACGAAAAAAAAAAAGCTATGAGTTTATTCAAATATTAACTTAAGAATTAAGATTCATAAGAAAATTCAGATAGGAAAACCGTGAATTTTTTTTTTTTTCGTATTTTGCTTTGATAAAGTCCACTTGGACGAAACGCGTCAGCAATTACCAGTTTTCCTATTGTCATTTTTATTCATAAATATTGTCTTCTACTGGTTAAATCGCAGAAATTTATATATATATATATATATATATATATATATATATATATATATATATTTATATATATGCACATTTCATTGAATACGACATAAGCCATATTACATGTTTAACACGAATACTCACACTGCACCGTTCTGACCATAGTCCAATTAGGTGACATATTAAATATTCATGGAGACCTACCGGATACTATTCGTAACATACTTGTTGACACAAATATAATAGCATCACCTACATGCAAAAAAAGGCTAAAAATAATGGAAGCCTTATTAATAAAATTAAAAAAAACAACACTCAATAATATCAACTATGAACATGGACACAATATCTTGACCCTGTTTTGAAAAAAATGAAAACATTATATAAATACATACATCCAACAAACTATTTCTTATTTAACAGTTAAAATATTTCATCCTTAAAAATGGCTAAATGTATAGCCGAAAGCATTCAGAAAAAAATAACCTTCGGGCAGTTTTGATATAATTTATCATCTCAAAAATAAATTTACTAGATCACATGAGAAGTTGTATAAAAAACTAAATCAAAGCACCTTGTCTCTCCTATTCAATGAAATGTGCATGAAAGAAGGATTGCTGCCAAAATACACAAATATATATATATATATATATATATATATATATATATATATATATATATATATATATATATTCACTATTCTCTTAGTTATGAGCAATTTATTTTCTCTCCCGAACTCTTTACTTTTCTTACATAATTATATTTTACATTTATTTTTTAACATTTTCCTGCGTAGAGATCTCATTGATAGTCCACCGATATTTATTCTATTTGCAAATATCTATGTAATTATTACGTTTGTCCCTGCTTTCGTTAGTTCCTTAGTTCGCACGACCGTTACGCCCTGTCAATATCTATTAAATAATAGACTATTCGGTTTTGATCGCGTGGAAAGTGGGCCAAAGACACTACTTAGTTTCAGTGAGCAAAAGAATGAAAAGAAGAAGAGAAGATGAAAGTGTTTAAGGTCTGCAGGCAATGCTTCATACTTTACCGTTTTGATTGCGTGATAAAACAAAAGATATATCAGAAACGCTACTTGGTTTCAGTGAGAAAATGAATGAAAGAAAGAAAGAACGGAAGATAGAAGTGTTTGACGTTTGTTTCAGTCAAATGTAAAAAGTAGTCAATTTCAAATCTTTTCATTTGTACCCCCTTACTTCTTAAAAGAACGGCCAGCATTCATATTTATGATTGTTAATTAAATATTTTGTTAAACCTCAAATATTTAACGATGCGATAGGGGAAAAATGTATGGATATTTTAGGGGAATATCTACGGATATTTTACTGTCTTAAAATTCGCTATGAGCTTATTCAAATATTAACTTAAGAATTAAGATTCATAAGAAAATTCAGATAGGAAAACCGTGAATTTTTCACGAACCTTTCTAGTTTATTTTATTAACAGTTAAATTTTCAAGAGATTTTCAAAGTAAGCAAAACGTTTTTAAGTAGGTATGTAAGAATTTCTAATGTCGACTCCTACAAAAACACACATAGTAAAGGTTCAACAGTCCAAGGTAGCAGCCAACGTGTTAAGAGATAAAGTTGAGCGTATAAGTGGGTTAGAAAGTGTTGTGCTAAATTGTTCTCTAATCTAACTCTATGATATCCGATAATTCGTTCGGCGAAACAACTCTAAGATCATGGGAGGGGTGAGGGCTTTATATAACTATACCAGGGTGCGATGGATAAATTGTCGTCTAAATTATGCAACAAAAAAAATGAAAATAACACTGATATCTCATTTTAACAGATATATTTACCAAAATAACACAGAAATATCTTGAAATCAGTCAGTTATGTGTCATGCGTGATACACGCGTAAGCGATCATGTATCGTTCAATACATGACTGACGAGGCAGCAGGTTGCCATTTCTTTCTGCGGTAGACCAGTTCCATCCAAGGCTATTTGCACATAAGAAGAGGATTCATACCTTTTCCAAGGGTATTAGCACGTAAGTAAATGTAATGGTTTCGACTAGAATTCGAACTCGGCTCTCCGACTCCTCAATCCGCGCCGCTATCCATTACACCACCACGCCTCTTCTGGGCGGTCTCCTTGTTTAAGTTGGTGATTGCTGCCATAATCCTTGTCTTCAGTTCATCTTTGATGTTACAAGGAGTTTTGTTGGTCTCTCGCTCAACTAATAATCAAGGGGGTTGCAGCATGGGGAGTTAGGTGGCCAAATGTAAGGGGGTTATGTGGTCGCAGAAATTGCCTGACAACCATGACTGCTTGTGTGGTACGGTGTAGAGTCATGCTGTCAGACATAGGGTCTTCCAGCAGCCACACTCTTGACCCAGGGCAACATTACTTCCTTAAGGCACTTGATGTAGGCCTCCGTGTTGAGTCTGTGGCCCTGTGGGAAGATGAATCGAGACATAACGTCGCCACTAGTGATTACTCCAAACACCCTGATGTTGACGATATATCACCCAAATCTTTCCGAATACTTTCCACTGTTTTCAGATTAACACCCCAAAGCCCTGAAATGATTGCATTGGTGTTTCCGGCGCGAATGCCAAGCAGTATAGCATGCCGTTTCCAAATTTTTGGCCGAGTGAATTGTATCATGATGCTCTTTTTCTCACAGACAGTGCCCAAATGACCAACAATCAAAAACAAACCAAGTCAAAAACAAAGTGCATGCGCGAAATTTAAAATATAAAATAGCGACAATTTACCCATCGCACCCTGTATGTATACACATATAAATATAGCCTCCGTTTGCTTAACTAAACGTTCAATTAATAAAAAAATTCAAGAGCCACTTAAGATAGAGGAGGGTTTCTGAATGAATAAGAGGAAGTAAGTGCAGATTATGAGGATATGTAGGATAGATAAAAAGTTGACCCTAGATTTGAAGAGGTTAAGATTGCAGTGTCCGTACCATATTGCAACAGTTATGGTGAATAAGCTGTCTGAGTAGAACTTACTACTCACCAATGAAATATGAAAACATTGAGGATGGGTCGACTCAGTTTACAGGGTATGTCCGGTTCATGATGTGAAGGTCTGAACTGGTGGAACCAAGGTTGGTAGTTCACACGAACATCTGCTCTGATAATAATGATAGAGTATCGAAGGTTTGCGACGTTTCATATGTGGGAAAAGGGAAAGAAGAGCGGAAAACAATTCATCACACACAAGGCCAAGAAAAATCGTGAAGTATAAACAGTCTATGGTAGATATCTCCTGACGAGAGGACAGAATGATTCCGGGAAGGTTCACCTACGAAATTCTGGAATCGGGATGCACCAATCAGATGAAAAACCTTTTTACTTGTATTAATTCTCTCTCTCTCTCTCTCTCTCTCTATATATATATATATATATATATATATATATATGTAAAAAGACAATAGGAAAACTGTAATAATTGCCGACGCGTTTCGTCCGACGTGGACTTTTTCAAGGCGAAACGAAATGAATTTATTAAATAAAGTAACTAATAATAACAAAACCAAATGTCCTTAGCAACTGGAAGAATTTAGAGAATGCTATTTTCATACTGTTAACTGAAAATTACGTCATTTACTGTCACATGTGGAGATATTGTTTTTATTGCTGTGTTGACAGATTCAACTATTTTCTTTTGATTTCATGATACTGTTCTCTAGGTTTGTTTGGGAGAGTAATAATTCTGTTAAGAAAGGTGAAATAGGGAAAAAGCCTGGGCGTAGATTAATATTTGGGTAATATTCAATGCGTTTGATACACTTGACAGGAGGTATCAGCAACTGTATTTATCTTCTGTGGTACTAAGTCCTTGTTTTATATAATGTAAATCTATTTAAATTCAGTGGGTGAAAAAACCTGGACAGCACAATTTTCAAATAAATTGGCATCCGAGGAAAGATGGGAAAAAAACACCATAAACCTCCGAACAGAGCGAAAAAAAATCGCCCAGTACCTTAAATCTCTGGTACAAAGAAACAAAAAACAGCGAGTAGTAAGTTAAAACTCATTAGGCTCATTAGGATTTATTCATTTTATATATATATATATATATATATATATATATATATATATATATATATATATATTATTTATTTAAAAATATGATTCTAACGCTACATAAGAGTTCTAATGTTTCAAAACAAGAGCCGAAAACTTCAATATAATTACTTGAATTAAATTGAATTGAAGTACTAAGCTCTGTTCCATCTTCAAGCGAATTTTTTTTGGAATAACTTATTTCTGAAATTTACGCGTTTTATGAGCATATTCAATATTGAAATTAAGATTACTATGGTAACGGCTAGAGCAATTGTTTAAAGAAAAGGGGCGTAAGGGTTAATAATTTGTATCAATATCTCAGTTACATTCACAGGCGTCAAGTCAGGGTAAGGTTGGGGTGTCTAAATTTAAAGCGGAAGATGACATCGTCTAGTCTGGTTAAGTGTCTATGGAAATTTATTTATTTTTTTATTTTATTTTTTATTTTTTTCTGAAAGGGTTTTGTGTATATAAAAAAAACTGTCGTAAGTCGCTAACATTTGTTTTTTTGACGACTTCATAAAGGGTTATCTATTTTTTTATAGGGCTTTTAAACTATTTATTTAGACTTTGGAATTTAAAAATTATTTTATTGTTTGTTTTTATGCTAATTATTCAATGCGAAAATTTGATGATGTCGGCAAAAAACCGTTAACTCGTGTCTATTGTTTAATAAATTTTTATTATTTAGAAACTTAATAATGTGTAGTTCATGTAGGCATAAAGGGCATGGGTCATCCCAAGTTTTACAAGTTCTAGTTTTGTTTATAATTTTCCATTTTACTTTTGGTGTTTTATTCATTTCCTTCAAATGCCAAAAATATTTAGATAGAGAAGTCTGATTTCTTTTATTTATATTGTTGAAGGAGCACTTATGCTGCCTCCATCTGGTTTTAAATTCAGAACTCTTATGTAGCGTGTTGGAATCATATTTTTAAATAAGTAATTATATTTGTATCGAGCACTATTTTTTAAAAATAATAACAAAAATACTAAAGAACTTTGGATTATTTACCTAACGAGTTCTTTCCTATTTTCTATATATTTTCACACACACAGACACACACACACAGACACACACACACACACACACACACACACACACACACATATATATATATATATATATAATTATTTATTTAAAAATATGATTCCATCGCTAAGTTCTTTCCTATTTTCTATATATTTTCGCACACATATATACATATATATATTAGTAAATATACATAATAGCCGACGTCGATAACACGACTCGGAGTTTCATGCGAATACCATTAACTCAGTGAGTACCCGCACTTGAAAATTGCGCATTCGCATGGAACTCTGAGCCGTGCTATCGACGTGGGATATATATATATATATATATATATATATATATACAGTGTAACCCGGATATAAGAGACCCGAATATAAGAGAGATTTTCTCTGGTCCCAAATTAGAGCCTGTGTTAATGTATATAAAATAGATTAAACCCGGATATAAGAGACTTTTCTCCGGTCCCGACAACTCTCTTATATCCGGGTTACACTATATATATATATATATATATATATATATATATATATATTATGAAATGGACAAAGTCAAGTCCGACAATTATTTAAAGACATTTTTATGTTTAACATTCTTTTTATAGATACAAGTATTTTAAGTAAATACTCTGTTTGTAATAAACAGTTTTAAATAACATTCTTATGAAAATTTCTCGGACATTCAGGTCGGTAAATGTTATTTAATACTGTTTATTATAAACAGAGCATTTACTTAAATACTTGTATCTATAAAAAGAATATTAAACATGAAAATGTCTTTAAATAATTGTCGGACTTTGTCCATTTCATAATGTGTGACGTCATTTGTTTACATTTGATACGCCATGAGCAGATATGAATGTACGTGAGAGATTCATGAAAAATTGAAGTTTATAAGCAGTAAATTCGACCTTGCCAACCGAACGATCCTTTGTGGCCGAGAAGGCTATATGACGGTTCCGTATAGGATACCGGTTCGAATCCTGTCGAAGGACGAATATATCCTATGAAAATTTCTCGGACATTCAGGCCGGTAAATGTTATTTAATACTGTTTATTATAAACAGAGCGTTTACTTATATCTATAAAAAGAATGTTAAACATAAAAATGTCTTTATATATATATATATGCACAATTGCTGATACCTCCTGACAAGTGGACTGAACGATTACAAACCTTTTGCATAGAGCCCAGTCCACTCAACATCTCTGTCTTCTTGCAGAGGGTCTTGAATGCACTTCTTAGACCAATTTTGTCTATGGTAGGTTCCGTACAACATCAATTGGCGAAATGGTTGGCTGAATCGCTTCAGTCAATCTTTGAACTGTATTCCATTTATTGTCTCCAACTCTGATTTGCCTTCTGAAAACAAGCTCATAGTGTCCTTTGATATTGTCACTTTGTACACAAATGTCCCCCTTCAGGATAACTTACAAATCTGCACTGACGTTCTTTATAGAGGTCACCTGGAACCCTCATTAATTTCTGGAAGTTTGTTTTGGAGTTTGTGCGTTCAGCAACTGTTATACCATAATACCTATTCTATTGTAAAAGACTCGCCCACAGATAATAAGTAGTAGTAGCAGTGGCCAGTTGGGCTCAGTGGAGTTGAGTGAGTCAGTCGATGTCGGACATTGAAGTATCAACCATCACAACTAGATTGCTGCGTCATTAACTTTTATTTCAAGTTCCTAACGTTTTGTACGTCGAACCTAATTTAGGACGACTTATTGAAATACAAGCCTCCACTGTGAAAACCACTCTACAACAGCAACAGAAGGAGTGAAATTTAGCTTTCATAATACGATGTATGCACATGCTTTCATGGTAATTGTTCTGATGAGATGATGTTTGCTATGGTACCTAGACTGTAGAAATTTAAGCGCAATACTCGGCCGACAGAAAGATCTCATCGATTTACAGTTGATCTAGCTAGATGTAGCCGGAACTTCTAAACTGACTGTTTCTTATCCGCACTTCTTGCTTGTGGAACTGCCTCCCGGTGACATGCTTTCCAACCAACTTTAATCTGCAAAAATTTAAATGCAATGTCAATAGCTATCTACTCTCCTCCTGATTGCTCTTTTCTTTCTCCTCATTATTAATGTTTCTGTTCTTAATTTCTCCACACCGTGTAACCCATTGGGTGCTAGTGGCTGTATTGCTTTACATCGGGTGATACTGAGTAAAAAAAAATGTAAGGTTAAATAAGTGTGTTTAATAAGTATGTGCAACTGGTGTAATGGATAGCGGCTCGGAATGTGTTCGAATTCCAGTTGGGTTCATTGTATTCACTTACGGTATTAACCCTAACCCTACCAATTAATGGATAAATAGTAGGGAAAAGGACAACTCTGAATTCAAAACCAGTTGGGCAGGAGGCTAGCAGTTCCCTGCCGTAAAACACCTACTTTTTGCTATGCCTATCGTTCTGGGATCTGTGGTCAGATAGTCACCAGGGAGTCTACGATATATGGGTGGGTGTTTAATAATAAAACCTACCTTTTTGTTAGCAATCGGTGCTAAATAAATGTGCTATCAATATCTTTTGATTTACCATTTCACACCTTCTAGAAATTCCATCAAATTTTAAACATGCAAAAGTTGTTTCTGAACATTATTTGCAACTTCTGCACAAATATATTTATTATTATTATTATTATTATTATTATTATTATTATTATTATTATTTATATAAGGGAGTAATATAACTCTATCAACAGTTTGTTGTTTGGTTATTGAAAGACTGATTTTGGGAGGTGAGTCGAGCAAAGAACTTTTCTACACCCCTCGTAATATTTCGTGAGGTCTGCAACAAATTCGTTCAATACAAAGTGGAGTTGTTTAACCCGGAGATTTTATTGTTTCTTTTTTTTTTTTTTTTGCTTTTAGCGGTGGGACAAAAGGTCGCTTCAGTATTATTGCGTTGCAAACTTTTTATATATATATATATATATATATATATATATATATATATATATATATATATATATATATATAAGAAAAAAGCGGAAAAACTATTCTTAGCTGACGCGTTTCGTCCTCTGAGAGACCTTATCAAGGCAAATCAGAAGAGGAAACGCGTCGGCTAAGAATAGTTTTTCCTCTTATCTTGTTTATTCATTTTGTTCCTTTACCGATACACTCTATCTGAAAATAATTTACAAGCACACACACACACACACATACATACATACATATATATATATATATATATATATATATATATATATATATATATATATATATATTAATAATGGATACTTATTTATTAATCCGACGGATTTTATCACTTGAAACATGTGGCAATTGATTCTCAATTTCTCGAGCGAACTGGGGCAACCACATGTTCCATCTCTCAAAAGGTTTGCAAAACACCTGCAGGGCTGAAGAGCTATGTTCATGTCCATAGAAGTTGAACACGTCTTTATTTTAATATATATATATATATATATATATATATATATATATATATATATAATTGGGATGGAAAGTTTTTAGTCAGCAGCACGGATTTGAAATTTGAAAAAATAATATCTGTATACTTCTGGTGAAACTAGGATATTTTGTCCTTTCTAGCTTTCCATAGAAATATATTTTCTCTGTCAACAAACTTTGCTTAGGTTTAATGCATTAATCAAGAAATTGCTTGAATATCTTAGATCAAGCATTATTCGTATTCATAATTTTTGACTGGTATTTCGTGCATCCTATTATGGTTGATTTTATCATAAGGTTCAACATTTTTACATTCTATATACATTAAAAATAAAATATTACCCTAAACGAGAATTGAACTTACACACCTTATCCGTGTTGAACATTTTGACCCTTCTTGGTTTCCATAGAACTGTATCTGTCCAGTTCGCAGATTCTGATGGGGGTTAGTACATTAATTAGGATGTTGTCTGAATGCCCTAAATAAAGCATTGTCATTATTATTAATTTTTGACTAGTTTATCTTCCATGCAAAGTTTCTTGCTTTTTTATCTCAGTGTTTCTGGTTTTTTCATTCAATGACTAGTAGCCAATCAGTATGGATTGGACATAAAGAAAAATGTCTTCTGATGAGAATTGAACTCTAATACTCTATCCTTGGGTAGTCTTTGGTATGATTCCAACCAAAGAGTAGTCCTGGGTGTGACGATAAAGTACATCCGGCAGCAAGGCGACTGATCGGTTGATTGGAGGTTTTGAGCGGCGTTTAACCGCCTCTTAATTGCTGTTGTTCCCATGTTTAAGTTCGGACAGCTGAACAATTCCGATTTTTACATCATACAATATTGTCTTCTGACAAATGAGGTTTGTTGAGTTATCGCCCTTGAAACTTCGACTACTGAAGTCGCTAGAGGGCGTGTTTTCACTTTTCTTTTCTTTTTCTTGTTTTTTGAGCTGCAGAACATAGTAGTGTCTGTAGGCCAATGGCTTCCAAACGGTGCGACGCGCCTCGAAATGCGGTGCGCCTCGAAAGTGCCTCGAAAGTGCGGCGAAAGAGGTTAGTAGGTGAGGCGGGATGATTGAAAGACAATCAAAGATTTAGAAAGAGTTTAAAAAAAAAATGAGTCCCATTATAAATAGTTATAAATAATTATTAACCGATTTTATCAACGGGACATTTTTGCAAGTATTAAGAATATAGTAAGTAGGGTCCGCAAATTGGAGGAGAGAGTTATCAATGATAATGTTCTGACTTCGAATCAACGGTTATCTCCCTCTAACCTTCTTTTTTTTTATTTTTAAATACAATTGGTGAGGCGCGTGCAAATTTTAATTCCGAGAATGCAGTCCTGAGAGAAAAAAAAGTTTGGGAACCACTGGTATAGGCAAACGATAAAGCTCAAAGACAAATAAAGGATTAACAAGTGAGTGGGTGAGATATAACAGTCACAGCTGGAATTATTTACAGAAATTAACAGCTACTATTAACATATTTGCTTACGACAGATATATCCCATTAAGACCAAATGGATTAAACATATCGCTTGATTATGAATGCATTTTAAAAGATACGTACATTTATTTCGCAGATGAATGGTACTGATTTGTAGAAAAATAATTTGGGTTCCATCAGCGAACACTTGAAAGAGATCAATCATTCAGTTTGGCGAAACATCTGCCTGTATATTTGTTTTCTATATTTATTTCTGCAATTCTAATTAAAAATCATGCTGATTTATGAACATATATGATTATATATATATATATATATATATATATATATATATATATATATATATATATATAAAACAAATTGGAAATTTATATCAATCTGACATGTTTCACTTTGATTAAAGCTTCATCAGAGACTGAGAGAAAAAAGACAAAGAGACAGAAACACTGGTATTTTCAATTATGTTTGGGTCAGTTCTCATTGGTCAGTCATGTATTATATACATTAAAACCATAGATAATTCCATGAGTATGTAGGTTTGTGAAGATTCTTGTATGTATAAGTAGGCATCGAATCTGCATTTGTAATTGTGTAGTGAAATATGTTAGATTGATATACGTTTCCTATCTGTTTCCGATCCATATTTGATCTGCATTTGATCTTTAACCCATATATATATATATATATATGTGTGTGTGTGTGTGTGTGTGCGTGAAGAAGCATATAAGAATATTAAAGGTAATCATATATATATATATATATATATATATATATATATATAGAAGCATATCTTCATTCAAGCATATTTCATCGAGTAATATAGACATATTGTGACACTATAGGAAAGGCGCTAGTAAATTGAAAAACACTAAAATCCGATAGACTGAAGATATACCGATGACCAGACAAGGGAAAAAGAAAGAAAGGATATTTCTTTTTTATTGAAAAATAAATAAATAAATAAAAAAACTAGAAGAAGGTAATTAAATTTCTGGTCCGCCGGACATGTAAAACAAAGAGACTATCTGGCTTCGATTAAGAACAAAGATTAAGTAATGATCTATTCTGGAGGTCCAAGGACCTCCCGGAAAGAAATAATATTTTTGCGACCACTGAGCAACGGAAAGAAAAAACAGACCCCAGGCTGCGAGTTCGGTCGATTGATAAGGAATAAAAGCAGACTGGTTCCGAAAGGAACATATGTGGAGGATGACAATTAAATTTTTCGTCTGTCGAAACGCGATAAAATTTCCCAAAGAAGGGATTGTTCCCTTCTTTCCACTTGTTGGCCAAAGGGTTGACGAGGGGATAAAAATGATAAAATCAAGATGCGAAAGCGACCACACACAAAAGCACGATGAGAAAGAATTTTGAACGATAATTCAAATCTGGCCGTTGGGCCAGACCGTGCCTGGCCTTTGGGGGACCGGTTTCTTTAGGTGACCAAAGAGAAAAAGGCCCAGGTTGAATTTCAGGGAAGGCGGAGGACTTTCCACGCCCCCTTGGGCAGTGATATTGAGAGGCACTCACACAAATCAAGAAGGAGGCTGGTTTGATCCGGTGACCAAAAGAAGGAGAAAGCTCAGGTAGAATTCCAAGGTGGGAGGAGTGGCTCCCCCATATTTGGACATTTGCAGGGAGAGCCCTTATTGGTTGTTTGGGGAACGCTGGTATACCCGGAGCACATCATGGTCTACCCCAGCCCTTGCGCATGGGTCCAAAAAACAGAAAGCCGAGTAGATGAAGATACAGACGGCGGAGACACCGCAGACAAGACTACGGCAGAGAGACTGGAGAGAGAGAGAGAGAGAGAGAGAGAGAGAGAGAGAGAGAGAGAGCAGAGAACCATCGCTTCGCCTGATCTCATGTGATTTGCCGCCCTGAAGAAAAAGCCTCCGATTTAAAGCCTTGTTCCAGAAGTCTATTTGCCAAAATCATAACAACAGTGTATCACGAGAATCGGGAAGGGTCGATAGTTATTGCAGGGAGAGTATAGCCTGCTTAAGCCATCAATGATTGTAATTTTCTATCGAGGAATTGCAAATAAATATTTTCTTTTTCTTTTTATTCAACTATTTTTTTTTTTGTCTTTCGGGCGACTTTATATTCTAACCGGACCGCAAACAAATCGATTTCAGTCGACCATTCCGGACCAGTTTTGCAATCTATTAATCACGACGTGGGTCGAGACAAGACTTGGTCCGAAGCGATCAACTCTACGATCAGCCGAGGGGATCAAACTTGAATATGGAGTGGCCGGTGTAGATGTCATAATATTATGTTTATTTATTTATTTTTATATAGTAATCCTTTCTAACTCTCTAATCAGTTTTTTGATATTAACATGAAATTCATCAAGGAAGCCGCTGTAGTTTTTTGTTAGCTAAATACTTATATATATTTATTTAGATTTCTCGACGGCGCAGATCGATGGATGTAATACACACGGTTTAAAAATTTAGAATAAAAACGAGGCGTTTATTTCAAATACGTGTTTATATGGTGGACTCTCTCGTCGCAATCGACAAATGAGGGCTCAGTATAATAAAGAGGTGCTCAATCTTTATGGACACGCATATTGCAAACTTTTAGACAGCTTGAACATGTGGTTGAGCCTTTGAGCTCCAGTGGTTGAGGATCAGTTGCCATATCTTTCCGCAAGGCCTACTTGACTGCGTGCGACAAAGCCAGAGCCGTAGGTAAGGCTATCACTGATAAGAGCAGAATGCTGCCAACTTGCTTTAATATTTGCACGCGGTTGATCCCGACGTTCAAGTCGGCCTCTCTGAAACCGTTGTATAGATTAGTAGCAGGAGAGGTGCCAGTTCATTCGCTCTGACGTTTTGTTTTTCTCTGGAAGAAAACCGGATGTTACATCACTTCAGATTGTCTTTGAGTTTGCCTTTGTAACGCAAGAGTAACCTTTCCAACTGACTTGCTTGTTTGAAGCTAGCCAAAGAGATGTTTCGGTATTATACTATCACTTGTACAGGAAAGATGTCCTGCCCACCTGATCTGGATTTTCATTAGGGTGACTTCAATACCCGTTATGTTGCATTCAGTCAGAAGTTCACTGTTTCTAATGCAGATTGTATATCGACAATGCATGTGGAAGGCACCAAGTTGATTGATGTGTCGTCGGTACATAGTTCAAGATTCTGCAACATAGAATCGTGATGTCAGTACTAATTTTGACGAAACATAATGGATATTCCAAAGCTTACCGAAGTTTACCGAAGGTAGAACTAGCCTTTCCAATTCTGCACTCAATTTCTTTGTCCATCTTTGGATACAATGGAGCCAAGGTAGGTGAAAGATGAAACGGTTTTCAAGACTCCCCCCCAACATAAACAGTGACATCAACAGCTTGAAGATAGTTACTGATAGCTTGATGGGCAAGTCCTGTTTTTTATATTGATGGCAAGACCAAAAAGCGTTTGATGCTTGAGATAATTTTTTAACGGACCAGTGCATATACTCAGGGGTATGGAATACAAGTGCACAGCCGTTTCCAAAGAGCAGGTCACGAATGGTTTGTGCACTCGTCTTAATTCTTGCATTGAAGTGTTGACTGTTGAACAATCTACCAATTATTAACTAAACTCAAGTCTCACACCTTTATTTTTTTTTAACATTCTCAAATGCTGTTTCCGGCATGACAGAAAAATCCGAAGCAAATAAGAGATTTGCAAAACACAACCTTGTTTTTTTCTAACTGAGGACAACATCCCCTGATAGAAAGACATGATGACACTGAGCACCCTCTCAGGAACACCCAGCTTCCTAATGACGACCCAAAGAGCGTCTCTTGAAACGGTATCAAAAACCTTAGTGAGATCAACAAAAGTAATAAATAAATCTTTGTCATCTTCTCATGCTTTCTCCTTTAGACTACATTCAACATTTTTCTCAGCTTGCACAATTAAAAAGCTTTTTCATTCATATATTCACAAAGTATCAATACCTGGGAATTAGTACTGCATCATAAATTCATAATCTTAAATAACGACTGCATGCTTACTGTAAAAGAGTTCAATGTTTTGATTAAATCTCAGTTTAATAATCTATGCATAGCCCTATACCTGGGTTCATATACAGTGTTAGTTAATAATCTATGCATAGCCCTATACCTGGGTTCATATACAGTGTTAGTTAATAATCTATGCATAGCCCTATACCTGGGTTCATATACAGTGTTAGTTAATAATCTATGCATAGCCCTATACCTGGGTTCATATACAGTGTTAGTTAATAATCTATGCACAGCCCTATACCTGCGTTCATATACAGTGTTAGTTAATAATCTATGCATAGCCCTATACCTGGGTTCATATACAGTGTTAGTTAATAATCTATGCACAGCCCTATACCTGGGTTCATATACAGTGTTAGTTAATAATCTATGCACAGCCCTATACCTGGGTTCATATACAGTGTTAGTTAATAATCTATGCATAGCCCTATACCTGGGTTCATATACAGTGTTAGTTAATAATCTATGCACAGCCCTATACCTGGGTTCATATACAGTGTTAGTTAATAATCTATGCACAGCCCTATACCTGGGTTCATATACAGTGTTAGTTAATAATCTATGCATAGCCCTATACCTGGGTTCATATACAGTGTTAGTTAATTATCTATGCATAGCCCTATACCTGGGTTCATATACAGTGTTAGTTAATAATCTATGCATAGCCCTATAACTGGGTTCATATACAGTGTTAGTTAATAATCTATGCATAACCCTATACCTGGGTTCATATACAGTGTTAGTTAATAATCTATGCACAGCCCTATACCTGGGTTCATATACAGTGTTAGTTAATAATCTATGCATAGCCCTATACCTGGGTTCATATACAGTGTTAGTTAATAATCTATGCATAGCCCTATACCTGGGTTCATATACAGTGTTAGTTAATAATCTATGCACAGCCCTATACCTGGGTTCATATACAGTGTTAGTTAATAATCTATGCACAGCCCTATACCTGGGTTCATATACAGTGTTAGTTAATTATCTATGCATAGCCCTATACCTGGTTCATATACAGTGTTAGTTAATAATCTATGCATAGCCCTATACCTGGGTTCATATACAGTGTTAGTTAATAATCTATGCATAGCCCTATACCTGGGTTCATATACAGTGTTAGTTAATAATCTATGCATAGCCCTATACCTGGGTTCATATACAGTGTTAGTTAATAATCTATGCATAGCCCTATACCTGGGTTCATATACAGTGTTAGTTAATAATCTATGCATAGCCCTATACCTGGGTTCATATACAGTGTTAGTTAATAATCTATGCATAGCCCTATACCTGGGTTCATATACAGTGTTAGTTAATAATCTATGCATAGCCCTATACCTGGGTTCATATACAGTGTTAGTTAATAATCTATGCACAGCCCTATACCTGGGTTCATATACAGTGTTAGTTAATAATCTACGCATAGCCCTATACCTGGGTTCATATACAGTGTTAGTTAATAATCTATGCATAGCCCTATACCTGGGTTCATATACAGTGTTAGTTAATAATCTATGCATAGCCCTATACCTGGGTTCATATACAGTGTTAGTTAATAATCTACGCATAGCCCTATACCTGGGTTCATATACAGTGTTAGTTAATAATCTACGCATAGCCCTATACCTGGGTTCATACACAGTGTTAGTTAATAATCTACGCATAGCCCTATACCTGGGTTCATATACAGTGTTAGTTAATAATCTACGCATAGCCCTCTACCTGGGTTCATACACAGTGTTAGTTAATAATCTACGCATAGCCCTATACCTGGGTTCATATACAGTGTTAGTTAATAATCTACGCATAGCCCTATACCTGGGTTCATACACAGTGTTAGTTAATAATCTACGCATAGCCCTATACCTGGGTTCATATACAGTGTTAGTTAATAATCTAGGCATAGCCCTATACCTGGGTTCATATACAGCGTTCGTTAACAATGTATCCAATCGTCATGTCATTGCTATTAATAGTATTAATGTCGATCCAAATGAATGTTACATGTTTTTTTTTTCTTTTTTCATATTTGGATTAATGTTTAAATCAAAATGTGTAGCTCATTGTAATAAATCAGATTTTTTAATTAGTGAAATTTGACGAAAAAAGAAATTTTGCAACAGAAAAGGAAATTTTTTAGACAAATACAAAGTCAGTTTTATAAAAAAAAAAAAATCTACTAGGAATAATGTGCTGTTCAGGAAGCGGTGTACTGGTACAAAAATTACACCAATGGATGGTGTTCACAATAAGACTGTTCCAGACCCCCAAAATCTGAAGAGAAATAAGAATTAGTTTCTTTGGTGTTGTAAAATGAACATCAAACGAGAACATTATTTGTTTTAGATAAGACAGCGGAATTGTTGCTTTTGTTTTGAAATGAACATCAAACCATAGGACGAGACCCCACCATTTTGTCGCTGTTGTGACAAAAAGAAGAGAGAGAGAGAGAAAAGGAGGGAGAGAGAGAGGGGGAGAGAGAGAGGGAGAGAGGGGGAGAGAGAAGGGGAGGGAGAGAGAGAGGGTGAAGGGGAGAGAGAGGGAGAGAGAGAGGGAGAGAGAGAGGGAGAGAGGGGGTGAAAGGAGAATAAAGAAATGCTATCAACGCTAGAGTTTTATAACAATAAAAATATTTATTTAATTTCAAAAGTAAAAATATATTAAAATTAAACATCCAAAACAATGTTGATTCAGCCTATGGGAATTTTAGGAATTAAATCAAACCAGAGAAAAAAATAAAAGATAAAAAGATAATATCGTCTCCGACAGCAAGTCAACACTAGTCTTGGTCACAAATATTAAAAGAAAGAAATGAGAGTGTTTGCTAGGACTTGACAAAGTCTGTTCGTCGGACGTCAGGGTCAGTTTTTTTTCCGTGATAGCGAAAATGTCTCCAAATGAACTGAACTGGCGAGACAAACCAGTCCTCTCATTTACAGAGGTGGACAGCCTATTTGAAGAAAGTCCTCGCAATTTCCGGTGTCTTCTCAGTCAAAAGGGGATATTTCCACACTTTTTTTTATTCGAGAACCAACTAAAATAAAATGAATATTTCTATTATGACATACTGTTGTAATGAAATGTCCCATATTCCCTATTGTCTATGTGGAGTAACTATATCTGTAGTTATATATAGGGGGTGGGGGCTTGCTTTGGGAATTACTAGCCTGTCACCTGATTCCCTGTCTTTCAGTAGTGTATTCTCTTTTACAATAAACCTCTCTTCTTTCATCTACGCGCGTGTTGCTGTTCCTTCACTCGAGTACCACCTTTGTCTGTTTGTAACCGCTTTAAGGATACGACACATACATTTTCACCAATCGCAATACCCGTGGCTTTTAGTAATTTCTATTTTTAGTATTTCCTAGAAAAGAGCTTCTGTAACACAAGTTACTTAACATCCTTCCTGGAAGAAGATCTCACAATTACATAGTCGATGAGACGATAGTACTTGGATCGGGGATGCCTTCAGCTAATTTCGTAACGTTCAGGAAGCTGGAAGGTGGTTTTGGTAATCAAAAGTCCATGCTTACTACAAAGGAATAACAGTAAATGACTATTTGAGTTGGCCTTGCCAACACCCTGTTTACACTATTACATTACACAACACCATACTTACATTATTACATTACACAACACCATGCTTACATTATTACATTATCCGTCATAAATCCATTATATATATATATATATATATATATATTACATATAATGGAATATGCAATCCATTATAACAATATATATATATATATATATATATATATATATATATATAAATGGAATATGCATACACCTGTGTCCCCCTCACTGGAATATGATTACATTACAAATACAATACTTATATTTTATTACATTACAACACAATACTTACATTATTACATGGTCCAATCATAAATACATTATATCAATATTAAATACATTATTATTACATTATTACATTACACAACACCATACTTACATTATTACATTACACAACACATTATACAATTACATTTATAACATTACACACACCATACTTACATTATTACATTACACAACACCATACTTACATTATTACATTACACAACACACACATTATTACTTACATTAAACACACTTATATTTACATTATTTACATTACACAACACCATACAACACAATACTTACATTATTACATTACACAACAATACAATTACATTACACAATACCATACTTACATTATTACATTACAACACAATACTTACATTATTACATTACACAACACAATACTTACATTATTACATTACACAACACAATACTTACATTATTACATTACACAACACAATACTTACATTATTACATTACACAACACAATACTTACATTATTACATTACACAACACAATACTTACATTATTACATTACACAACACCATACTTACATTATTACATTACACAACACCATACTTACACTATGCTTACATTATTACATTACATTATTTACATTATACACATTACACAACACAATACTTACATTATTACATTACACAACACAATACTTACATTATTACTTATTACATTACACAACACAATACTTACATTATTACATTACACAACACAATACTTACATTATTACATTACACAACACATTACTTACATTATTACATTACATTAACATTACATAAATATACTTACATTATTACATTACACAACACCATACTTACATTATTACATTACACAACACCATACTTACATTATTACATTTACACAACACCATACTTACATTACATTACATAACACACTTATTTATTATATTATACAACTTACATTATTACATTACACAACACAATACTTACATTATTACATTACACAACACAATATTACATTTATTAATACTCTTATTTATTACATTACAAACACCATACTTACATTATTTTACATTATTACATTACATTACACCATACTTACATTATTACATTACACAAACACCATACTTACATTATTATTACATTACACAATTACACAATACTTACATTATTACATTACATTACAAACAAATACTTACATTATTACATTACACAACACATTACACAACACCATGCTTATATTATTACATTACACAACATAATACTTACATTATTACATTACACAACAACACATACTTACATTATTACATTACACAACACAATACTTACATTATTACATTACACAACATAATTATTACATTATAAATACTTACATTATTATTACATTACACAACATTACCATACTTACATTATTACATTACACAACATTAATACTTACATTATTACATTACTTACAACACAATACTTACATTATTACATTACACAACACAATACTTACATTATTACATTACACAAACACAATACTTACATTATTACATTACACAACACAATACTTACATTATTACATTACACAACACAACACAATACTTACATTATTACATTACATTTACATTATTACATTACACAATACTTACATTATTACATTACACAACACAATACTTACATTATTATTTACATTACACAACATACTTACATTTATTACATTACACAACACAATACTTACATTATTACATTACACAAATTACATTATACAACACATTATTACATTATTACAACACAATACTTACATTATTACATTACACAACACAATACTTACATTATTACATTTACACAACACAATACTTACATTATTACATTACACAACACCATACTTACATTATTACATTACACAACACCAATATTACATTACATTATTACATTACACAACACAATACTTACATTATTACATTACACAATACTTACATTATTACACACAACACCATACTTACATTATTACATTACACAACACCATACTTACATTACATTATTACATTATTACATTACAACACAATACTTACATTATTACATTACACAACACAATACTTACATTATTACATTACACAACACTTAATTATACTTACATTATTACATTAAATAACATCATACTTACACAACACAACACATTACACTTACATTATTACATTACACAACACAATACTTACATTATTACATTACACAACACCATACTTATTACATTATATATTACATTACACAACACCATACTTACATTATTACATTTACATTACATTATTACATTATACATTTACATTATTACATTACACAACACCATGCTTACATTATTACATTACACAACACAATACTTACATTATTACATTACACAATTACACAAACACCATACTTACATTATTACATTACACAACACCATACTTACATTATTACATTACACAACAATTATACACATTACATACTTACATTATTACATTACACAACACCATTACTTACATTATTATTACATTAACACATACTTACATTATTACATTACACAACACCATATTACATTACACAACACAATACTTACATTATTACATTACACAACACAATACTTACATTATTACATTACACAACACACATACTTACATTATTACATTACACAACACAATACTTACATTATTACATTACACAATTACACCATACTTACATTATTACATTTACAACACCATACTTACATTATTACATTACATTACATTATACCAACACAATTACATTTATTACATTACACAACATTAACATTACACAACACCATTACATTATTACATTACACAACACCATGCTTACATTATTACATTACACAACACCATACTTACATTATTACATTACACAACACCATACTTACATTATTACATTACACAACACCATACTTACATTATTACATTACACAACACCATACTTACATTATTACATTACACAACACAATACTTACATTATTACATTACACAACACAATACTTACATTATTACATTACACAACACAATACTTACATTATTACATTACACAACACAACACTATACTTACATATTACTTACATTATTACATTACACAACACCATACTTACATTATTACATTACACAACACCATGCTTACATTATTACATTACACAACACCATACTTACATTATTACATTACATTATTAACACCATACTTACATTATTACATTACACAACACTATTTATTACTTACATTACACAACACCATACCATTATTACATTATTACAACATACATTATTACATTACACAATTACACCATACTTACATTATTACATTACACAACACCATGCTTACAAAAATTTTTTTAGGATAGGTTCGTATGTAAATCAGTTTGTAAATCTGGTTTCACTGAGGCATTTTTGTAAAGTGTCTTTTTGTCGAGAATCAAATGTTTTGCTGGTAATTTTTTTCAAAAATGTTTTGCTGGAATTTTTATTATAAAAATCTGTTTACATACTTTCATAGTGTTTTGACACCAGTTTGCCCATAGCTGGGACCCTGATAGATGATACTACACAGGGTCAGGGCGGACCTAGAAACAAGAGCAATTAAGAGGTGGCTTCAGGCTCCTCAAACATGTAGTATTTAGTTTATAGTCATACCCAAGACGCTTATCTTTAAATATAGACAGTTACTACCTCTATAATTTATCATTCAAATCGTACTTGACAACATTTACCGATAATTTTTCTTTTGTTCTTTTCTTATCTATTGATTGTTTGCTATTATTTATCATGTAAACATAAATTATATGTAAATGATTATTATTTTACTGGATTGGTAGGCCTGAGACAGCTAAGAGAGAGGCAGGAGTTAGGTATACTATTTGGAATGACCTTGTGAAACATCTGGAATCTCTACCTGTTGGCATCAATAAGATTTATGCCCTTTTGTATTAGCATTGGCAGAAATAATTATGCAACCATCTTTAGTTTCTATGCCCTAAGCATGAAGTCTAGTGACGAAATTAAGAAGAATTTCTACTCTGAATTACCAAACCAGTTGAGTACTTCCTTTTACAACAAACATCTTCTCCTGGGAAGATTTCAGTGCCCGCGTTGGTTGCGATAAATCAGTATGCAAGATATAATAAACTAAGTAAACCCGAGTGTGGTTTTCAATAATAATTTTATAATCGGATGTAGGTATGTCAAAATACAGAGACAGAGTCAGGAGTAAGCTAACCGCTATGGTGTTAATAAACGAAGACCTTTTTTCTACTGTTTACTGTGGTCGTACTTTATCGGCAACCAGTCCGTCCATTATCGTGAATGGGGAAGTTGGGTTATCTCATCACAACAATTACATTACACAACACCATACTTACACTATTACATACTGATTTATCGTAACCTACACGTGCATTGAAATCGCTCCGGAGAAGATGTTGTTAAGAACGATTTGAATGATAAATTATAGAGGAAGTAACTGTCTATACTTAAAGATAAGCGTGCTGGGTATGTCTATAAACTAAATACTACAGCCTGTAACCTCCTCTTAATTGCTCTTGTTTCTAGGTCCGCCCTGACCCTGTGTAGTATCATCTATCAGGGTCCCAGCTATGGGGGCAAACTGATGTCAAAACACAATGAAAGTATAAAAACAGAGTTTTATAATAAAAATTCCAGTAGCATATTTTTGAAAAAAAAATTACCAGCAAAACATTTGATTCTCGACAAAAAGCCACTTTACAAAAATGCCTCAATGAAACCAGATTTACAAACTGATTTACATACGAACCTATCCTAAAAATTTTTGTAAGCCTGGTGTTGTGTAATGTATTAGTGTAAGCATGGTATTGTGTAATGTAATAATGTAAGCTGGTGTCCGTCATAAATCCATTATATCAATATATATATATATATATATATATATATATATATATATATATTGATATAATGGAATATGCATATACCTGTGTTCCCCCTCACTGGAAAATGATTTTGCGGGTGTCCGTCATAAATCCATTAAATAAATAAATATATATATATATATTGATATAATGGAATATACATACACCTGTGTTCCCTCTCACTGGAATATGATTGGCTGGTGTCCGTCATAAATACCGACGGACGTGTAGGAGAGTCAGAGCCTTAGTCTGAGATCTAAGTCTATAACGACGCCCATTGAACTACGCCATTGATCTACACTTCTTACCTGCGACTACGGCACGTAACAATCGATTACTGCTACGTATTCTACTTAGTTATAGTAGCCAAAACCACTTAGCTACTTCGTTCAAATATATCCCTTTCCGGGACATATCATATATATATATATATATATATATATATATATATATATATATATATACGATAAAGAACAAGTAGGAGAACAGATCTTAATCAAACATGTTTTACTTTATTAAAGCTTCGTCTGAGATCAAGATAGAAATGATAAAATTGATAAAAAGCAAAGAAAAGCAAATTAATGGTATGTTGTGTTCGGCTATTTCTTATTGGTCAGATACGTATCACGTGTAATGAAGTAACAGATAATATATTCAAATATGTGTGACAAATATTCTTAACGCTAAAGTGTGTAAATGTGAGATGCATTTTTGATTGGATACGTGTCATGTGTAATGACGTCACAGATAATATTCAAATAAGTGTAAGAAAACATTCTGGATGCTAAAGTCTGTAAAAGTTTGTGAGACGCTACAGGATGTTTTTTCTTTGGTTAGATTATTCATTAAAGTACATCTCGTGCTTGTTTTGTATATATATTGATTTTTATATATTAAGAAATGGACAAAGTCCGACAATTTATTTATTAAAGACATTTTTTATGTTTAACGTTCTTTTTTTTTATAGATACAAGTATTTAAGTAAATGCTCTGTTTATAATAAACAGTATTAAATAACATTTACCGGCCTGAATTAAAATTTCTCGGACATTCAGGCCGGTAAATGTTATTTAATACTGTTTATTATAAACAGAGCATTTACTTAAATACTTGTATCTATAAAAAAAAGAACGTTAAACATAAAAAATGTCTTTAATAAATAAATTGATTTTTATGTATTCGGAAGAGGTAAGTCAGATTTATGAATAATGTATCTGTAGAAAAGTGGTGTTGTAATGTAGTTTTTTAAACGTATGTTAATAGTTGGAAGTATTGCTATAAATATGTTTTCATAATATTTTCTCTCTGAAGGGTAATGTTCTTTTTCAATAAGGATAGCGGTGGTGAAATTAAGTTATGTCCTACGTTGTTGCAGTGTAAAACGAGCGAATTTGAATGTTTTTCTAAACGCAAATCTCTTTTGCGTTCCTGGATGCGGGTCTTTATATAAGCATTTTTTATTTATGACTTGAGTATGGGATCAGTTTAAAATTAATTTACATAGCAAACTGAACCCCCACTTAAAATTTCACGATCACAAGGATCGTAGGGGCACCTCAAGTACTGCAGCCGTAGCAACAGTGTTGTGCCTTATGCAAGATAGCCTGACGGTCCAGCCGTCTTCAGGTTGGTGTGAATTTAGGGTTTTTTTTTTCTCCTGTACTGGTTGCCAACAAAAGCTATAGGGCCCTTTCCCAAAGGTATTTTCACGTTATTGAATGTAACAAACTCGACTAGAATTCGAACTTGGGTCTCTGAGTTTTCGCTCCGAGTCGATATCCATTACCCCTCCTCTTTTGAAAATTAAAAAAAAAAAAGAAAGGACAAAACATTGATATTTCTGATTTGATCTCAAGGAATTTAAAAGGAATATGAAAAAAAAAATCTTGCAGAGATGCGTTTCTGTTGAATCGCCAGTTCATCTTTACTGAGAATTTTGTGCCGACCCTGTAAACGATTTTGTATAAAGCTTTCTTTTTTTTTTTTTAATTCCCAAAATGTTTGTGAACAGCGTTTGATACTAATTTCAGAAGACAGTTAATGTTTTAAGGTTAAAAATATCGGTCAGAGGTTTACAATAAATAAATAAAATGAACAAAACAGTTTAAGAAAGAACAGAAAACGGTTTGTCAACTGATCTTCTTTGAGCAGCCATGTTTGACGTTGGCAGTATTTGCCGTCCGCCAGATTAGCTGTTTAATTTACGACCTTGCAATTTGGTCGTGCTGACTTGCGTTAAAAAATGATTGAAAAGTAAATAACGAAAAAACACTAACTTCTTTTAATCTTTATTTTCTTCTCTTCCTCAAACAAAGTGTGAATTTCCTGTCTACAAATAAACCTTGACCCACGGATTAAGTCATGTTTACTCCGTGGCAGTCTTACAGCATTTACTCACACAGAAGGTAGCACACACTAACACAGACATTAGAATCGGTTCAACAGCTCGTGTAAAAAAATAAAAAAGAAATAGTAACGACCCGGTTGGGGTTTAAATTATATAAAGTGTGGTACATTATTTTAAAATATCCCTTTTCTACCTTAAATAGAAAAAAATGTGTTCCGTCTTGGTCCTCGTGTTCAAATAAAAAAAGACTAAGTCAATTTCTACAATAAAGGATTTGCTGCTCAGTGCAGGTTTAGCGCAATGCTTGTAGAAGCAAGCAGGCGTCTTAATTTATGAGGTCAAGTCAGCCAAAGGCTATGTTATAAAGTTTTTACAAGTCTTTCTTTAAGCTTATTTTATTTTTGTTTTATGGCATTTTTATTGTTTTTTTTTTACATTCTGCGACCATGTAGTAAGCTGTATGGATGAAAAATCCGCAGTGTGCGTAATGTATTTTGATGACATGTGATTATGCGCCTACAGTGACATGGTAATCAATTAATGAGCTTTCATCTTTTCAGAGTATTAATGGCCAATTACCGACTAAATCTTGGCTCTGCACTTTGGTAAATTTGCATAAGAAATCTACCAAGGGTAAGGAAAGTTATAAAACCCAAACTGTTTAGTGCAGAAAGTTTTAGCGTCCAAATTTTGAGAAAAAACATGTAAATACATATATAAATTAATCCATTTATACTCACCGTCGTATGTTGGGGGATGGCGGCCATTCGTGTATTATACAGTGTTCTTAAGGTATTTGAGGAGATGTGATTGTTTGCCATCAGTCATGTGGTTATCAATTAGTATGCATTTATCTTTTCAGAGTATTAATGGTCAACTACCGACTAACACATAAGATAGAACGACATGTAATTGTTGTGATGCGCCCAAAGGACGGCGATGTTGAGATTGCAGGTTTTTTAGCGGGTTATAGAGGGATTTTTGCCAGGTCGTTTGTGTTCACATAGTTCGAAAGGAGTTGTATGTGTCACATGTAGAAGAAGCACTAAAATCATTCACAGCGTTCGGACAGTCACATGGCCCAACCATTCGGACCAGCGAGTGCTGACCATTGTCGATGCGAATCCCGTAACGTCAACGAGGGTCTGCAGGTGACCGAGGGCAAAATCCGCAACGTGGTGCATGAGGCCATCATCCGCGATGATGAGGAAAAGTCAGTTCATGTCGGCACACACACAAGAACAAAGGTTGCTTCAAGCAAAAACGATTACTGAACAAATTCAAACACCCAGAAGAACCTGGTACTCTTATTTTTTTTAACTAACGACATTTTTACTTTTGTTTATAAAGACTTGTTGCAAAATAAGATCTTTACATTCACCTTAATAAAGTCCATCAAAGGATGAAATGCGTCAGCTAAGGTAAGTTTTCCTTTAATCTTTATTCATTCATATATATATATATATGTGTGTGTGAATAAAGATATATATATATATATATATATATATATATATTTGGTTGGATAGATGTGAGTTTGTGACCCTGGGTTTCACGCTTTAGCGATCGTCAGACAAACTGATTAATGTTTTAAAAAATATGTTAGCTCTATCTCTGATATTGAGCGCTTTCTAATAAGTACCGCGCATATAATATATAAATAATTATACATATATATATTTATTTATATTTATATATACTTTTCACACACACACACACACACACACACATATATATATATATATATATATATATATATATAGTCAACGACGAAATTATTCGCACACCCATCAATTTTGAATATTCTTATACATTCCTCAGAATCTAATACCCGTATGATGCTAGGTTTTTATATGTTAATGAGCACAAAAAAGGAATACAAAACTCAATTTTCAGAACAATTGGTTAAATTCAACAAATTTGACAGGCGAGTTATGCAAAGTAGGAAAAGACAAAATATTTCGTACAGTAGAAAATATCGTTTCAAATTGGTTGATTCGTGTAAGTATAAGTAATTTGCATAATTATTTTATCGGTGAAGCCTTCTAGACTATTTATTTGGTAGAATATTTATGACAATTCAAGCACAGAATATCGCGCGATGCAAAGATTATCAACATTGTTATTCCTACGTTAACAACACGATAGGGAAGACAAAAGATCTTAGCGTTGACTTAGGAAAGGGAATTAACTTCCTCAAGTCGGAAAATAGTTACAGCACTATTTTAAACCGGTTCAAAATTGATGGGTGTACGAATAATTTCGTCGTTCACTGTATATATATATAAATATATATATGATTAGGAAGAAACATTAAAAATCCATATTTTCCTAATTATTATTATTATTTGATCTTACATTGAGCTCACATATGGACTGAAATGTCCTCTTTGAAATAATCCCCACCAATTACAATGTGGTCTAATATATCTATCTATCTATCTATCTATCTATCTATCTATATATATATATATATATATATATATATATATATATATATATATATATATATTGTTACGAACTTGTAGCATATAGATGAACCACGGGTTCTAAAAAAAGGAAAACGTGGTTTCTTTTCTCGGTCTTCACCCAGAAATGGAAGCGGCACAAGGGAATCAACGAAGAACAGACACAAGACGATGGATTTCAAAATAAAACATTTATTTATAAATATATATAACGGAGTAAAGAAAGAAAAAAAGAACATTCATTTAACAAAGGGGGAGGACATCATTAAAGAATTGAAGGCGCGAGCGAATACATACATATATGAAAACAGATCAAGCCAAACGAATCAACTTATCTTGCAGTCGGGTTGATATCTTCACATAAAGTTTTGATTCGCCGAAGCGAGAGTTCTGATGATAAAACAGTATCTTGGCCGGCCGACAATGTTCCTGGATTCTTCTTCTTTTCGCAAGTGTTCGAGGGTCCCCAGCATCTCATACAGGCGTTTAGTTGGGTCGGTCAGTTCCCTAGCAGTCCTTCCACCACTAGTCGACAGACTTTGCTGTCTTCCTCATCTCAGTGGGCGGTCTGACGATTTTTGCCCAGCGACGTTCAACTGCCGCTGGTCAGAGGGAAACTAAAAAAAAACTTTTTTGGTTTTCGCAGTCCCCAACGACAGTCACGTGGGTTCCCTTCGTCCTTGACCGGGTACGCAGGAAGATAGGGCGAAAATCACGCAGTGCTTGTGTGATGGCCAAAAGTTCAACACATGCTCAGTACGTTCCGATCACGTGAATCGCAGCAGGAGACCCTGATGGTGCCTGGAATTCACTTATGGTCAGCCGCGAAATCTTGGAACCAGGTCACTCTCGCGTCGGGTCACTTCAAAGTTCACGGGCCCTTGGCTTGTGGGTGGAAGAGAGGATAAGGAGAGAAAGAATTTGGGAAGAGAAAGGAAGGATATGGCTGATCATAGAATATATTCGCTCGCGACTCGGAAGCATTGGATTAAATTTCTGTTTTTATTTATTTATTTATTTTTCTTTTATATCTAACTAATTTTCTCTTTATTTAAGATTTTACTTTAGCCTAACGCCTATATGGTTAATGAAATCGTGGCTACGCGACAATATATATATATATATATATATATATATATATATATATATATATATATATATATATATATATATATATATATATATATATAGACTTCAAAAAAGTTAGCAACACGGAAAGATAAAATCGGCGGACCGAGTTCGATTTCCGGCTGAGTTCGTGACGTTCATTTTCGCGTATCATTGGGAAATGATATGAACCAATGTTTTCTACCCACTCACCATATATGCGTTAAGCAGTATGGAAGAATGTGCTCACTAGCTTTGTTTGTCAACCAGTTTAGGAGAAAGACAACTCTGAGTTTAACCCTGAGCGGGGGAGCTGTTTTAAGATTTCGTGGAATACTGGGCGCCGTTTCTCGGTTATTAGTTCTTAGGAAAATTGTGACTGGTTCTACAAAAGCTTTCACTACGAAAATCAAATCAAATATTTTCGTCGCCTGATAGTTCAGTTCTAGAAATCAACTCTTGCGTCGAAATCGACGACCAAGCCCATTATATATAGCCTTATATCCTTCTCAAGAGCAGCGGCCAGGTGAACTTTGTCAACCCTGACGGATTTGCTATTGAGACAGGAGTAAATGGTAGTGTCATCAGCATAAATGCCTACTTGGGAACTGATGGCATTAGAAAGATCATTGATGAAGATCAGAAACAGCCTAGGGCCCGGGATAGAGCCTTGGAGTTCACCCGCGTTCGTGTGAAATGATCTGGAAGCGAGCCCGTGCAAAAGAACCTTCATTTCAAGATTTGATGGGAACGAGTGAATTAAATCAAACAATCGTCCAGTAATACCGTAGCTCTAGAGCTTACGTAGAAGACCAACGTGCCCAAACCAGTCAAACGCCTTTGTGATATCTAGAGCCACAGCTCGAGCTTCGCCGTTATTATCAAGAGCTTGATATACATATTCAGTGATGGCCGTTAGCACATCAGCAGTAGACCTGGCAAAACGGAAGACATATTGTTTGTCAGAGAGTAGTTCATGAGAGCTAATGTGCTTAACCATTTCATCATTGATTAAAGCGTCGAATACTTTGCCGAAAAGCGGTAGGAGACTAATAATTAGGGGGTCAGAAGGTTCTCCAGAGTTTTTAAAAACATGAACTACAGAGGGGGACTTCCAACAAGCAGGAAGCAGCTAGACAATCGTTGTAGAGTCTGGAGAGAACTGAAGCCAGCTCGGGAGCACATTTGTTTAGGGCGACGGCTCGGATTCTGTCACCTCCGCTTGTCTTATGGGAGTCTAATTTAGGAATGATGTCCAAGACCAGTGACGGGGTTATGCGCATATCACTCTGTAGAGCCTCTGTTCTAGGGAGGAAATCAGGTGTGGGTACTCTGAACGAGTCGAGTTTTGAGTTGGAAGAGAATTCTCGAGCAAAGTAGTCAACCTTATCTGCTGTAGATATCAGGAGTTCGAATTGATTGAATAGATGAAGGATTGAAGAGTTGCTGTTATTCAGCACACACTTGCAAAGCCGACAATAACCCGTAGAACCGAACTTGCATGATGTTATACGTTGTTTCATTCTATCAGCAAACAGTAAGTTCGCTTCTTTGAGGACACGCTTACACTCGTTACGAGCAGAGATAAGGAGGCGCCTGTTGCAATCAGATGTATCGCTCTGGTACAGCCGGAAGAAGTGATTCCTGTGGGCTATAGCGGCTGAGCATGCAGGTGAGAACCAAAGAGATGGGTTTGGTTTAACTTGGTATTTCCTTGCTGGAATGAAAGCATCGGTGTCGGCTTTCACCCAGGAGGAGACCTCAGACGCGCATTTATGAACAAGATGATTAAAAACTGCATTCCAAGGGACATCATGAAGGAAATCACAGAACGATTCCCAATCCGCCCGTTGATAACAGAACGATATTCTGTTGGTAGGTGGTTCATAGCTGGTAGGGGAGAGGAAAGAGATGTTTACAGACACTACTACATGATCTGAGTTGCCAAGAGGGCAGAACTGCATAGTACATGAGTCAGGGATAGAGGCAAAAAGAGATCGAAAAGAGAAGCGTATCCATCAAGATTACTGAGGAAATACATGGGGAAGTCCTCCACTAGCATGAGAGATTGAGTGATTAAGGGTTTGGATGCCAGCGGGGTCAGTGGCAGAGTGTTTTAGACACGTGGCATGGTGTGTATTAATGTCACTGTTATATAGGAATAAAGTGTCACTGCCAACACTGGAGTTTGAACACAGATCACCAGAAAGCAAACTCAGGGGATCCCATTTTGATTAAGTAGATCACGTGATGGTAAAGAAAATGTATATATGGTAATTAGCGTGGCGTCTAAGTGATCACTATACGGATTACTGTTCGGTGGTTACTTTTCGAGCGAGTATTATCAAGCAAGTACTATTAGTGCGACTGTTATTCGAAGGCGTCTGACACCAGTATTGTTCAACGGCGTTACTATAATTGTATCTGCGATTACAAAGTCTCTACTACAACGAGCATTACGAAAGTGAAAACGAGTATTCGTTGACATTACAAAAGTGGCAACGAGTGTCCGTTGACATCACAAAAGTCACAAAACACAAATATATTTGAAAACGGGTGTAGGGAGATTGCCTTGTCTATATTATCAAGAATACTATCTTTAGAACTCAACAGTCATGAGAAGAAAGTGAACGGTAGTGAAAGAAGAGACAGCTGACTGCGTTAAGTAGAGAGAGACGGGGACACATGTAAGAGTGGTGTGGAGATTCAAGAGCCAGCGGGACATAAACTCCCAGGCTATCAATGTGAACATTAGAGTCCTTCCTGAAGAGAGGAAGATAGCCAGGAATCTAGAAATCCGTGGAGGGGACTGAAGAGTTAAAATTAGTTTCACGAAGAGCTGGGATGTCCAGAGACTTATCAAAGAGGAACGATTCCACACTGCAGGATGTAATACATTTTTTGACATATATAATTTTTTTTATTGATACAAGTCCTACTAATTAACCGATTGTTGGGGTGGGGGTGGGGGGGTCATACCTTCATCAATTGGTGGAATCTCCTTCGTTCCTTCTCATTCAATTTCACTTTCATTCTTCTACTCTCTTTCTCTCTCTCTCTCATTCACTGTACCACTCCCTCTCTCTCATTTACTCTCTCAGTCTCCTCTCTCATTCACTTTCTCTTTCACTCCCTTTCTCTCACAGTATCTTTACGCTGATCTATCTACTTTTGTTGGTATATGTTCTTCAAGACTGACCGTTTTCTATCTAGGGCATAATGAGTCTCAATCTAATTATTACTGCCTCTCAATCACTATGCCGCTTTCATTCTGTCTCTCTCTCTCTCTCTTTCATTCACTCTCTCACTATCTGTCTCATTCACAATCTTTCTCTCTCATTCACTCCCTCCCAATTTCTTTTCCTCCCTCTCTCTCATCCACTTTCTTTCTCTCTCTCACTCAATCTCTCTATTCTTCTCTCTCTCATTCATACTTTTTCTCTTGCAGACATTTACTTTCTCTTTCTCTCACTTCCACCCCCTCTCTAATTCACTCTCACTCCTATTTCTTCTCTCATTCATTTTCTCTCCTTCACTCTATCACTCTCTCTCTCTCTTTCATTTTCTCGCAAAATCTCTCTTATTCACTCACTCTCAGTCTCTCTCTCACATTCACTCTCTTTCACTCGCACTCTTTCTTTCTCTCTCTCTCATTCATTCTCTTACTCTCCTTCTCTCCCTCCTTTCTTGTCACTCTGTCTCCTTCACTCTTTCTTATTCACTCTCTCTCACTCTTTTTTTCTCTCTCATTCTCTCTTTCACTGTCACTCACTCTATTTCACTCTCACTTTCATTCACTCTCTTTCTCTCTCTCTCATTTACTCTCTTACTCTCCTTCTCTCCCCCTTCCCTCTCATTCTCTTTCCTTCACTCCCTCTCTTATTCACTGTCTCTCTCTTTTTCTATCTCCCATTCACTCTCCCATTCACTCTATTTTAATCTCAGTTTCATTCACTCCATTTCTCTCTCTCTCTCTCTCTCTCTCATTCATTCTCTTACTATCCTTCTCTCTCTCCTTTCACTCTATCTCTCTCCCTCTCTTCTCTGTTACACACACACACACACACACACACACACACACACACACACACTCTCTCTCTCTCTCTCTCTCTCTCATTCCCACACTCTCTCACTCGTTCACTCTATCTCTCTCAGTCTCTTCTATCTACTTTTGTTGGTGTGTGTACTTCGAGACTGACCGTTTTCCATCTAGGTGGTAACAGCCCTCAACAACCATTTCTAAAAAAGCACACACACTCCCGACCAATAAGAGTCTTTCTCCACGCCAAAAATTACTTCTGCTGTCGAGGTTTTACAATGACATCAGCGCCCACACATTTCCACCTGTCCAGTAGTAGCTTTGTGGTCGTAACATGTGACCTTTGTCCGAAAGTCATTTTTAAAGTCCCTGGGAAAATGAGGCAGAAAGGAGGAAACAAAAAAAAAGACAAAAAAAAATATATATATATATTGTCACCTCTTGACATTTGCCAAATGTCTCCCTTCCATTCCACACGCGCTTAAACACTAAATACCAAAGGTGCTTGCGATACTGGTGGGTTGGCCCTAAGTTTGCGTGCATCAATGGGATCTTTCTCGTTACCTCAATCCCAACCCGTCGGTGTCGTCACAGCTGCAGTCTGAGAAATACAATCGGGCGAGTTGGGTCTGAATTAAACCGAAAATGTTACAGAAAAGTTAATAACAAATAGTAACGAACCAGAAATAATAATAATAATAATAATAATAATAATAATAATAACATTCTTCTCCTGGGAATGATGTCGAAGAGGCCCATACGGTTGCACCATCTCTCCAGGAAATCCCCAAAATAATTCTCACAAGCAAAGCTCATATTCTGCGAATAATAATAATAATAATAATAATAATAATAATAATAATAAATCTTCAGAAAGCTATCAAAATACAAAGAGCTTGAAATCGAAATCTCAAAAATGTGGCGGATGGGAACATCAACAATCCCTTTTGTAGTTGGAGCCCTCGGAATGGTTGTAAAAGATTCCAGTAGATTCATTGAAGAAATCCCTGAAAAAAAAACTTTTCTCACGAGTACAGCCCACTTTTTGTAAAGGGCTTTATCTATGTAAAATATGTTTGTTTTTTGGTTTTTTTTATTGGTCAGTGGAAAACGCCAAGATGCCATTTCTAACCTTAGGTCTCTGGGCGGGACCCGGAAAGAAATGTGTACACACCAGAAATCAAAGGAAATAAAATAATAATAATAATAATAATAATCGCCCAGACACGGTGATCAAAGACCACGAAAACAGAATGTTTTCTTATTGACATTGCATTGTAATGTATCTTTGATGATCTTCAAAAACTATCAAAATACAAAGATCTTAAAGTGGAAATCTAAAAAATGTGGTAGATGAGGACAATAATTCCAATTGTAGTTGGGGGCCTCGGGTTGACTGGAAAAACTTCCGATATACTCACAGATGGGATCCCTGGTAGCCCATGCCTTAAAGAAATACAAGAAATTGTACTCACAAATACAGCTCACACATTACGAAGAGCTTTATCTATGTAAAATGTCTTTTTGTTGATTTTTGTTTTCATTTTCAAAAAAAAAAAAAAATGCGCAATGGAAAATGTCATGTAACCATTTCCGAGCTTAGGTCTCTGGTTGGGACCCGAGATGAAATGAGTATACACCAGAAACCAAAGGAAATAATAATAATAATAATAATAATAATAATAATAATAATAATAATAATAATGTCATGAGGCCATTTCCGACCTTAGGTCCCTAGTTGGGACCCGGGGTGAAATGAGTATACAACAGAAACCAAAGGAAATAATAATAATAATAATAATAATAATAATAATAATAATGTCATGAGGCCATTTCCGACCTTAGGTCCCTAGTTGGGACCCGGGGTGAAATGAGTATACAACAGAAACCAAAGGAAGTAATAATAATAATAATAATAATAATAATAATAATAATAATAATAACAACATACAAACTGTTAACATCTATTTTAACAAAACAGACATATTTCTTCTTGGAAAGAAATGACATACTACCACTTGAACAAAAAGGGTGCAAACGAGGCTGCTACGGATGTAAAGACCAATTACTTATTAATAGGATGATCCTGGAAAACTGCTTCCGTGGAAAAAAAAATCTTAGTATTGCCTGGATAGATTATCGTAAAGCATTCGATAGTGTACCACATTCCTGGATCTTAAAGTCTTTAAGTATGTACAAGGTATCACCCGTTATCATCAATTTCATCAAACAATGTATGTCGATATGGAAAACTACACTTTACCTCAATCATAAAAATGGAACCTATAAGTCTGGCGAAATAAACATCAATAGAGGAATATTTCAAGGTGACTCTTTGTCTCCTTTATTATTTTGCATATCACTTATAGCATTAACCAGCCAACTTAACAAGACAGAATGCGGTTACAAAATAGCTCAAAAGAAAATAAACCATCTATTTTACATGGATGACTTAAAATTGTATGCTAGGAATGACAATGAGCTGGAAGGTCTTCTGCAAACTGTAAAATGCTTCAGTGAAGACATTGAATGAAATTCAATTTGATAAATGTGCTAAAGCTACAGTTTTACGAGGATCGCTACAACAAACTTCCTCTATTAGTTTAGACCCTGCTGTAACAATAAAAGATTTAGAACAAGGAGAAGCTTATAAGTACCTAGGTGTAAATGAGAGTGAAGGAATTCACCATAAGAAAATGAAAGAAATAGTGCGTAAAGAGTACTATAGAAGGGTACGACTGGTATTAAAAACTGAATTGAATTCTCAGAACAGAATTATGGCCATTAATAACCTTGCCATCCCAGTGGTCCAATATAGTTTCAACATCTTGAACTGGACTCTAAATGACATCAGACAAATGGATTCTAAAACAAGAAAGCTTCTTTCTAAGTATAAGATGCATCATCCAAAGGCTGATGTAGACCGTCTATACATACCCCGTAAAGAAGGTGGAAGAGGTCTTATTCAGCTAGAATTGTCATACAAGACAACAACTATTGGCTTACTAACTTACATGGAAACAACAAATGACTGGATGATAAAATTAGTGAAACAACATGAAAACAGAAAGAAAAAATATTCAATAATAAAAGAAGGCAGTAAATACAAACAACATTTACATTTAGTAGATTCTGTAGTAAATCAAAACAGAAGCCAAGAACCAACTATTGCAGCAAAAGATATGAAAAAGAAAGCCAAGAATAAAGCCCTTGAACAGATGAAACAACGCTGGCAAGACAAACCTCTGCATGGCCAATATCCAGAACGTGCAAATAAACCCAATGTTGATAAAGTTAATACTCATCGATGGTTACGAGCATCTGGATTAAAGTCTGAAACTGAAGGCTTTATTCTTGCAGCGCAAGACCAGAGTCTTTTCACTAGGAATTTTCAGGCAAATATCATACATAATAATGTGGATCCAAAATGCAGGTTCTGTGACAAATACCAAGAAACAATAGACCATCTAATCTCAGGATGTTCTATACTTGCCCCAAATGAATATAAAAATCGTCACGATAGAGTGGGGCAATACTTACACTGGACAATGTGCAAACACTTTGGAAAATGTGTAAGCAAACACTGGTATGAACATCGGCCAGCGCCGGTTACAGAAATAGAAGATGTCACCATTCTATGGGATTATACCATCCACACAGACAGAAAAATTGAAGCAAATAGGCCGGACATTATTGTCAAAAACCAGAAAGAAAAAACTTGCCTACTAATTGATATGGCTTGTCCAGCGGATTGTAACATAGCAACCAAGGAATTTGAAAAACTATCAAAATACAAAGACCTGGAAATTGAAATAGAAAAAATGTGGAAATTGAAAACAAGAATAATACCAGTGGTAATAGGTGCACTTGGAATTATAAAAATGGAACAAAACAACACATTGAAAGAATCCCTGAAACCCCAGCTTAAGAGACATACAGAAAATTGTCTTATTAAGTACAGCACACACACTAAGGAGAACTTTGTCTATGTAACGCTAGCAACTTCATCGGAGATAAAAAAAAAAAAAAAAATTAACATGAAATGTGGCCATAACAACACACCACGACCTGCCTTAGGTCTTTCCGCAGACTTGGTAGGTAGTGTGTCCATAGCAGAAATCGAATGATGATGATAATAATAATAATAATAATAATAACTACAACAGCAACGATTTTTTTTACTATCAACAAAAATCGAGCAATACAAGCAAATCACCCAGACATATCAAAGACAGAAAAAAACTAAAAATTTGCACACTAATTGACATGAGCGTGCCAAATGGCAAAAACAACTCTGAGATGGTTTTTGAAAGACTAGTCATAAACAAAAACCCCGAGATAGAAATAGAAAAAAAAAATGTGGCAAATATTCCTGTTGTGGTTGGAGCTTTGTGTCTGATAAAGAACTGAAGAACAAATCAACAAAATCCTTGGTATAGCATCTCTCCAGGAAATCAAAAAAATAGTTCTAACAAACACAGTTCATATGCCGTGGAGAGTGTTGTCCATATAAGCTTTTGTTATTGTTAATAGCCGTCTTTTGTTTAATTAAGTGTAACCAACATACTTCGATTGCTATAGCTCATTCGAAATGACTCGTCAAATGGAATTTTAAAACAAATATAGGTTAAAAAAAATTTTTAAATAATGATAATAACTAACAGTGTGAAAATTTCGCAATTTTCCCGTTTTAATATTCAAATGAATCATGTATAGGGTAAATGTATAGCTGACCACTCGTATTTGAAGATACCCGTCCACTACAGTGGCTAGTCAATCCCTATTGCATACGCTTGCTCAGGCGCATTTGTGCTTATACAACACCCACAGAGCCCACCTGTGGTTTATACTGCAACTATGCTGAGCAGACCTTAGTTATAGTTTCTGGGAAGGATTGTGTTATCTAGCGTGATCAACAATTTGAACAAAGTCAGCACGCTCAAAGCCACGGCCATGATGACTTGTGACTTAATACTAGCACAGCTATTGACGGTCCCCAAGGGTTCCGTCTACGCAATTTCACTCACAAGGCTTGGGTATGGTTTTCATGCACTTGCCAACGCTGGGATCGACCCCTCCAGTCTGATAACATCTGGAAGTTTCCTTCCTGACAAATCGACAATGGTGAGATTCGAAACCGAGTCTCATGCTCAGAATGTCAGATGAATAACAATACTTAATTAAATGACTGAACAAGGTCCTAGCAAGTTCCAAGACTAAATAAAAACCCATGGAAATTCCCTCATTACGTTGTTAAATATTTGAGCTTAACAACTTTAACAAAATATTGCAATAACAATGATGAATACGAATGCTGATAATTATTTAAAAGAAGTAAGTGGATACAAATGAAAAGATTAAAAACTGACAAGAAATTCTATTTCACTGAAGCAGACGTTATTACCAAGTCTGTCTTTCTTTCTTTGTATCTCTCTTTCTTTTTTTCGTTAGTTCTTTCTTCTTTCTCTCTCTCTCTCTTTCTTTCTTTCTTTTTTCGTTCTTTCTTTTTTCCTTTTGTAAGCACAAGATTAAAAAGTATAAATATTGTTCAAAGTTATATGTCGATAAATAAATTAAATAAAAAAATGGTTTATGGGGTAAAAAGATAAGCATAAGTATTTTTTCTCTCCTTTTTTTCACGTTATTTATTTTGCGTTCTCTTAAGTTTCTTTCTTCCTTCCTTTCTTTGTATCCCTCTTTCTTTCTTTTTTTATATCTTTTTTTCTTTTTTGTATCTATCTATCTTTCTTTCTTTCTTTCTTTCTTTCTTTCTTTCTTTCATTTTTCTTTCTTTGTATCCCTCTTTCTTTCTTTCGTTATTTCTTTCTTTCTTTGTAGCTCTCTTTCTTTCTTTCGTTATTTCTTTTTTTTTCATCCCTTTTTACGTGGTCTTGATCTTTGATCAAATATGGATTTTTTTAAACAAAAACACAATCAAACAATTGACAAAGTTTTCCATCTCAATTAAGCAGACTTTAAGTGCATGAGATCGTTATCACCATGTCTTATTTCTTTCTTTTTTCTTTTTCTTTCTTTCTTTCTTTCTTTCTTTCTTATGTATGCTTCCATTTATCTCACCAAAACTAAACAGCGTCTCTGATACATCTTTCTCTTTCGTGTTTCCTCGCAGTCAAAACGGAAAGGTCCATTATTTAGCTGAGGTGATGGCAGGGCATAACAAATCTGTTTCTAAGTTATTAACTTATGGAGGAGCCACAGCAATAGCAATAATAATAATAATAATAATAATAATAACAACAACAACAACAACAACAACAACAATAATAATAATAATAGACTACTTTGTTTTAAAAATGATCATATTTGCCGTAAGGGTCCTTATCATTTTACATGACAAGAAATTCTATTTCACTGAAGCAGACGTTATCACCAAGTCTTTCTTTCTTTCTTTCTTTCTTTCTTTCTTTCTTTCTTTCTTTGTATCTCTCTTTCTTTTTTTCGTCCGTTCTTTCTTCTCTCTCTCTCTCTCTCTCTCTCTCTCTCTTTCTTTCTTTCTTTCTTTTTTCCTTTTGTAAGCACAAGATTAAAAAGTATAAATATTCTGGGAAGGAATAATAATAATAATCCCAATTTTTTTTTATTTTAGAATGTTTTTTTAGACTAACTGTCTTTGACGGCTTATCAACCTTTTGCCAATTATTTCGAATGACCTATAGCAATCGAAGTATGTTGGTTCCACTTAATTAAATAAAAGACGGCTATTAACAATAACAAAAGCTTAAATGGACAACACTCTCCACAGCATATGAGCATAGTGCTGTAACTATTTTCCGACTTGTAGAAGTTAATAATTCCCCGTCCTAAGTCAACGTTAAGCTCTTTTGTCTTCCCTATCGTGTCCCTAACGTAGGAATAACAATGTTGACATTCTATGCACCGCGTTACGACTCAGAATTGGTAATCGCAGAGCCGAGTTTCAAATTCCAAGTCTTACGTCTAAATCACGTTCTTAGCGTTTATTCTAGAGATCTTTTAATCTTCTTTTTTCCCCTTGAGTCTTACGGACAAATCACGTTGAAACATTGGTTCTCAATCGCTCACCGAAGTTAAGCAACATCAAGCCTGATCAGTACCTAGATGGGTGATTGTAAGCTAGGATGTGCAGGTGGTGAAATAGATAACGGCTCGGAATTGGAAATCGGAGAGCTAAGTTGCACTTTCAATCGGGTTCGTTATATTCAAATACAAAGCAAATACATTTGGGAAAGGTCTGAATCCATTTCTTTCCACGCCCTCCAGCCATGGATTAATTAGTAGGATTTGTATTAGAAAATCAATATTATCCCCCCCCCAATTCTTATAATCTAAAAATATTTCTGGTTTTAAATAACCTGCAAAAGGTTGATAAGCCGTCAAAGACAGTCAATCTAAAAAAAAAAACATTCTAAAATAAAATAAAAAAAAAACAATTGGGATAATGAAATAATTATAAGTTATTCTAACCCAATAATTCTTTACTGCTGATAATCTATTTTTCCTTTTTTCCAATGCATTTTTAGGTCTTACGTCTAAATCACGTTGAACCACCGGTTCTCGTACGATCACCAAAGTTAAGCAACGTTGAGCCTGATCATTACCTAGATGGATTACCGCTTGGGAATACCTGTTGTTGCAAACCTGGATGTGCGGGTGGTGAACTGGATAACGACTCAGAATTGGTAATCGCAGAGCCGAGTTCCAAATCCAGTTGGGTTTGTTGTATTCACTTACGCGACGGTACACTTGGGGAAGGTATGAATCCATCTCTTCGCCCCCCCCCCACAGCTAAGGACTAATTAGTAGGACTTGTATCATAAAATCGTCATCATCTCCATAACATTCTTACAATCTCGAAATATTTTCTGGCTTTAAATAACATGCAAAAGGGTTCATAAAATGTAGAAAAGAAATCAATGAAACAATTTTTCTCTCGGAAAATTATTTTTATTTATTTATTTTTTATTCATACTTTTGGTTGATTGATTGATTGATTTCTTTGTTTTTTTGGGGGGGAGGACACTATAGCAACCAAATTAAGTTATTTAAGAGCGAAACCTTTTTGAGTATTATAAGAATAATTATTTTTTGTGAGTAAATATTGTATTAACAATTTTGAGGGGATAATTATGATTTTTCAGATACAAATCCTACTATTTAACCCATAGCTGGGGGATGACGAGAAATCATATTTTTCTCAAGCGTGTTTGCGCGTAAGTGAATGCAACGAACCCGACCGGAATTCGAACTTATTTTTCATTCCGAGCCGTTATCCATTCCACCACCCGCGCGCATCACATCCAAATTTACAGCACTTGATATTCCTAACGATAAATCATCTAGGTACTGGCCAGGCTCGACGTTGCTTAACTTCGTTGATCGTACGAGAACTGATGTGTCAACATGATATAGCCGTAAGTTCATACTTTCGGTGTATAGGACGCAAGCAGATTTTGAAGACAAATATAGGTAAGAGCTATGAAGGGTAGGAAGTTGTGGAGAGCCATGATTGTCTACGTCCTGAAGGGACACGGCATATAGAAGACGATGCTGCTGCTGATGATAATAACAGAGATCAACTCTATACATTGTCATCGCTGTAAAAGAATTATTTTTAGTTTACCTTTGTTATGAAATAATGTAATTTGAAGAATAGGGAGTAGGGAGAGGAGAAAAGAGCGAGAAGGGAGTGTAGAGAAGGGGGGAAAGTGTGGAGGAGAAGAGAGGATGAGAAAAGTGGTGGAAGGAGGATAATGGTAAGAGAGGGAATAAGAAGAGGCAGGAATAACGATAATAAAGGGAGAAAGTAGGAGGAGCGGGAGAAAATGGGGAACGGACAAAATAAGGAAGGAAGGGAGAAGACCACATGATTAGACCGCGAAGGACAGGTTTCATTATAAAGGTTGAAGTTCAGCTTGTCATACTGGCACGAACGCGTCGTTTCACACATACACATGAACACGCGCCGGCACACACATGTTGACAGACAGGTATACGCATACAAACGCAATCGCACACACATGCATAGACCCAAAGAGGACCTAGATCGATCCGAAAAGTCGTATATGTCTGCTGACGACCCAAACAGTAAATCATTTCAAACGTCATCAGTAGTACAACAAGGAAGAAATGCGAGCTCCAATGTGTTTAACCACTTTATAAAATATGATCTGCGCGTCTACAAGAAGAATGATTCTTTTAAGCCAGGGTTTTCTTCCTTGTGGCTCAGTTTTCGTGTCAAAAAAATCTCAGGCCCGCATAAGCACAAATAAAAATTCCAAGAGCAAAATGTTATCTTTTTTAAATCATTTCACTCTAAACAAGGCGATAAGGAACACTAGAACGGATGAGTTTACAAGGAGTGAAAGTGAATGAGAAGGCAGAGAATGGGGAGGATTGACGAAAGGACAAAAAAAAAACAATGAAAAGAGAAGATGGTGATTGACGTTACATTTAAATTTTTGAAGGGAAGAAAGAAATCGGAAGGATATTCCACAAGTGGGAAGTGCGAGAAAAAAAAACTGTTGGAATAAAAATGGCGGTTGCATCTAGCTAGTTCAACAGTAAAGCGATGAGATCTAATTGCCAATCTAGTAGCTCTCTTAAATTCATGTAGTCGGGGTAACAATGGGAGGGGAAGCTCACTAGAGAAGTTTCCATGAAAATATTTGTAGAAAAGACAGAGAAAAGACATGTCACGTCAGTGATAATGTGACTGAAATCGAGATGCCGAGTCAGGGTCGATTACATTACAGAGACCTTTCTTTGGATTTTGTCAAGAATCACGAGGTATACAGCAGGAGACCAGACCAGATATTGGCAACAGTATTCAATGGAGTAGAAAGTATAAACCCTGACTAATGTCGACACTGATCCTTGTGTCCGTCTATCTATTAGCTTGTCAAGTTCAAATTCCAAGCTTTGGTTCACCTTCGAGCGTAAATCTCCTCTCTTTTCAATCTGCAATCAGTTACCTATTTTCCTTGGGTCAGATACAGGCGCGTTTAAAAAAAAATTCTCAGGCCCACTCGTGTGTCTGAGCACACACGTTGAGAATCACTGCTTTAATCATTCCATGCCGCATCCCAACTGAATCTACTCATAGAAAACAGCTGACTTGTTTTGACCCCCGAGGCCAGAGTGCCAACGATGATTTGAGGGGTATGGGTCACCTACAGACGCGTTTCAAAAATTTCTCAGGCCCATTCGTGTGTCCTTAGACACACGTTGAGAATCACTGCTTTAATCATTCCATGACACATCCCAACTGAATTTACTAATAGAAAACAGCTGATTTTTTTGACCCCCGAGGCCAGAGTGCCGACGATGATTTAAGGAGTATGCTGATGACATAGGTATTCATAGTTGGTATAAGAAAGATCTTGAACAAAAAATCAACATTCTTTTCAATAGGAAACTATGATCAAGGATTGCAATGAAAGCACTGATGGCTTGAACATAGCCCGAATCCATCATATAAATTCAGAATGTGCAATTCATAAACTCTAAACACTTTAGGCACCTCGGTATATAGATTATTGATTCAAAGTCTACGGCTTATAAACCTTTCGCAGGTTAAGGCCAGAAATTAATTTTAGATTGTAAGAATATGGTGAGGGACGAGATAATAATGTTTTAGCGATATGAATCTTACTAATTAACGCATAGCTGAGAGAAGAGGTGTTTTCGTACCTTTTCCAAGGGTATTTGTGCGTTGAAGGTTGTAGTTATCGGGGAAGCAAGAGATCAGAAGGGTGTTCCACAGGTGAGAAGTGCGAGGAAAGAAACTGTTGGAAACAGAAATAGAAAAGAAACTGTTTTAGAAATTTAATGAACCGAACGGGAATTCGAATTCGGCTCTCCGATTAACAATTCCGAGCCATTATCTATAACACCATCTGCACATCCAAGCTGACAGCACCTGGTATTAACAAGCAGTCACCCATTTAGCAAGTGACTAGGCTCGACGTCGCTTAACTTTACTGATCGCACGGGAACCTGTATTTCAACATGATGTGGCTGTCAGCCTGGTATTGAGGGTCAGTTATAACAAATTTAATGTAGGCGATAAGGAAACTGAACACATAATAGGCTGCGCTATGGCTAGTTTCATCTACCCACGTAAGATGCGATAAAATAAAAGCACTAACCTAAGAATTCGAGTCATATTTTTAAATAGCCTCATCAGATCTAGACTCTCATATGGATGTCAGAAATGTTCAGAAATGTCTAATCTATCAACTGTATGCAACTATTTTATCAGATGAATGATTAAAAATGACTCTAAGCAATGAATCCTCTAGGTGTTAAAAAAAAACAATCCTTCATCAAGCCCTGGCGCTACATAATCACAAAACTTTAACAAATAACGAGGACCAACTGTAAATGTAATCCTTGACGTGAATAGGAATTTTGATGAGTTTAATAAATTCTACCTGTGATATTATGTAAATAAACAGCAAGCTTTCTAAATTTGCATAAGCATGGGTTGCTAAGGATGAAAAATAATAATAATGATAATACAGCAATGGTGTGGTAATTGCATTTATTTTATGTTAACGATGCTACAAAAGATCTTTTCACTAAAGATCAAATGTAATATACGTTCTTTGGCAAGGAGGCTTACCTGCTGCAGAATTTTAATAGTACAAGACAAGTTCATATCCAGGTTTTCCTCTCTATCATTCTACAGTTGTTTTTTTAAGGCTTCGGTAGAAATTATGTTTGTTATTCAGATGCCTTTTTTTTCTTCTCTACTGATCGTTCTCCATTTTGTTTTACTAAAGTCTCATATTTTATCTCATGAAATATGTGACTAATTTTAATTATCTATATGATATGTAAGTTGCCAAAACGGTACACTGTAGCCAGACAAATTAAGACACTCCCAAATGTTACTAACGTAAAGAATAGTAGGAAGAAGAAAAACAAAATTACGTGATATACAAATGAATGATCTTGTCCAAATGTAGATGTTACAAAACCCAAATATTAATCCAAGAACTGAAGACTCATCAGCTATAGACTCTCATATGGAAGTCATGCATGACATCCAACTCCTTCAGGAATGTCCATACTATTAACCATTTTATCAGATCAATGATTCAAAATGGCTCCAAGCAATGGATCCTCTAGGTCAGCGGTGTCCAACCAATGGGCTTGGGCCATTTGGTACCAGGCCGCATAGAAAGAATAAAAACTATTTTTATTTTCCATTTTATTGACTCTTACGGTCTTGCTTACTGGGTTTTGTTATGTGTGTGACAACACCGCCCCTACCCCTGATCCATAGAAAAATTGTCTTGAATGACACCAAACCATGGCAGAAAATGATTGAGGGCGCTGCTCTAAGTCTTAAAGAAAACCTAGACCTTCAAACCCTATAGACTAGCTTTACAGACTCACAAAGAACTTTACCGAATAACAAGAAGCATCTTGAATACTTCAACCAGCAACAACTAATATGAATAGCATGTGTAACTAGAATGGGGAAAATGATGGTATAATCAAGATGTCGACTTTCCACACTACTTTAGACAAAAGGTTAGGTAGGAAACTCCCATCAATGCTAGAAAGGGCGATAACAAAAAAAAAAAAAAACTGTTTTAATAAACTGGCGCTACAGAATCACAAAGAATTTTACCAGATAACAAGAACCATCTTACTTGAATACTTTATTTTATCTTACAGGTGTTACAAAATATCTTTTTTTCTAAAGATCAAATGTAATATATGTTGGCTTTCTTACATGCTGCAGAACTTTAAACAATGTCACCAGACAAGACATAAACATACTTTCCTTTATCATTCTACAGGAGGGAATTTTTTAAGGTTTCAATGGAAATAATTATGCTAGCCTTTTTTCCTCCAACATTGATCTCCATTCTCCATCTTGTTTTACTGAAGCCTCAAATTTGATCTCATCAAAGATGTGACTAATTTTAATTATCATCTATATGATATGTAAGTTGCCAAGACGGTTCAGTGTAGCTAGAGGAATTAAGACACTTTAGTACTAACTTAAAGAATATCAGTATCTTATGTCATGATTTTCTCGCCGAGTTACATGTGACATTTGTTTTAGGCACATCGGCGTGGTGAAATAGTTAGCAAGCTGGTCTCGCGAGATTACTTAAGACTGAATAGTGAGTTCGACCTTCACTGGGTGCCCCACACTTTCGGCTTTGTTCCATATCTGAGCTAAGCTTAGAAAATCACCATTCCATTGGGTACTTCGACATGGTGTAATAGTTGAAGTAATTAGGCATACATAATAAGAAAGAAAGTGATCCTCACTGGGTGCCCTATACTTTCGACCTTGTTCCTTATCTGAGGTAAGCTTAGAAAATCACCATTCTATTGGGCACTTCGATGTGGTCCAATGATTAGCAAGCTTGTCTCGCTAACCATTGTCGCGATGCTCTCTGGGTGCTCCATACTTTCGGCCTTGTACCATATTTAGGGTACGCTTAGAAGATTACCATTTTAATTGTTGCCGTTTTTAAGGCTTCAATGCAAATCGTTATGTTTGCTGTTCAGATGAATTTTCTCTTCCACTGATCTCCATTTTCCATATTGTTTTACTAAAGCCTCAAATTTGATCTTAATGAAAGTTGTGAATAATTTTAATTATCATCTATATAATATGTAAGTTTGGAGCACTTCGACGTGATGTAATGGTTAACAAGCATGACTCCTGAGATCAATTACAACTGAATATTGACTTCGATCTTCACTGAGTGCTCTATACTTTTGGCCTTGTGTCGCATCTAAGCTACGCTTAGAAAGTCAACATACTATTGAATAGGAATTTTTATGAGTTTAATAAATCCTACCTGGGCTACGTGAAAAGCAAGCTTCCAAAATTTGTTCAAGGCCTTTATTAGTTTACTAAGCACTAAAAAAGATAATTAAGGAACAGAGTAGTCATTACATTTTCTATCTTAACTGTGCTATAAAATCATTTTTTTACTAAAGGTCAGATGTACTATGTTCTTGGCGAGTATGGTGCTTACCTGCTGCAGGACTTCAAATAATAGTGCAACCCAGTTCATAAACATATTTTCTTCTATGGGGGAATATTTTAAGGCTTCGGTGGAAATGGTTATGTTTGCTGTTCAGATGACTTTTTCTCTTCCATCTTGTTTTACTAAAGCTTATCTTACTAGAATTTTTTGCGACAAGCTGACGCGTGTTAAACGCCTCACATTATTTAATATTGCTGAAGTTATTGTTAACATTTTTTGTCAAAATTTACAAACGCTACGTTTCGTTCAATTTCGCAAACCAATCGATGAAATTTGAATAAATTGATTTGTTTGGAAAAAAAATTGACAAAAGCCCTACTTCGCGGGTTAATAATTTCTTTAATTTAATTTAATTTCATTTCATAGGACTAGGTAAACAATATTTTTTAAGAAAATTTCTTTTTTTCCCTTTTAACAGGGTTGAATAAATTCTTAGGAGTTCTTACTCTTGAACATGCAACATACAACTGGCCATGCGTAAATATTTTTTTTTCTGGAGTGGGGTTTTATCTGGACCCTAAGATTTTAAGTTATTTTAGCTTAGCCCCCAAATCACCCACTCCAGAACGACCCTAAAATCAATTTTCAATCGACTTTTATCTCATAGTTACCGAATTTTCCTCCCTTGTCAAAATTACTGAATCTTCCGTCATCGAATTTTCCTAAATCCGTCCAGTCTATCAACTATATGCAAGCATTTTATCAGATTAATGGTTAAAAATGGCTCCAATCGAATGAATCCTTAAGGTCTTAAGGAAGAACCCGTATCACTTGAAGACTTCCAACAGTAGCAACAACTAAAATGGATAGCACGCATAACTAGAAATCTCTGTGAGTATAATCTCGATGTTGACCTTACACACTACCTTAAACAAGAGGTTAGAAAGGAAACTCCGATCAATACTTGAAAGAGCGCATCTCGGGCATCGGTACAGTCATTACTGGGAACCTTGTACTGGTGGCTTTGTAACAAACGGTGTTAAACTTTGGAAATAACAAGGGCTCCTCTCCCAGCAATGGTTAACGAGCTCTTCTCTACGGTACTTACGACTGAATAGTGAGCCCCCTTTTTACAGAGTTCACCATAATTGTCGCCTTGTATTAAACTAGGCAAAAATGACTAAAAAAAAAAAAGAAAAGACCTTTATATAATTCGAATCACACTTATCGCTCAACTAGAAAGATCTATGGTATAGCTCATTTACGACTGAATAGTGAGTTTGATCCTCACTGGGTGCTCCATACATTCGGCCATGTGCCACATCTACGCTACGCTTAGAAAACCATTACCGTTGGGTCTGTTATATTCACTTACGCCTTACACGCAAATACCCTTGGGAAAGTTATGAATCCACCTCTTCTCCCCCATCCCGGCTATAAGTTAATTAGTAAGACTTGCATACTACAACGATTATTGCTTCAAAAAAAATTCTTACACTCTAAAAATATTTTTCTGGCTTTTAATAACCTGCAAAGGGTTGATAAGTCGTAGAAGACGAATCAATCGAATACTGATTAGTTGTCTTTCAGATTTATTTACATTCACTTGAATTTTAATATAAATCTATAGAAACTACAGTGGCCACAAAGTGAGGGATCAGTTTATATATTGATTGTAATATTAAATTAATCCCCTACTTTATATCCATATGAATATCTTGTTTGTTTATGAAATTCGATGTAGCTTTGAATCCAGCTATGGGTTAATTAGTATGACTTGTATCATTAAATGATTTAGTGATAAATTTTTAGTCTAAATCTATATAAAGAAAAAGTTCTTACAATCTAAAAAATACTTTCTGGCTTTGAATCTGCAAAGGGTTGATAAGACGAAGAAAATGAATCAGTCAATCAATTCATAGGCTAACCCTGCTGTAGAGAATTTGCCCCTGGCTGGGTGCTCTGATATTCAGGCGTTGTGCCGTACTAAGCTAGGTTTAGACATCGAGGCCAACGACTATAACAACCGTCTCCTACCCCGTCCGCGCAAGCAATTTTTAATACGCGTGTGTGTGTTTTGACGTGTGTAGCAGGGTGAACTTCACATTTATGCCTGCTCGCACCTTGTGCATATGTGTATTCGACGGCGTCGTGTTTTCTTTCGCTGTCGACAGCTGGAGAAGGACGGTCGAAGAGAACAATAAAATGTCAGCGAACGAATTTGTTGTTCTTCCTGCCTCCATCCGTTTACCGCCATTCATATTCCAAGCCACCTGACCTTGGCCTCGTAGTCGTCGTCATCGTCGTCGTCGTCATCGTCGTCGTCGTCGTCGTCATCGTCAGCGAGACTAAAGTCCTCTAAAAGAGGAAACATTGTTGTTTCATATAGACACGATGACGCGCATTCAAATTATGCACATTTTTAAAGGTGAAACGGGGCGGGTTATGGCTTTATTTTTGCCTAGTCTGGTACAAGGCTACAAGTATAGCGTTCTTAGTGAGGATCGGGTTCACTACTCAGTCATAATGAGATGAGCTCGTTAATCATTAGTCTATGGAGGGGAGTACCTGTTATTTACCCAGCTTAGCCTCGTTTGGTACAATGTCGCAAATATGGAGCACCCAGTGAGGATCGAACTCGTTACGCAATAATTTACGTCTCAGTTCGTGAATGAATCAATATCGGTCAACTTTATTGCTCTTTTTTAATTTTTTTTTTTTTTTTGATATCACAAAGAAAGAAAGAAAGAAAGAAAGAAAGAAAGAAAGAAAGAAAGAAAGAAAGAAAGAAAGGTGGAGAAAAGAAAAAAGAAAAACTTAAAAGAAAGAAAGAAAGAAAGAAAGAAAGAAAGAAAGAAAGAAAGGTGGAGAAAAGAAAAAAGAAAAACTTAAAAGAAAGAAAGAAAGAAAGAAAGAAAGAAAGGTGGAGAAAAGAAAAAAGAAAAACTTAAAAGAAAGAAAGAAAGAAAGAAAGAAAGAAAGAAAGAAAGAAAGAAAGGTGGAGAAAAGAAAAAAGAAAAACTTAAAAGAAAGAAAGAAAGAAAGAAAGAAAGAAAGAAAGAAAGAAAGAAAGAAAGAAAGAAAGAAAGAATGAAACGGAAGCATGTAAAATGCTAAGAAAGGAAGACGAAATGTCGCAAAAGGAAAAAACAAATAAAGAAGACGAAGGGAGGGAAAAGAAAGAAAGAAAGAAAGAAAGAAAGAAAGAAAGAAAGAAAGAACAGTGAGGAACAGAAAAAGAAAACCTTAAAAGAAAGAAAGAAAGAATGAAAGAAAGAAAGAAGGATTGAATGAATGAATGAATGAAGGAAGGAAGGAAGGAAGGAAGGAAGGAAGGAAGGAAATAAATAAATAAATAAATAAATGAATAACATGAGAGAGACAGAATACGGCGGTAAAGTAGAAAAAAACTAATAATTATTTGATAATTGACAGAGTACCCGTCAAAAAATGACGGAGTTATTATTTACGTATCGATCGGCATTTCTACTTCGGATCAGAGTGCAGTATCTGTTTTTTCTCTTTTGCTGTGTTTCATTCACTCTAATAATTGCATCAATAGCAACAAAGCAAATTAGAGTTTACTGAGTATATCTAGAAATTTGATATAAATTATTTTACTGTAGAAATTCCCTGAAAATGACGTTGAAATGGATTGTCATTGGTCATGAATTATTGCAGGCTTTACTGTCAGGATGTTCATATGTATAATGTAAATGTGTCGCTAACGATTTTATTGTAGAAATTCAGTGCAAATAATTTTGCAATAAAAGGCCATATCTTAATATAGAAATAACTTTTAAATGATTTTACGGCTTATCAACATAAGAAATATGATTGTAAGAATTTTTTTGGGATAATAATGATTTACTGATATAATTCTACTAATTAACCCATAGCTGGGGGAGAAGAGGTGGATTCATACCTTTCTCAAGGGTAAATGAATACAATAAACTCGACTGGAATTGAAACCCGATTTCCAATTCCGAGGCGTTATTCATTACACATCCAAGTTTACAACACCTAGTATTCTCAAGCGGCCACCCATCTAGATATTGACCAGACTCGACGTTTCTTAACTTCGGTGATCGTATGGGAACCGGTGTTTTAACGTGATATGGCCGTAAGACTTAAAATGCATTGGAAACAAGGAAAAATGGACTGTCAGTAGGGAAGAATTATTAACAGGATCGGGTCAGAATAACTTATCTCTTTTTGTATTATTTTTGCAATGTTTCGACAGGTGTATTATCGGTCTTCTTCAGGTATGGAAGGATGTTGAGAATACCATGGACTGGATATGTGAGGCACGACGAAGTTCTAGAGAAAATGGCAACAAAAAGAAAAAGGACACTTACTTAACACCAGAAAGAGACAGTTAAAATTTCTAGGGCACATAATGAGGAAATAAGGCTTGGAAAATGTGATACTCACAAAACAGATTGAAGGCAAGAGTAACGGAGGAAGACAACGCATAACCTACCTAGGTTATGTTTGTTTGTTTAGCGGTACTTATGGATTATTTAATGCCGAAATTTATTTTTCTTGGGAGCAGTAGTTATTTTATTTTTCTTACAAAAATATATTGGTGGTATTTTTACTATAAAAATGTATATACTTTCATCATGTTTTGACTCCAGTTTACGGGTTAACTATTTGTCCATAGCTGGGACCCTAACAGGTGCTACCACCTCGGGTAAACCTGGGAGCAACAGCAATTAAAAGGTGGTTCCGCGCTCCTCAAAACCTCTCGATCAGAGGCCTTGCTGCCGGGTGTAGTTTATCGCCATGCCCAGAACGAAATGGGTTTAGGGGAGTTAACAAAAAGGCTGAATTTATTAAGAGCTGTAAAGGGCAGGGAATTGTGAAGAGCTTTCATCACCACCACCCTGAAGGTACATGGCACACTGAAGAAGAAGAATGCCATGATTGATGTCGTTCTGCTGATTGTTTACTGACTCACTTCCTGCCAATCTTCAACGTCTTGTCAATTCCATTTCCGCTTTTCTCACTTTGTGGCTTCTTGACCAAAGACTAGCCGTTGTTTGCTCAATCTTTGTGTTTAGATTCCATAAAAACCCAACGTTGCAAACGACGTAAACTCGTCGATCGTCCATAATCAAGTGTAATAATAATAGTATATATATGTATATATATATATAAAATAAAAAAGGCTTAAACACTAGTACTCCATGGTCATAATTTATTACATTGGAATCGTAAATACGATCCAATTCATCAGACCTACAAATTCAAAAAGAAATCAGAAAAAATAACTCCGGGAATAAAAAATAAAATTTAGTGAGAGTGTATGTATGAGAGTGTGGGACGAATGCGAGAGTAAATGAAAGCTATAGGGAGGGGTAACAGACGAGAGAAGAACAGGAAGGTCTAAAGGTGAAGGTGGGGATTAAAATTTAACAGAGAGAAGTTTTAAGGAGGAGAGTCAGATACAAAAAAATATGAATATTCTAATATGTCTAATACATATCTGAATCGCTGACTAAAGATAGACACCGGAAAAAAGTATACATTTTGTGGTGACACACAATATATATATATATATATGGATTCGACTGGAATTCCACTGTCGGCAAATCGAACCGTTCGTGAGTGACCGAGAGCAGCCAAAAGATGGACGTACTAACGGCAGATGGTGAATACTCTGTGCGTGAGGTTGTCAGACCAGAAGAATCCTCAGAAGAAGAATCTTCAGAACATTCTTCAGATGATGAAGACTCTGCGCATGAGGTTGTCAGATCAGAAGAAACCTCAGAACATAACACACAATCTCCTCCAACAGTCGCCCCGCTCCGGAGAAGCTTAAGAATAAAGAGGCCCGCCCATGAGTGTCACTTATGTGAAGGGGGGAGTGTAGTGAAAGGAAAACTCGGGCATTTTTGGCTACGGCGTTTGTTGGGAGAGTAATCTGCGACAAATTTGCTTTAAGAACGCTTACACTTACATGTACTTGATAGAGGATGTTGATATTGTGTACAAGATGATTCTTATCCCAAATACGAATATTATCGGCATACCCACCATCAATCAACAATGGCTTCGGGAGGGAAAGCATAGAACAAAGCAACTCGTGTAGAAAACATACTGAACTTGGCAGACGAGCTTTCCAAGCACCGCTCCACATCGAGATGCCAATCACCGGAAGTAAATTTTGGCGGGAAAGCTAATGACGCCCATTTGGCAACAGGACTTTGACCTGCAGGTTTTTACCTGATGTTTGTAAAGGTCAGATTTATTTTGCCCTTACTTGGTGCATAAGCGCCGGTAGATGGGTGGCCGGATATAAGACCTGTAGGACACTTCACAGTGGTTGCTGGGGAATATCTAGCCTGTATAGGGGATCTATTTAGGCGCTGTCTTTTCGCCTAGTTTTCTTTTCCTTCAGGGTGGCGCAATGGTTTGCTTCCAAATTGTTTGCGGTGCAGTTGGTAATGATGTTCTTGCAACTGGTAGTCGGAAGTTTTTATGGTCCGCAGGTGGGGGCTGATGTTAGAGTGAGGACCTTCTTTCGGATGTCTTTATAAAAGATCCTTGTTGCAACTACCAGAGATGCACTATTTCAAGAAGAATCATTATCTGCTATGGATCACTTAGTTTTTCACAAGATCAAATTGGGAAAAAATCCATTCGTTAAGCTTGTGTTTTATATGTCCTTTATCTGAGTTATTTGCTTATAGATACCAAAAAATGTAATTTTATGCCTTTCTCCAAAAGGTTTAACCGTCCTGGGTATGACAATAAACTACATCCGCGTCCTGGGTAAGACGATAGATTACATCCAGCAGCAAGGCCTCTGATCAGGACGTTTTGAGGAGCGTGGAACCACCTCTTAATTGCTGGTGTTCCCAGGTCCACCCTCACCCGGAGTGGTAGCACTTGTTAGGGCCCCAGCTATGGGCAAATAATTAACACCCAAACTTGTGTAAAAATAGGTTTTAATACCAAAAATACTTTGTAATAAAAAATTATTACCAGCAATATTTTTTAAAGGAAAAATTATTATCAGCAATATTTTTTAAAGGAAAAATTATTATCAGCAATACTTAAAAATAAATACCAGCAATACTTTTAAAAAAGAAATACGAGCAATACAAACGGCTATACATTCTTTGGAAAAAATATGACCAACTATAGATTTCTTCAAAGAAAAATATTCCCAGAAATAGATTTTTGAAGAAAAACATATTACCAGCAATAACAATTTTGTTGGCATTAAATAACCCATTGAGGTTGATATGCCGTAAAAGAAACCGAACCAAACCAAAAGATTTAACGCGAAGTGAATTTAGATTACGCTTGTAGAATGATTTGGCTAAGAAAAAACCTATATGACGCCTGGTTTAATTATTTATTTTCTTGCGGTTATCAAAAGGGGGCATGCTAGACATGTGAAACCTGTTTATTTATTTTTTCAAATATAAATTATTCTCATGAGTTTAGATCAGAGTTTAATATTTTTAAAGACAGGCGAATCAAAATGCTTCTAGACCTAAGAGGTCTTAAGACTTCAAATACATATACCACTGAGTAGTCCCAAGTAATCAGCGAACCCAAGCGAAGAATGCCTGAAAAAACCTCGAATAGTATTGAAAATATTATATATACACTATTTTTTATCGTATATATAGAGAGGAGGCACGGTAGAGTAATGGATAGCAGCTTGGACTGAGGAATCGGAGAGCCGAGTTCGAATTTCAGTCAAATTACATTCGGTTACGTGCTACAAGTAAAAGGTTTGTCACTCAACTTTTTAATGTTACCTTCAGCATCCCGAATCCAGAGTTTCGTAGACAGACCCTCCAGGAGTCACTCCATCCACTCTTCAGGGGGTATCAACTATTGTTCTTTTGTCGTTTATATACACTTTTCATTGGTGAAAGTTTTTTTTTTACATAATGTATGAGTGCGAGCATGCGTGTGTGTGTGCGCGCGTATGCGTTTTCGCGGAGGCCCCATGCGCCCGTATACGCGTATTTCCGTACGTTTATATATATATATATATATATATATATATATATATATATATACACCAAAGCTTAATTTATCAAGTACGGAAAGGAATAAACAGCAACAAATAATAAAAGAGAACAATTATAAAAAAAATACTGTAAAAAGATTATGACGAATAGAAGATTTGATTAGGCACAATAAGAGATTAAGAACAATGCCTAATAATTAAATGGAACATTTATAACGATATAGACTGTAATAAAAGTTATGTGACGAATAGAAGATTCGTTCTTGCCGGAGATTTGATTAGGCACAATAAGAGATTAAGAACAATACCTAATAATAAAATAGAACAATTTTAACAATATATTGTAATTAAAGCTATGTGACGGATAGAAGATTCGTTCTTACCGTAGATCTGTCTGGTTGCCCCCTTCTAATTTTCGGGATGCTCTCAGGACTATAAATACTCTACGATAATTTTTTTTATCACACTCTTCTCACTTTTTCCGCTTACACGTTAACATGTATGTCTCTCGCGGAAAAACGCGTTCCCTTTTTGGAAACACATGAACAATACACGTATATACACACACACGTACGTACGCACATTCACTCACTATACATACATTGCACCCAAAAATTTTCACATTTATTTGCTACAAGCATTACTGTCTTTGCCATTTGTAAACCTTTGTTGTTAATACATTATCATTTGTTAGTTTGGTTCTTGTCGTTTCTTACATTTATTTACGTGGACTCACATCCCAAGTTTGACATGTTTGTTGGGGGCATTTCAGGAGATACACGTGTTTATCTCTCAACGCATACACGGGCCCGCAACACGGCTTATTAGGCACAATAAGAGATTATTAACAATGACAAATAATAAAATAGATCAATTATTACAGCATAGTGTAATAAAAATTGTGACCGATAGAAGATTCGTTCTTACCGTAGATCTTATTAGGTACAATAATAGATTAACAACAATGACCAATAATAAAATAGAACAATTATAACAATATACTGTAATAAAGTTTATGTGACGAATAGAAAATTCGTTTTCACCGTAGATCATATTAGCCACAATAATAGATTAACATCAATAACTCATATTAAAATAGAATAATTATAAAAAAAAGATACCCTATAGAGAAGAGATGTGACAGAGGGAATATTTGTTCTTATCTGAGCAATTTTAGATTTATTTTCTTTTTTATTAAGTCTAGAATTTTGACCTGTTCGCTGAAAGGAAGCACTTTTCTGTCTCTATTTGCCATATCCATCACACTATCTTTTGCCTATCTACTTACCCATCTTGAAATTTCCCGCCTCTGTTTTTCTTCTAACAACGGTGCACAAAGAAAATAAAAAAATAAAAAAAATGAAGGAAAAAGAAAATTAAAAAACGAACAAAATAAGCGGTTATATAATCTATGAATGAGTGTTAAGCAGACATTTCAATGGAATATGACGTGAAAGCAAAAGCGGGTTTGCTCACTTAGGGACAGGGCCGAGAGGAATTTTTGTTGAAATTCTGTACCAGATTCTTTCACGGCGACCTCCACATATGTAACAAATTATATAAGCAAGAAAAAACAAACAAACAAAAAAACATAAAAGAATAAAGAAAGAAAAAGAGGGGGCAGGTCAAGGAGGGTGGTAATCAGAAACCATCAGATCAGAAAGAAGCGGGTGGGCGAATGTTGAAAGATATTTATATATGCAGAAAGCAGACAATAAAGGTAAGAAAGAAAGAAAGAAAGAAAGAAAGAAAGAAAGAAAGAAAGCGAATAGAGAGATAAAGGAAAGGTAAAATTTAGGAAAAGAAATAGGAAAAGTAAATATACGAATAAAAACGGGAGTATAAAAAAGAAAGAGAAAAGAAAGAAAGTGAGAAATAAAGAAAGAGAGATAGAAATACAGAAAGAAAGAGAGAGAAATAAAGAAAGAAAGAGAGAAATAAAGAAAGAAAGAAAAATAAAAATAAACAAAGAATAAAAGAAAGAAAGAAAGAAAGAAAGGGAAAATTAAAGAAAGAAAGAAAGGGAAAATTAAAGAAAGAAAGAAAGAATGAAAGAAAGAAAGAATGAAAGAAAGAAAGAAAGAAAAGAAAGAATGAAAGAAAGAAAGAAAGAAAGAAAGAATGCTAATAGAAAGATAAAGGAAAGGTAAAATTTAGAAAAAGAAATAGTTAAAGTAAATATACGAATAAAAAAGGCAATATAAAAAAGAAAGAAAGAAAGAAAGAAAGAGAGTGAGAAATAAAGAAAGAGAGATAAAAATAAAGAAAGAAAGAGACAGAAATAAAGAAAGGAAGAGGGAGAAATAAATAAATAAATAAATAAAGAAAGAAAGAAAGAAAGAAAGAAAGAAAGAAAGAAAGAAAGAAAGAAAGAAAGAAAGAAAAATAAACAAAGAATAAAAGAAAGAAAGAAAGAAAGGGAAAATTAAAGAAAGAAAGAAAGAAAGAAAGAAAGGGAAAATTAAAGAAAGAAAGAAAGAAAGAAAGAAAGAAAGAAAGAAAGAAAGGGAAAATTAAAGAAAGAATGCTAATAGAAGATAAAGGAAAGCTAAAATTTTGGAAAAGAAATAGTTAAAGTAAATATACGAATAAAAAGGAATATAAAAAAGAAAGAAAGAAAGAAAGAAAGAAATTGCTGAGATAGTGAAATGTTGGGTAGAAGAAAGAAAGAATCTACTACAGTGAGTTCATTTTTTTAAAGGTAAGATGGGAGAAGGGAAAAAAGAATGAAATTTTGTGAAACTAGAATGAAAGAAGTATTTAAAGACAATTGGAGTAGTGAAAAGGAAAGAAAGAGAAAGAATGCGGTAAAAAAAGAATTATGAAAAAAAGGAATAAAGAAAAAGAACATTTTTGGAATAGTGAAATGGAGGAAGTAAAAGAAAGAAAGAAAGAAAGAAAGAATAATGATGTAAAGACAAAGAAAAGGTAAAAATTTGGAAAAGAAATAAAATAAAAAAATTACAGATTAACAGAACGCTGTTCAAAAAGAAGAAACATTTAAGTAATTGGGAAAAAGAAAGAAAGAAATAAAGAAAGAAATAAAGAAATAAAGAAAAAGAGATAAAAATAAATAAAGAGAGAGAGAAATAAAGAAAGAAAGAGGGAGAAAAAAAGAAAGAGAGAGAGAAATAAAGAAAGAAAAAGAAAATAAAGAAAAAAGAAAGGGAAAATTAAAGAAAGAAAAAAGAAAGAAAGAAAGAAAGGAGAGAGCGTGTGATAGGAAAAGTAGGAGAATTCTGAAACAAAACGTTTGAAAAAGTGAAATGAAGAAAATTAATAACGAAAAAAAGTGACTAAAGAAGAAGGAAAGACGTGGAAGGAAGAAACTGAAGGAGATAAAGACAGTTGTTTAGAAAGAAGAAAATGGCAGGCGCAATCGAGAAAGACAACTGAAACGAGGCAGAAAGAAAAGTAGTATAAATGTGAAGAAAGAAAAAATTAAGAAAACGAGAGAAAAGAAAGAGAAAGAAAGAGAAAGAAAGAGAAATTACTATAAAATGAATTACGAAATAGAAAAAAAATATAATTTTGCGAGAAAGAAAAAAATGACATGAAAAAATAGAGGAAAAAACGGATAAAAAAAATCAAAATTAACAAAAAAAAAACCCTAATAAAATTTAAAAAATGCAAATAATATTCAGAACCTAGGCGACCATCCTCCACATCTTCCTGTCCCTGGTACCGCTTAATAAAATTTGTCTCTTTGCTATTTCTCATCAACCCTGTTCCGCCATCCGTTTACTCAAGCTCACAATGTTATACGTTGTTTTTCTGTCTCTCTTGCCTTGAATCATCCTGTGAGTATCAGATTTTCCAAGCCCTTCTTCCTCATTACATACCCCAGAAATTTCTGCTACTTCCTGATGTTAAGTATAAGTTACCTTATTTTTTAATTTTCTCTGAAATCTCGTCGATTGCTCACATGTTCAGTCCATGGTATCCTCATCAAAATCTATCCTCCAATATGGCAGTGAATGCGGGACAATCTCCTCACAGACGGAGAAGAGAATTGAAGCAACAGAAATGTGGTTCTTCAGAAAGATGCTGAGTATGCCATAGACCGAACATGTGCCAGAGAATCGCTGCTATATTCACCTCACCATCCATCCTACGAAGAGAACTGGAATATCTTTCTGTATCTTTGTTCGTGAAAACGAACTTATCATCATCATGATCATCATCATCAACATCATGGCTCATTTGCGGCGGACAATGTTAAAAGTCTGTTATTAGTCTGTAGCATCCTGCTACCACTTTCTTATCAATGTTGAATTGTGTGCATTTTTGTGCAAAAAAGTGGATCAGAGAGCCTACTCAGCTTAGTAAATATTTTCAGGAAAAATCAGCTGCTAATTGGTCAATAAACACGCAAGTGGGCGTTGAAATCCACCCACGTACAAATATTTTTCCAGCGCGTGACCAAGTCAAGTTTTCCTGCCATTTTCTGTGAGCCTGTCACGTTACAATAATTATAAATAGCAGACACGAGTTCGCTCATTCTCTTTTCTTTTCTTCTTCCTGCGAAGATGTGACCATTAAGGATTCTCGTCTCGACCATGGGCGGTCAGACGTTAAAAGTCTTTCACGCATGCACGGTACGTACGAACTTTTCCAATGTAAATTACAAACATACAGAACATTTCAAAACATGCAACAAGAACTTTTCTCTTTGAAACATTCTTCTAAAGCTACAGTTTATTCAGGATTTCTCAGCTTTATAATTAATTCAACTCTTGTGAGTTCAGATAAAAAATATTCACAGTCTAAGGGACATAACACCCACATATCTTTAACTTCTACTCATGTATATCAATACACAAAATAAATACAAATTTTATATTTTTTAAAAACCATTTTGTTACTTTTTGTATTTCATGTTTTGTGGCGTTTTTACGTTAAATATAAATTGTGTGGTCTATTCTTATTGACATACCACTCCATATGGTAACCCCGACGTTTGTCATGGGGCGAGAAAACAAATAGTCCACTACAAGTCTATTTTGCCAATGTGACTAATCTATTCATGTTGTAGGCAGTCAATGTTTTGATGTTGTCTGACCATGTTGTATGCTGCCAACCGCGACCTCTTTTCTTTTTTTTTTTTTCATTCCGATGATCTTCGCAATTAGGAGCAACGGGAAAATACCTTCTCGTTTTACCAAGTGCGTGACCGAAAAAAGCTGTTGTTGTCCTTGCCAGTGTTGGACAGAGTGAAAATTGCTGATGGCCAATTTCTTGAATCACTGACTTATTACTCCTCGTATCTTTGCTCCAGCATCCATCCGCAATTTCTACGAAGAGAATTGCAACACCTTTCTCCATCTTTGTTCGTGAAACCGAACTCATCATTATCATAAACATCATTATCAACATCATGGCTCATTTGCGGCAGACGATGTTGGAAGACTGTGAATGGTCTATTTTGCCATTGGGACTAATTTTTTTTTTAATATTCAAGCCCAGGCCTTGATGTTGTCTATGTTCTACGCTGCCAAACCTTGAACCCCTTTTTTTTTCATTCCTTTTTTTTCTTCCCACTTAGGAGCAACGGGAAAATACCTTCTCATATCCCCACGAGCGTGACCGATAAATGCTATTGCTACCCTTGCTAGTATCGGATAGATTGATAATTACTAATGACTAATTTCTTGCATCCTCTTATTAGTCTATGATATTCGCAAGAAGCGTCGATAGTACCACTTCCCAAACGCCTTGATGATTTTTACGTTAAACGCGTTGTGCGTCCAAATGTCTGAACCATGCCAAAATGCAGACCGGATGCAACATTTTAGAAAGAGCAGACTTTTTTGGGTTTTTTTTATCAATGAAGCTTCCTGTTCCTTAACAGCTTCTTCAACTTAGTAACTTGGGATTCAGATATTGCTGTCCGCCACCTGATTTCTTTGTCGCAATTGGCTACGTCTGTCATAAAGGAGCCAAAGTAGACGAAACATCTGAATTGCTCTATTCAATGCCCTCACCAGGTTCAGGTCCAATCGCTCAGAATTCCTCAATGTGTTGTTCTTTGAGACCACCATCGATTTAAGTTTTGCTGAACATGTATTATACCAGTGTACCCATGCCGTCAAGTTTCAACAGAGATGCAATGAAACAAACGTTTTGAGACAACGTAAAACTGAAATAAAGAATTCACAGCTAAAATAGAGGCCAATGAACTGTTTAATTAATCTGTTCCCTTTATATGTTTTAGACGTTCAATGGTATCTGTGATTCATTGTTTGCTTCTGGTATTATATGAATCGTTTTTTGATTAATATATTTTTATGCTATCTTATGTGTTTAATATAACAGTGAAATGGAAATATCTCTCGGAAGAAAAAGATTAGCAATAGAATGACAAAAACGGCGACGACAAAATCTATTTCAAAGCCATGTTTAAGCAAGACGATCATTTAATAGACAAATGTATCCGAGTACCTCACATGAAAGGCTTGAACAAATAAAACTCTAATCTAAGAAGTGTAGGATTAAATAAACTAATTGAACAGTTCATTTTGCTAGGGAACTAATTTTGTCTAAATGCAGATGAATATTTTATTTGTATAGATTATCAAAACGACTTTCCCACTACAGTTTGGACAGGAAACATATAAATAAATGTACATTGATAATTATTATATGGCTTGATAATCAGGTGAGTTAAAAGTCTACAAGGTGTTTCAAACAAAATCTTTTATTCATATAAATTCAAAGACAATAGTGCCCTTAATATATCTTATTTATAAAAGCAATTAAAAGCGTTTCTAATTAAATAATGTCATAGTTTTATTGACCCTTTTATTTTACGATTCTGAGCAGATTTTCGGCAAATGATGTTTCTATTTGACAAAAACCAATTGATGATTTAAATTCTCCAAAGAGTCCTGCTTTTAACTAATATAAGATGAAAGGGGAATCTTAATTTCTCGAAATTTCATAAAATTAAGCGGGTGTAACAGATGTAAAAAAAATATTTTTACCATGATTTTCTAAAAGATAATTTCAAAAATAATTTCATTCATTTGTGAATAAGTCCTGACAAGTTCGTTAAAATCCGACAAAAAATAACCTAAAAGTAAGTGTCCATCACAAATCAACTAATAAAAATGATCTCATAAATTTATATTCT